>CAWYQB010000758.1:0-526103 GCA_963966105.1 Volucella zonaria
TGGGACTTAGAAAAATTTTCGATTTTTTTTCTCATATAATCTGACCTTCTATGGAATTGTTCATTTTTACACTTCTCATAATATACCTTTTAACACACAAACAGCAAATGGCATTCTAGCGGGACTATATTTTTTCCAATTGATTTTTTTATATTTCTGACTATTTCTGACTATTTCTGACTTTGAAAAAAATATCGAATTTTTCTTTCAACTTTTCTTTATTTATTATGAAAATTTAATTTTCAGTTGATTTTTCATTTTTCTTTCAACTTTTCTTTATTTATTATGAAAATTAAATTTTTCAGTTGATTTTTCATTTTTGGACTTAGAAAAATTTTCGATTTTTTTTCTCATATAATCTGACCTTCTATGGAATTGTTCATTTTTACACTTCTCATAATATACCTTTTAAACACACAAACAGCAAATGGCATTCTAGCGGGACTATATTTTTTCCAATTGATTTTTTTATATTTCTGACTATTTCTGACTATTTCTGACTTTGAAAAAAATATCGAAATTTTTCTTTCAACTTTTCTTTATTTATTATGAAAATTTAATTTTTCAGTTGATTTTTCATTTTTCTTTCAACTTTTCTTTATTTATTATGAAAATTAAATTTTTCAGTTGATTTTTCATTTTTGGGACTTAGAAAAATTTCGATTTTTTTCTCATATAATCTGACCTTCTATGGAATTGTTCATTTTTACACTTCTCATAATATACCTTTTAAACACACAAACAGCAAATGGCATTCTAGCGGGACTTAGAAAAATTTTCGAAATTTTCAAGAAAAAAATTTTTGACATACACCTCAGTTTCATTGAGAAGTCTCTATTTCAAATGAATTCCACTTAAAAATCATATATATATTTTTTCCAATTGATTTTTTTATATTTCTGACTATTTCTGACTTTGAAAAAAATATCGAAATTTTTCTTTCAACTTTTCTTTATTTATTATGAAAATTTAATTTTTCAGTTGATTTTTCATTTTTCTTTCAACTTTTCTTTATTTATTATGAAAATTAAATTTTTCAGTTGATTTTTCATTTTTGGGACTTAGAAAAATTTTCGATTTTTTTTCTCATATAATCTGACCTTCTATGGAATTGTTCATTTTTACACTTCTCATAATATACCTTTTAAACACACAACAGCAAATGGCATTCTAGCGGACTATATTTTTTCCAATTGATTTTTTTATATTTCTGACTATTTCTGACTATTTCTGATTTTGAAAAAAATATCGAAATTTTCTTTCACTTTTCTTTATTTATTATGAAAATTTAATTTTTCAGTTGATTTTTCATTTTTCTTTCACTTTTCTTTATTTATTATGAAAATTAAATTTTTCAGTTGATTTTTCATTTTTGGGACTTAGAAAATTTTCGATTTTTTTTCTCATATAATCTGACCTTCTATGGAATTGTTCATTTTTACACTTCTCATAATATACCTTTTAAACACACAAACAGCAAATGGCATTCTAGCGGGACTATATTTTTCCAATTGATTTTTTTATATTTCTGACTATTTCTGACTATTTCTGACTTTGAAAAAAATATCGAAATTTTTCTTTCAACTTTTCTTTATTTATTATGAAAATTTAATTTTTCAGTTGATTTTTCATTTTTCTTTCAACTTTTCTTTATTTATTATGAAAATTAAATTTTTCAGTTGATTTTTCATTTTTGGGACTTAGAAAAATTTTCGATTTTTTTCTCATATAATCTGACCTTCTATGGAATTGTTCATTTTTACACTTCTCATAATATACCTTTTAAACACACAAACAGCAAATGGCATTCTAGCGGACTATATTTTTTCCAATTGATTTTTTTATATTTCTGACTATTTCTGACTATTTCTGACTTTGAAAAAAATATCGAAATTTTTCTTTCAACTTTTCTTTATTTATTATGAAAATTTAATTTTTCAGTTGATTTTTCATTTTTCTTTCAACTTTTCTTTATTTATTATGAAAATTAAATTTTTCAGTTGATTTTTCATTTTTGGGACTTAGAAAAATTTTCGATTTTTTTTCTCATATAATCTGACCTTCTATGGAATTGTTCATTTTTACACTTCTCATAATATACCTTTTAAACACACAAACAGCAAATGGCATTCTAGCGGGACTATATTTTTTCCAATTGATTTTTTATATTTCTGACTATTTCTGACTATTTCTGACTTTGAAAAAAATATCGAAATTTTTCTTTCAACTTTTCTTTATTTATTATGAAAATTTAATTTTTCAGTTGATTTTTCATTTTTCTTTCAACTTTTCTTTATTTATTATGAAAATTAAATTTTTCAGTTGATTTTTCATTTTTGGGACTTAGAAAAATTTTCGATTTTTTTTCTCATATAATCTGACCTTCTATGGAATTGTTCATTTTTACACTTCTCATAATATACCTTTTAAACACACAAACAGCAAATGGCATTCTAGCGGGACTATATTTTTTCCAATTGATTTTTTTATATTTCTGACTATTTCTGACTATTTCTGACTTTGAAAAAAATATCGAAATTTTTCTTTCAACTTTTCTTTATTTATTATGAAAATTTAATTTTTCAGTTGATTTTTCATTTTTCTTTCAACTTTTCTTTATTTATTATGAAAATTAAATTTTTCAGTTGATTTTTCATTTTTGGGACTTAGAAAAATTTCGATTTTTTTTCTCATATAATCTGACCTTCTATGGAATTGTTCATTTTTACACTTCTCATAATATACCTTTTAAACACACAAACAGCAAATGGCATTCTAGCGGGACTTAGAAAAATTTTCGAAATTTTCAAGAAAAAAAATTTTTGACATACACCTCAGTTTCATTGAGAAGTCTCTATTTCAAATGAATTCCACTTAAAAATCATATATATATTTTTTCCAATTGATTTTTTTATATTTCTGACTATTTCTGACTTTGAAAAAAATATCGAAATTTTTCTTTCAACTTTTCTTTATTTATTATGAAAATTTAATTTTTCAGTTGATTTTTCATTTTTCTTTCAACTTTTCTTTATTTATTATGAAAATTAAATTTTTCAGTTGATTTTTCATTTTTGGGACTTAGAAAAATTTTCGATTTTTTTTCTCATATAATCTGACCTTCTATGGAATTGTTCATTTTTACACTTCTCATAATATACCTTTTAAACACACAAACAGCAAATGGCATTCTAGCGGGACTATATTTTTTCCAATTGATTTTTTTATATTTCTGACTATTTCTGACTTTGAAAAAAATATCGAAATTTTTCTTTCAACTTTTCTTTATTTATTATGAAAATTTAATTTTTCAGTTGATTTTTCATTTTTCTTTCAACTTTTCTTTATTTATTATGAAAATTAAATTTTTCAGTTGATTTTTCATTTTTGGGACTTAGAAAAATTTTCGATTTTTTTTCTCATATAATCTGACCTTCTATGGAATTGTTCATTTTTACACTTCTCATAATATACCTTTTAAACACACAAACAGCAAATGGCATTCTAGCGGGACTATATTTTTTCCAATTGATTTTTTTATATTTCTGACTATTTCTGACTATTTCTGACTTTGAAAAAAATATCGAAATTTTTCTTTCAACTTTTCTTTATTTATTATGAAAATTTAATTTTTCAGTTGATTTTTCATTTTTCTTTCAACTTTTCTTTATTTATTATGAAAATTAAATTTTCAGTTGATTTTTCATTTTTGGGACTTAGAAAAATTTTCGATTTTTTTTCTCATATAATCTGACCTTCTATGGAATTGTTCATTTTTACACTTCTCATAATATACCTTTTAAACACACAAACAGCAAATGGCATTCTAGCGGGACTTAGAAAAATTTTCGAAATTTTCAAGAAAAAAAATTTTTGACATACACCTCAGTTTCATTGAGAAGTCTCTATTTCAAATGAATTCCACTTAAAAATCATATATATATTTTTTCCAATTGATTTTTTTATATTTCTGACTATTTCTGACTTTGAAAAAAATATCGAAATTTTTCTTTCAACTTTTCTTTATTTATTATGAAAATTTAATTTTTCAGTTGATTTTTCATTTTTCTTTCAACTTTTCTTTATTTATTATGAAAATTAAATTTTTCAGTTGATTTTTCATTTTTGGGACTTAGAAAAATTTTCGATTTTTTTTCTCATATAATCTGACCTTCTATGGAATTGTTCATTTTTACACTTCTCATAATATACCTTTTAAACACACAAACAGCAAATGGCATTCTAGCGGGACTATATTTTTTCCAATTGATTTTTTTATATTTCTGACTATTTCTGACTATTTCTAAAAATATCGAAATTTTTCTTTCAACTTTTCTTTATTTATTATGAAAATTTAATTTTTCAGTTGATTTTTCATTTTTCTTTCAACTTTTCTTTATTTATTATGAAAATTAAATTTTTCAGTTGATTTTTCATTTTTGGGACTTAGAAAAATTTTCGATTTTTTTTCTCATATAATCTGACCTTCTATGGAATTGTTCATTTTTACACTTCTCATAATATACCTTTTAAACACACAAACAGCAAATGGCATTCTAGCGGGACTATATTTTTCCAATTGATTTTTTTATATTTCTGACTATTTCTGACTATTTCTGACTTTGAAAAAAATATCGAAATTTTTCTTTCAACTTTTCTTTATTTATTATGAAAATTTAATTTTTCAGTTGATTTTTCATTTTTCTTTCAACTTTTCTTTATTTATTATGAAAATTAAATTTTTCAGTTGATTTTTCATTTTTGGGACTTAGAAAAATTTTCGATTTTTTTTTCTCATATAATCTGACCTTCTATGGAATTGTTCATTTTTACACTTCTCATAATATACCTTTTAAACACACAAACAGCAAATGGCATTCTAGCGGGACTTAGAAAAATTTTCGAAATTTTCAAGAAAAAAAATTTTTGACATACACCTCAGTTTCATTGAGAAGTCTCTATTTCAAATGAATTCCACTTAAAAATCATATATATATTTTTTCCAATTGATTTTTTTATATTTCTGACTATTTCTGACTTTGAAAAAAATATCGAAATTTTTCTTTCAACTTTTCTTTATTTATTATGAAAATTTAATTTTTCAGTTGATTTTTCATTTTTCTTTCAACTTTTCTTTATTTATTATGAAAATTAAATTTTTCAGTTGATTTTTCATTTTTGGGACTTAGAAAAATTTTCGATTTTTTTTCTCATATAATCTGACCTTCTATGGAATTGTTCATTTTTACACTTCTCATAATATACCTTTTAAACACACAAACAGCAAATGGCATTCTAGCGGGACTTAGAAAAATTTTCGAAATTTTCAAGAAAAAAAATTTTTGACATACACCTCAGTTTCATTGAGAAGTCTCTATTTCAAATGAATTCCACTTAAAAATCATATATATATTTTTTCCAATTGATTTTTTTATATTTCTGACTATTTCTGACTTTGAAAAAAATATCGAAATTTTTCTTTCAACTTTTCTTTATTTATTATGAAAATTTAATTTTTCAGTTGATTTTTCATTTTTCTTTCAACTTTTCTTTATTTATTATGAAAATTAAATTTTTCAGTTGATTTTTCATTTTTGGACTTAGAAAAATTTTCGATTTTTTTTCTCATATAATCTGACCTTCTATGGAATTGTTCATTTTTACACTTCTCATAATATACCTTTTAAACACACAAACAGCAAATGGCATTCTAGCGGGACTATATTTTTTCCAATTGATTTTTTTATATTTCTGACTATTTCTGACTATTTCTGACTTTGAAAAAAATATCGAAATTTTTCTTTCAACTTTTCTTTATTTATTATGAAAATTTAATTTTTCAGTTGATTTTCATTTTTCTTTCAACTTTTCTTTATTTATTATGAAAATTAAATTTTTCAGTTGATTTTTCATTTTTGGGACTTAGAAAAATTTTCGATTTTTTTTCTCATATAATCTGACCTTCTATGGAATTGTTCATTTTTACACTTCTCATAATATACCTTTTAAACACACAAACAGCAAATGGCATTCTAGCGGGACTATATTTTTTCCAATTGATTTTTTATATTTCTGACTATTTCTGACTATTTCTGACTTTGAAAAAAATATCGAAATTTTTCTTTCAACTTTTCTTTATTTATTATGAAAATTTAATTTTTCAGTTGATTTTTCATTTTTCTTTCAACTTTTCTTTATTTATTATGAAAATTAAATTTTTCAGTTGATTTTCATTTTTGGGACTTAGAAAAATTTCGATTTTTTTTCTCATATAATCTGACCTTCTATGGAATTGTTCATTTTTACACTTCTCATAATATACCTTTTAAACACACAAACAGCAAATGGCATTCTAGCGGGACTTAGAAAAATTTTCGAAATTTTCAAGAAAAAAAATTTTTGACATACACCTCAGTTTCATTGAGAAGTCTCTATTTCAAATGAATTCCACTTAAAAATCATATATATATTTTTCCAATTGATTTTTTTATATTTCTGACTATTTCTGACTTTGAAAAAAATATCGAAATTTTTCTTTCAACTTTTCTTTATTTATTATGAAAATTTAATTTTTCAGTTGATTTTTCATTTTTCTTTCAACTTTTCTTTATTTATTATGAAAATTAAATTTTCAGTTGATTTTTCATTTTTGGGACTTAGAAAAATTTTCGATTTTTTTTCTCATATAATCTGACCTTCTATGGAATTGTTCATTTTTACACTTCTCATAATATACCTTTTAAACACACAAACAGCAAATGGCATTCTAGCGGGACTATATTTTTTCCAATTGATTTTTTTATATTTCTGACTATTTCTGACTATTTCTGATTTTGAAAAAAATATCGAAATTTTTCTTTCAACTTTTCTTTATTTATTATGAAAATTTAATTTTTCAGTTGATTTTTCATTTTTCTTTCAACTTTTCTTTATTTATTATGAAAATTAAATTTTTCAGTTGATTTTTCATTTTTGGGACTTAGAAAAATTTTCGATTTTTTTTCTCATATAATCTGACCTTCTATGGAATTGTTCATTTTTACACTTCTCATAATATACCTTTTAAACACACAAACAGCAAATGGCATTCTAGCGGGACTATATTTTTTCCAATTGATTTTTTTATATTTCTGACTATTTCTGACTATTTCTGACTTTGAAAAAAATATCGAAATTTTTCTTTCAACTTTTCTTTATTTATTATGAAAATTTAATTTTTCAGTTGATTTTTCATTTTTCTTTCAACTTTTCTTTATTTATTATGAAAATTAAATTTTTCAGTTGATTTTCATTTTTGGGACTTAGAAAAATTTTCGATTTTTTTTCTCATATAATCTGACCTTCTATGGAATTGTTCATTTTTACACTTCTCATAATATACCTTTTAAACACACAAACAGCAAATGGCATTCTAGCGGGACTATATTTTTTCCAATTGATTTTTTTATATTTCTGACTATTTCTGACTATTTCTGACTTTGAAAAAAATATCGAAATTTTTCTTTCAACTTTTCTTTATTTATTATGAAAATTTAATTTTTCAGTTGATTTTTCATTTTTCTTTCAACTTTTCTTTATTTATTATGAAAATTAAATTTTCAGTTGATTTTTCATTTTTGGGACTTAGAAAAATTTTCGATTTTTTTTCTCATATAATCTGACCTTCTATGGAATTGTTCATTTTTACACTTCTCATAATATACCTTTTAAACACACAAACAGCAAATGGCATTCTAGCGGGACTATATTTTTTCCAATTGATTTTTTTATATTTCTGACTATTTCTGACTATTTCTGACTTTGAAAAAAATATCGAAATTTTTCTTTCAACTTTTCTTTATTATTATGAAAATTTAATTTTTCAGTTGATTTTTCATTTTTCTTTCAACTTTTCTTTATTTATTATGAAAATTAAATTTTTCAGTTGATTTTTCATTTTTGGGACTTAGAAAAATTTTCGATTTTTTTTCTCATATAATCTGACCTTCTATGGAATTGTTCATTTTTACACTTCTCATAATATACCTTTTAAACACACAAACAGCAAATGGCATTCTAGCGGGACTATATTTTTTCCAATTGATTTTTTTATATTTCTGACTATTTCTGACTATTTCTGACTTTGAAAAAAATATCGAAATTTTTCTTTCAACTTTTCTTTATTTATTATGAAAATTTAATTTTTCAGTTGATTTTTCATTTTTCTTTCAACTTTTCTTTATTTATTATGAAAATTAAATTTTTCAGTTGATTTTTCATTTTTGGGACTTAGAAAAATTTTCGATTTTTTTTCTCATATAATCTGACCTTCTATGGAATTGTTCATTTTTACACTTCTCATAATATACCTTTTAAACACACAAACAGCAAATGGCATTCTAGCGGGACTTAGAAAAATTTTCGAAATTTTCAAGAAAAAAAATTTTTGACATACACCTCAGTTTCATTGAGAAGTCTCTATTTCAAATGAATTCCACTTAAAAATCATATATATATTTTTTCCAATTGATTTTTTTATATTTCTGACTATTTCTGACTTTGAAAAAAATATCGAAATTTTTCTTTCAACTTTTCTTTATTTATTATGAAAATTTAATTTTTCAGTTGATTTTTCATTTTTCTTTCAACTTTTCTTTATTTATTATGAAAATTAAATTTTTCAGTTGATTTTTCATTTTTGGGACTTAGAAAAATTTTCGATTTTTTTTCTCATATAATCTGACCTTCTATGGAATTGTTCATTTTTACACTTCTCATAATATACCTTTTAAACACACAAACAGCAAATGGCATTCTAGCGGGACTATATTTTTTCCAATTGATTTTTTATATTTCTGACTATTTCTGACTTTGAAAAAAATATCGAAATTTTTCTTTCAACTTTTCTTTATTTATTATGAAAATTTAATTTTTCAGTTGATTTTTCATTTTTCTTTCAACTTTTCTTTATTTATTATGAAAATTAAATTTTTCAGTTGATTTTTCATTTTTGGGACTTAGAAAAATTTTCGATTTTTTTTCTCATATAATCTGACCTTCTATGGAATTGTTCATTTTTACACTTCTCATAATATACCTTTTAAACACACAAACAGCAAATGGCATTCTAGCGGGACTATATTTTTTCCAATTGATTTTTTTATATTTCTGACTATTTCTGACTATTTCTGACTTTGAAAAAATATCGAAATTTTTCTTTCAACTTTTCTTTATTTATTATGAAAATTTAATTTTTCAGTTGATTTTTCATTTTTCTTTCAACTTTTCTTTATTTATTATGAAAATTAAATTTTTCAGTTGATTTTTCATTTTTGGGACTTAGAAAAATTTTCGATTTTTTTTCTCATATAATCTGACCTTCTATGGAATTGTTCATTTTTACACTTCTCATAATATACCTTTTAAACACACAAACAGCAAATGGCATTCTAGCGGGACTTAGAAAAATTTTCGAAATTTTCAAGAAAAAAAATTTTTGACATACACCTCAGTTTCATTGAGAAGTCTCTATTTCAAATGAATTCCACTTAAAAATCATATATATATTTTTTCCAATTGATTTTTTTATATTTCTGACTATTTCTGACTTTGAAAAAAATATCGAAATTTTTCTTTCAACTTTTCTTTATTTATTATGAAAATTTAATTTTTCAGTTGATTTTTCATTTTTCTTTCAACTTTTCTTTATTTATTATGAAAATTAAATTTTTCAGTTGATTTTTCATTTTTGGGACTTAGAAAAATTTTCGATTTTTTTTCTCATATAATCTGACCTTCTATGGAATTGTTCATTTTTACACTTCTCATAATATACCTTTTAAACACACAAACAGCAAATGGCATTCTAGCGGGACTATATTTTTTCCAATTGATTTTTTTATATTTCTGACTATTTCTGACTATTTCTGATTTTGAAAAAAATATCGAAATTTTTCTTTCAACTTTTCTTTATTTATTATGAAAATTTAATTTTTCAGTTGATTTTTCATTTTTCTTTCAACTTTTCTTTATTTATTATGAAAATTAAATTTTTCAGTTGATTTTTCATTTTTGGGACTTAGAAAAATTTTCGATTTTTTTTCTCATATAATCTGACCTTCTATGGAATTGTTCATTTTTACACTTCTCATAATATACCTTTTAAACACACAAACAGCAAATGGCATTCTAGCGGGACTATATTTTTTCCAATTGATTTTTTTATATTTCTGACTATTTCTGACTATTTCTGACTTTGAAAAAAATATCGAAATTTTTCTTTCAACTTTTCTTTATTTATTATGAAAATTTAATTTTTCAGTTGATTTTTCATTTTTCTTTCAACTTTTCTTTATTTATTATGAAAATTAAATTTTTCAGTTGATTTTTCATTTTTGGGACTTAGAAAAATTTTCGATTTTTTTTCTCATATAATCTGACCTTCTATGGAATTGTTCATTTTTACACTTCTCATAATATACCTTTTAAACACACAAACAGCAAATGGCATTCTAGCGGGACTTAGAAAAATTTTCGAAATTTTCAAGAAAAAAAATTTTTGACATACACCTCAGTTTCATTGAGAAGTCTCTATTTCAAATGAATTCCACTTAAAAATCATATATATATTTTTTCCAATTGATTTTTTTATATTTCTGACTATTTCTGACTTTGAAAAAAATATCGAAATTTTTCTTTCAACTTTTCTTTATTTATTATGAAAATTTAATTTTTCAGTTGATTTTTCATTTTTCTTTCAACTTTTCTTTATTTATTATGAAAATTAAATTTTTCAGTTGATTTTTCATTTTTGGGACTTAGAAAAATTTTCGATTTTTTTTCTCATATAATCTGACCTTCTATGGAATTGTTCATTTTTACACTTCTCATAATATACCTTTTAAACACACAAACAGCAAATGGCATTCTAGCGGGACTTAGAAAAATTTTCGAAATTTTCAAGAAAAAAAATTTTTGACATACACCTCAGTTTCATTGAGAAGTCTCTATTTCAAATGAATTCCACTTAAAAATCATATATATATTTTTTCCAATTGATTTTTTTATATTTCTGACTATTTCTGACTTTGAAAAAAATATCGAAATTTTTCTTTCAACTTTTCTTTATTTATTATGAAAATTTAATTTTTCAGTTGATTTTTCATTTTTCTTTCAACTTTTCTTTATTTATTATGAAAATTAAATTTTTCAGTTGATTTTTCATTTTTGGGACTTAGAAAAATTTTCGATTTTTTTTCTCATATAATCTGACCTTCTATGGAATTGTTCATTTTTACACTTCTCATAATATACCTTTTAAACACACAAACAGCAAATGGCATTCTAGCGGGACTATATTTTTTCCAATTGATTTTTTTATATTTCTGACTATTTCTGACTATTTCTGACTTTGAAAAAAATATCGAAATTTTTCTTTCAACTTTTCTTTATTTATTATGAAAATTTAATTTTTCAGTTGATTTTTCATTTTTCTTTCAACTTTTCTTTATTTATTATGAAAATTAAATTTTTCAGTTGATTTTTCATTTTTGGGACTTAGAAAAATTTTCGATTTTTTTCTCATATAATCTGACCTTCTATGGAATTGTTCATTTTTACACTTCTCATAATATACCTTTTAAACACACAAACAGCAAATGGCATTCTAGCGGGACTATATTTTTTCCAATTGATTTTTTTATATTTCTGACTATTTCTGACTATTTCTGACTTTGAAAAAAATATCGAAATTTTTCTTTCAACTTTTCTTTATTTATTATGAAAATTTAATTTTTCAGTTGATTTTTCATTTTTCTTTCAACTTTTCTTTATTTATTATGAAAATTAAATTTTTCAGTTGATTTTTCATTTTTGGGACTTAGAAAAATTTTCGATTTTTTTTCTCATATAATCTGACCTTCTATGGAATTGTTCATTTTTACACTTCTCATAATATACCTTTTAAACACACAAACAGCAAATGGCATTCTAGCGGGACTTAGAAAAATTTTCGAAATTTTCAAGAAAAAAAATTTTTGACATACACCTCAGTTTCATTGAGAAGTCTCTATTTCAAATGAATTCCACTTAAAAATCATATATATATTTTTTCCAATTGATTTTTTTATATTTCTGACTATTTCTGACTTTGAAAAAAATATCGAAATTTTTCTTTCAACTTTTCTTTATTTATTATGAAAATTTAATTTTTCAGTTGATTTTTCATTTTTCTTTCAACTTTTCTTTATTTATTATGAAAATTAAATTTTTCAGTTGATTTTTCATTTTTGGGACTTAGAAAAATTTTCGATTTTTTTTCTCATATAATCTGACCTTCTATGGAATTGTTCATTTTTACACTTCTCATAATATACCTTTTAAACACACAAACAGCAAATGGCATTCTAGCGGGACTATATTTTTTCCAATTGATTTTTTTATATTCTGACTATTTCTGACTATTTCTGACTTTGAAAAAAATATCGAAATTTTTCTTTCAACTTTTCTTTATTTATTATGAAAATTTAATTTTTCAGTTGATTTTTCATTTTTCTTTCAACTTTTCTTTATTTATTATGAAAATTAAATTTTTCAGTTGATTTTTCATTTTTGGGACTTAGAAAAATTTTCGATTTTTTTTCTCATATAATCTGACCTTCTATGGAATTGTTCATTTTTACACTTCTCATAATATACCTTTTAAACACACAAACAGCAAATGGCATTCTAGCGGGACTATATTTTTTCCAATTGATTTTTTTATATTTCTGACTATTTCTGACTATTTCTGACTTTGAAAAAAATATCGAAATTTTTCTTTCAACTTTTCTTTATTTATTATGAAAATTTAATTTTTCAGTTGATTTTTCATTTTTCTTTCAACTTTTCTTTATTTATTATGAAAATTAAATTTTTCAGTTGATTTTTCATTTTTGGGACTTAGAAAAATTTTCGATTTTTTTTCTCATATAATCTGACCTTCTATGGAATTGTTCATTTTTACACTTCTCATAATATACCTTTTAAACACACAAACAGCAAATGGCATTCTAGCGGGACTATATTTTTTCCAATTGATTTTTTTATATTTCTGACTATTTCTGACTATTTCTGACTTTGAAAAAAATATCGAAATTTTTCTTTCAACTTTTCTTTATTTATTATGAAAATTTAATTTTTCAGTTGATTTTTCATTTTTCTTTCAACTTTTCTTTATTTATTATGAAAATTAAATTTTTCAGTTGATTTTTCATTTTTGGGACTTAGAAAAATTTTCGATTTTTTTTCTCATATAATCTGACCTTCTATGGAATTGTTCATTTTTACACTTCTCATAATATACCTTTTAAAACACACAAACAGCAAATGGCATTCTAGCGGGACTTAGAAAAATTTTCGAAATTTTCAAGAAAAAAAATTTTTGACATACACCTCAGTTTCATTGAGAAGTCTCTATTTCAAATGAATTCCACTTAAAAATCATATATATATTTTTTCCAATTGATTTTTTTATATTTCTGACTATTTCTGACTTTGAAAAAAATATCGAAATTTTTCTTTCAACTTTTCTTTATTTATTATGAAAATTTAATTTTTCAGTTGATTTTTCATTTTTCTTTCAACTTTTCTTTATTTATTATGAAAATTAAATTTTTCAGTTGATTTTTCATTTTTGGGACTTAGAAAAATTTTCGATTTTTTTTCTCATATAATCTGACCTTCTATGGAATTGTTCATTTTTACACTTCTCATAATATACCTTTTAAACACACAAACAGCAAATGGCATTCTAGCGGGACTATATTTTTTCCAATTGATTTTTTTATATTTCTGACTATTTCTGACTATTTCTGACTTTGAAAAAAATATCGAAATTTTTCTTTCAACTTTTCTTTATTTATTATGAAAATTTAATTTTTCAGTTGATTTTTCATTTTTCTTTCAACTTTTCTTTATTTATTATGAAAATTTAATTTTTCAGTTGATTTTTCATTTTTCTTTCAACTTTTCTTTATTTATTATGAAAATTAAATTTTTCAGTTGATTTTTCATTTTTGGGACTTAGAAAAATTTTCGATTTTTTTTCTCATAGAAAAATTTTCGATTTTTTTTCTCATATAATCTGACCTTCTATGGAATTGTTCATTTTTACACTTCTCATAATATACCTTTTAAACACACAAACAGCAAATGGCATTCTAGCGGGACTATATTTTTTCCAATTGATTTTTTTATATTTCTGACTATTTCTGACTATTTCTGACTTTGAAAAAAATATCGAAATTTTTCTTTCAACTTTTCTTTATTTATTATGAAAATTTAATTTTTCAGTTGATTTTTCATTTTTCTTTCAACTTTTCTTTATTTATTATGAAAATTAAATTTTTCAGTTGATTTTTCATTTTTGGGACATAGAAAAATTTTCGATTTTTTTTCTCATATAATCTGACCTTCTATGGAATTGTTCATTTTTACACTTCTCATAATATACCTTTTAAACACACAAACAGCAAATGGCATTCTAGCGGGACTATATTTTTTCCAATTGATTTTTTTATATTTCTGACTATTTCTGACTATTTCTGACTTTGAAAAAAATATCGAAATTTTTCTTTCAACTTTTCTTTATTTATTATGAAAATTTAATTTTTCAGTTGATTTTTCATTTTTCTTTCAACTTTTCTTTATTTATTATGAAAATTAAATTTTTCAGTTGATTTTTCATTTTTGGGACTTAGAAAAATTTTCGATTTTTTTTCTCATATAATCTGACCTTCTATGGAATTGTTCATTTTTACACTTCTCATAATATACCTTTTAAACACACAAACAGCAAATGGCATTCTAGCGGGACTTAGAAAAATTTCGAAATTTTCAAGAAAAAAAATTTTTGACATACACCTCAGTTTCATTGAGAAGTCTCTATTTCAAATGAATTCCACTTAAAAATCATATATATATTTTTTCCAATTGATTTTTTTATATTTCTGACTATTTCTGACTTTGAAAAAAATATCGAAATTTTTCTTTCAACTTTTCTTTATTTATTATGAAAATTGAATTTTTCAGTTGATTTTTCATTTTTCTTTCAACTTTTCTTTATTTATTATGAAAATTAAATTTTTCAGTTGATTTTTCATTTTTGGGACTTAGAAAAATTTTCGATTTTTTTTCTCATATAATCTGACCTTCTATGGAATTGTTCATTTTTACACTTCTCATAATATACCTTTTAAACACACAAACAGCAAATGGCATTCTAGCGGGACTATATTTTTTCCAATTGATTTTTTTATATTTCTGACTATTTCTGACTATTTCTGACTTTGAAAAAAATATCGAAATTTTTCTTTCAACTTTTCTTTATTTATTATGAAAATTTAATTTTTCAGTTGATTTTTCATTTTTCTTTCAACTTTTCTTTATTTATTATGAAAATTAAATTTTTCAGTTGATTTTTCATTTTTGGGACTTAGAAAAATTTTCGATTTTTTTTCTCATATAATCTGACCTTCTATGGAATTGTTCATTTTTACACTTCTCATAATATACCTTTTAAACACACAAACAGCAAATGGCATTCTAGCGGGACTATATTTTTTCCAATTGATTTTTTTATATTTCTGACTATTTCTGACTATTTCTGACTTTGAAAAAAATATCGAAATTTTTCTTTCAACTTTTCTTTATTTATTATGAAAATTTAATTTTTCAGTTGATTTTTCATTTTTCTTTCAACTTTTCTTTATTTATTATGAAAATTAAATTTTTCAGTTGATTTTTCATTTTTGGGACTTAGAAAAATTTTCGATTTTTTTTCTCATATAATCTGACCTTCTATGGAATTGTTCATTTTTACACTTCTCATAATATACCTTTTAAAACACACAAACAGCAAATGGCATTCTAGCGGGACTTAGAAAAATTTTCGAAATTTTCAAGAAAAAAAATTTTGACATACACCTCAGTTTCATTGAGAAGTCTCTATTTCAAATGAATTCCACTTAAAAATCATATATATATTTTTTCCAATTGATTTTTTTATATTTCTGACTATTTCTGACTTTGAAAAAAATATCGAAATTTTTCTTTCAACTTTTCTTTATTTATTATGAAAATTTAATTTTTCAGTTGATTTTTCATTTTTCTTTCAACTTTTCTTTATTTATTATGAAAATTAAATTTTTCAGTTGATTTTTCATTTTTGGGACTTAGAAAAATTTTCGATTTTTTTTCTCATATAATCTGACCTTCTATGGAATTGTTCATTTTTACACTTCTCATAATATACCTTTTAAACACACAAACAGCAAATGGCATTCTAGCGGGACTATATTTTTTCCAATTGATTTTTTTATATTTCTGACTATTTCTGACTATTTCTGACTTTGAAAAAAATATCGAAATTTTTCTTTCAACTTTTCTTTATTTATTATGAAAATTTAATTTTTCAGTTGATTTTTCATTTTTCTTTCAACTTTTCTTTATTTATTATGAAAATTAAATTTTTCAGTTGATTTTTCATTTTTGGGACTTAGAAAAATTTTCGATTTTTTTTCTCATATAATCTGACCTTCTATGGAATTGTTCATTTTTACACTTCTCATAATATACCTTTTAAACACACAAACAGCAAATGGCATTCTAGCGGGACTTAGAAAAATTTTCGAAATTTTCAAGAAAAAAAATTTTTGACATACACCTCAGTTTCATTGAGAAGTCTCTATTTCAAATGAATTCCACTTAAAAATCATATATATATTTTTTCCAATTGATTTTTTTATATTTCTGACTATTTCTGACTTTGAAAAAAATATCGAAATTTTTCTTTCAACTTTTCTTTATTTATTATGAAAATTTAATTTTTCAGTTGATTTTTCATTTTTCTTTCAACTTTTCTTTATTTATTATGAAAATTAAATTTTTCAGTTGATTTTTCATTTTTGGGACTTAGAAAAATTTTCGATTTTTTTTCTCATATAATCTGACCTTCTATGGAATTGTTCATTTTTACACTTCTCATAATATACCTTTTAAACACACAAACAGCAAATGGCATTCTAGCGGGACTATATTTTTTCCAATTGATTTTTTTATATTTCTGACTATTTCTGACTATTTCTGACTTTGAAAAAAATATCGAAATTTTTCTTTCAACTTTTCTTTATTTATTATGAAAATTTAATTTTTCAGTTGATTTTTCATTTTTCTTTCAACTTTTCTTTATTTATTATGAAAATTAAATTTTTCAGTTGATTTTTCATTTTTGGGACTTAGAAAAATTTTCGATTTTTTTTCTCATATAATCTGACCTTCTATGGAATTGTTCATTTTTACACTTCTCATAATATACCTTTTAAACACACAAACAGCAAATGGCATTCTAGCGGGACTTAGAAAAATTTTCGAAATTTTCAAGAAAAAAAATTTTTGACATACACCTCAGTTTCATTGAGAAGTCTCTATTTCAAATGAATTCCACTTAAAAATCATATATATATTTTTTCCAATTGATTTTTTTATATTTCTGACTATTTCTGACTTTGAAAAAAATATCGAAATTTTTCTTTCAACTTTTCTTTATTTATTATGAAAATTTAATTTTTCAGTTGATTTTTCATTTTTCTTTCAACTTTTCTTTATTTATTATGAAAATTAAATTTTTCAGTTGATTTTTCATTTTTGGGACTTAGAAAAATTTTCGATTTTTTTTCTCATATAATCTGACCTTCTATGGAATTGTTCATTTTTACACTTCTCATAATATACCTTTTAAACACACAAACAGCAAATGGCATTCTAGCGGGACTATATTTTTTCCAATTGATTTTTTTATATTTCTGACTATTTCTGACTATTTCTGACTTTGAAAAAAATATCGAAATTTTTCTTTCAACTTTTCTTTATTTATTATGAAAATTTAATTTTTCAGTTGATTTTTCATTTTTCTTTCAACTTTTCTTTATTTATTATGAAAATTAAATTTTTCAGTTGATTTTTCATTTTTGGGACTTCGAAAAATTTTCGATTTTTTTTCTCATATAATCTGACCTTCTATGGAATTGTTCATTTTTACACTTCTCATAATATACCTTTTAAACACACAAACAGCAAATGGCATTCTAGCGGGACTTAGAAAAATTTTCGAAATTTTCAAGAAAAAAAATTTTTGACATACACCTCAGTTTCATTGAGAAGTCTCTATTTCAAATGAATTCCACTTAAAAATCATATATATATTTTTTCCAATTGATTTTTTTATATTTCTGACTATTTCTGACTTTGAAAAAAATATCGAAATTTTTCTTTCAACTTTTCTTTATTTATTATGAAAATTTAATTTTTCAGTTGATTTTTCATTTTTCTTTCAACTTTTCTTTATTTATTATGAAAATTAAATTTTTCAGTTGATTTTTCATTTTTGGGACTTAGAAAAATTTTCGATTTTTTTTCTCATATAATCTGACCTTCTATGGAATTGTTCATTTTTACACTTCTCATAATATACCTTTTAAACACACAAACAGCAAATGGCATTCTAGCGGGACTTAGAAAAATTTTCGAAATTTTCAAGAAAAAAAATTTTTGACATACACCTCAGTTTCATTGAGAAGTCTCTATTTCAAATGAATTCCACTTAAAAATCATATATATATTTTTTCCAATTGATTTTTTTATATTTCTGACTATTTCTGACTTTGAAAAAAATATCGAAATTTTTCTTTCAACTTTTCTTTATTTATTATGAAAATTTAATTTTTCACTTGATTTTTCATTTTTCTTTCAACTTTTCTTTATTTATTATGAAAATTAAATTTTTCAGTTGATTTTTCATTTTTGGGACTTAGAAAAATTTTCGATTTTTTTTCTCATATAATCTGACCTTCTATGGAATTGTTCATTTTTACACTTCTCATAATATACCTTTTAAACACACAAACAGCAAATGGCATTCTAGCGGGACTATATTTTTTCCAATTGATTTTTTTATATTTCTGACTATTTCTGACTATTTCTGACTTTGAAAAAAATATCGAAATTTTTCTTTCAACTTTTCTTTATTTATTATGAAAATTTAATTTTTCAGTTGATTTTTCATTTTTCTTTCAACTTTTCTTTATTTATTATGAAAATTAAATTTTTCAGTTGATTTTTCATTTTTGGGACTTCGAAAAATTTTCGATTTTTTTTCTCATATAATCTGACCTTCTATGGAATTGTTCATTTTTACACTTCTCATAATATACCTTTTAAACACACAAACAGCAAATGGCATTCTAGCGGGACTATATTTTTTCCAATTGATTTTTTTATATTTCTGACTATTTCTGACTTTGAAAAAAATATCGAAATTTTTCTTTCAACTTTTCTTTATTTATTATGAAAATTTAATTTTTCAGTTGATTTTTCATTTTTCTTTCAACTTTTCTTTATTTATTATGAAAATTAAATTTTTCAGTTGATTTTTCATTTTTGGGACTTGAAAAATTTTCGATTTTTTTTCTCATATAATCTGACCTTCTATGGAATTGTTCATTTTTACACTTCTCATAATATACCTTTTAAACACACAAACAGCAAATGGCATTCTAGCGGGACTATATTTTTTCCAATTGATTTTTTTATATTTCTGACTATTTCTGACTTTGAAAAAAATATCGAAATTTTTCTTTCAACTTTTCTTTATTTATTATGAAAATTTAATTTTTCAGTTGATTTTTCATTTTTCTTTCAACTTTTCTTTATTTATTATGAAAATTAAATTTTTCAGTTGATTTTTCATTTTTGGGACTTCGAAAAATTTTCGATTTTTTTTCTCATATAATCTGACCTTCTATGGAATTGTTCATTTTTACACTTCTCATAATATACCTTTTAAACACACAAACAGCAAATGGCATTCTAGCGGGACTTAGAAAAATTTTCGAAATTTTCAAGAAAAAAAATTTTTGACATACACCTCAGTTTCATTGAGAAGTCTCTATTTCAAATGAATTCCACTTAAAAATCATATATATATTTTTTCCAATTGATTTTTTTATATTTCTGACTATTTCTGACTTTGAAAAAAATATCGGAATTTTTCTTTCAACTTTTCTTTATTTATTATGAAAATTTAATTTTTCAGTTGATTTTTCATTTTTCTTTCAACTTTTCTTTATTTATTATGAAAATTAAATTTTTCAGTTGATTTTTCATTTTTGGGACTTAGAAAAATTTTCGATTTTTTTTCTCATATAATCTGACCTTCTATGGAATTGTTCATTTTTACACTTCTCATAATATACCTTTTAAACACACAAACAGCAAATGGCATTCTAGCGGGACTATATTTTTTCCAATTGATTTTTTTATATTTCTGACTATTTCTGACTATTTCTGATTTTGAAAAAAATATCGAAATTTTTCTTTCAACTTTTCTTTATTTATTATGAAAATTTAATTTTTCAGTTGATTTTTCATTTTTCTTTCAACTTTTCTTTATTTATTATGAAAATTAAATTTTTCAGTTGATTTTTCATTTTTGGGACTTAGAAAAATTTTCGATTTTTTTTCTCATATAATCTGACCTTCTATGGAATTGTTCATTTTTACACTTCTCATAATATACCTTTTAAACACACAAACAGCAAATGGCATTCTAGCGGGACTTAGAAAAATTTTCGAAATTTTCAAGAAAAAAAATTTTTGACATACACCTCAGTTTCATTGAGAAGTCTCTATTTCAAATGAATTCCACTTAAAAATCATATATATATTTTTTCCAATTGATTTTTTTATATTTCTGACTATTTCTGACTTTGAAAAAAATATCGAAATTTTTCTTTCAACTTTTCTTTATTTATTATGAAAATTTAATTTTTCAGTTGATTTTTCATTTTTCTTTCAACTTTTCTTTATTTATTATGAAAATTAAATTTTTCAGTTGATTTTTCATTTTTGGGACTTAGAAAAATTTTCGATTTTTTTTCTCATATAATCTGACCTTCTATGGAATTGTTCATTTTTACACTTCTCATAATATACCTTTTAAACACACAAACAGCAAATGGCATTCTAGCGGGACTATATTTTTTCCAATTGATTTTTTTATATTTCTGACTATTTCTGACTATTTCTGACTTTGAAAAAAATATCGAAATTTTTCTTTCAACTTTTCTTTATTTATTATGAAAATTTAATTTTTCAGTTGATTTTTCATTTTTCTTTCAACTTTTCTTTATTTATTATGAAAATTAAATTTTTCAGTTGATTTTTCATTTTTGGGACTTAGAAAAATTTTCGATTTTTTTTCTCATATAATCTGACCTTCTATGGAATTGTTCATTTTTACACTTCTCATAATATACCTTTTAAACACACAAACAGCAAATGGCATTCTAGCGGGACTATATTTTTTCCAATTGATTTTTTTATATTTCTGACTATTTCTGACTATTTCTGACTTTGAAAAAAATATCGAAATTTTTCTTTCAACTTTTCTTTATTTATTATGAAAATTTAATTTTTCAGTTGATTTTTCATTTTTCTTTCAACTTTTCTTTATTTATTATGAAAATTAAATTTTTCAGTTGATTTTTCATTTTTGGGACTTAGAAAAATTTTCGATTTTTTTTCTCATATAATCTGACCTTCTATGGAATTGTTCATTTTTACACTTCTCATAATATACCTTTTAAACACACAAACAGCAAATGGCATTCTAGCGGGACTATATTTTTTCCAATTGATTTTTTTATATTTCTGACTATTTCTGACTATTTCTGACTTTGAAAAAAATATCGAAATTTTTCTTTCAACTTTTCTTTATTTATTATGAAAATTTAATTTTTCAGTTGATTTTTCATTTTTCTTTCAACTTTTCTTTATTTATTATGAAAATTAAATTTTTCAGTTGATTTTTCATTTTTGGGACTTAGAAAAATTTTCGATTTTTTTTCTCATATAATCTGACCTTCTATGGAATTGTTCATTTTTACACTTCTCATAATATACCTTTTAAACACACAAACAGCAAATGGCATTCTAGCGGGACTTAGAAAAATTTTCGAAATTTTCAAGAAAAAAAATTTTTGACATACACCTCAGTTTCATTGAGAAGTCTCTATTTCAAATGAATTCCACTTAAAAATCATATATATATTTTTTCCAATTGATTTTTTTATATTTCTGACTATTTCTGACTTTGAAAAAAATATCGAAATTTTTCTTTCAACTTTTCTTTATTTATTATGAAAATTTAATTTTTCAGTTGATTTTTCATTTTTCTTTCAACTTTTCTTTATTTATTATGAAAATTAAATTTTTCAGTTGATTTTTCATTTTTGGGACTTAGAAAAATTTTCGATTTTTTTTCTCATATAATCTGACCTTCTATGGAATTGTTCATTTTTACACTTCTCATAATATACCTTTTAAACACACAAACAGCAAATGGCATTCTAGCGGGACTATATTTTTTCCAATTGATTTTTTTATATTTCTGACTATTTCTGACTATTTCTGACTTTGAAAAAAATATCGAAATTTTTCTTTCAACTTTTCTTTATTTATTATGAAAATTTAATTTTTCAGTTGATTTTTCATTTTTCTTTCAACTTTTCTTTATTTATTATGAAAATTAAATTTTTCAGTTGATTTTTCATTTTTGGGACTTAGAAAAATTTTCGATTTTTTTTCTCATATAATCTGACCTTCTATGGAATTGTTAATTTTTACACTTCTCATAATATACCTTTTAAACACACAAACAGCAAATGGCATTCTAGCGGGACTTAGAAAAATTTTCGAAATTTTCAAGAAAAAAAATTTTTGACATACACCTCAGTTTCATTGAGAAGTCTCTATTTCAAATGAATTCCACTTAAAAATCATATATATATTTTTTCCAATTGATTTTTTTATATTTCTGACTATTTCTGACTTTGAAAAAAATATCGAAATTTTTCTTTCAACTTTTCTTTATTTATTATGAAAATTTAATTTTTCACTTAATTTTTCATTTTTCTTTCAACTTTTCTTTATTTATTATGAAAATTAAATTTTTCAGTTGATTTTTCATTTTTGGGACTTAGAAAAATTTTCGATTTTTTTTCTCATATAATCTGACCTTCTATGGAATTGTTCATTTTTACACTTCTCATAATATACCTTTTAAACACACAAACAGCAAATGGCATTCTAGCGGGACTATATTTTTTCCAATTGATTTTTTTATATTTCTGACTATTTCTGACTATTTCTGACTTTGAAAAAAATATCGAAATTTTTCTTTCAACTTTTCTTTATTTATTATGAAAATTTAATTTTTCAGTTGATTTTTCATTTTTCTTTCAACTTTTCTTTATTTATTATGAAAATTAAATTTTTCAGTTGATTTTTCATTTTTGGGACTTAGAAAAATTTTCGATTTTTTTTCTCATATAATCTGACCTTCTATGGAATTGTTCATTTTTACACTTCTCATAATATACCTTTTAAACACACAAACAGCAAATGGCATTCTAGCGGGACTTAGAAAAATTTTCGAAATTTTCAAGAAAAAAAATTTTTGACATACACCTCAGTTTCATTGAGAAGTCTCTATTTCAAATGAATTCCACTTAAAAATCATATATATATTTTTTCCAATTGATTTTTTTATATTTCTGACTATTTCTGACTTTGAAAAAAATATCGAAATTTTTCTTTCAACTTTTCTTTATTTATTATGAAAATTTAATTTTTCAGTTGATTTTTCATTTTTCTTTCAACTTTTCTTTATTTATTATGAAAATTAAATTTTTCAGTTGATTTTTCATTTTTGGGACTTAGAAAAATTTTCGATTTTTTTTCTCATATAATCTGACCTTCTATGGAATTGTTCATTTTTACACTTCTCATAATATACCTTTTAAACACACAAACAGCAAATGGCATTCTAGCGGGACTATATTTTTTCCAATTGATTTTTTTATATTTCTGACTATTTCTGACTATTTCTGACTTTGAAAAAAATATCGAAATTTTTCTTTCAACTTTTCTTTATTTATTATGAAAATTTAATTTTTCAGTTGATTTTTCATTTTTCTTTCAACTTTTCTTTATTTATTATGAAAATTAAATTTTTCAGTTGATTTTTCATTTTTGGGACTTAGAAAAATTTTCGATTTTTTTTCTCATATAATCTGACCTTCTATGGAATTGTTCATTTTTACACTTCTCATAATATACCTTTTAAACACACAAACAGCAAATGGCATTCTAGCGGGACTTAGAAAAATTTTCGAAATTTTCAAGAAAAAAAATTTTTGACATACACCTCAGTTTCATTGAGAAGTCTCTATTTCAAATGAATTCCACTTAAAAATCATATATATATTTTTTCCAATTGATTTTTTTATATTTCTGACTATTTCTGACTTTGAAAAAAATATCGAAATTTTTCTTTCAACTTTTCTTTATTTATTATGAAAATTTAATTTTTCAGTTGATTTTTCATTTTTCTTTCAACTTTTCTTTATTTATTATGAAAATTAAATTTTTCAGTTGATTTTTCATTTTTGGGACTTAGAAAAATTTTCGATTTTTTTTCTCATATAATCTGACCTTCTATGGAATTGTTCATTTTTACACTTCTCATAATATACCTTTTAAACACACAAACAGCAAATGGCATTCTAGCGGGACTTAGAAAAATTTTCGAAATTTTCAAGAAAAAAAATTTTTGACATACACCTCAGTTTCATTGAGAAGTCTCTATTTCAAATGAATTCCACTTAAAAATCATATATATATTTTTTCCAATTGATTTTTTTATATTTCTGACTATTTCTGACTTTGAAAAAAATATCGAAATTTTTCTTTCAACTTTTCTTTATTTATTATGAAAATTTAATTTTTCACTTGATTTTTCATTTTTCTTTCAACTTTTCTTTATTTATTATGAAAATTAAATTTTTCAGTTGATTTTTCATTTTTGGGACTTAGAAAAATTTTCGATTTTTTTTCTCATATAATCTGACCTTCTATGGAATTGTTCATTTTTACACTTCTCATAATATACCTTTTAAACACACAAACAGCAAATGGCATTCTAGCGGGACTTAGAAAAATTTTCGAAATTTTCAAGAAAAAAAATTTTTGACATACACCTCAGTTTCATTGAGAAGTCTCTATTTCAAATGAATTCCACTTAAAAATCATATATATATTTTTTCCAATTGATTTTTTTATATTTCTGACTATTTCTGACTTTGAAAAAAATATCGAAATTTTTCTTTCAACTTTTCTTTATTTATTATGAAAATTTAATTTTTCACTTAATTTTTCATTTTTCTTTCAACTTTTCTTTATTTATTATGAAAATTAAATTTTTCAGTTGATTTTTCATTTTTGGGACTTAGAAAAATTTTCGATTTTTTTTCTCATATAATCTGACCTTCTATGGAATTGTTCATTTTTACACTTCTCATAATATACCTTTTAAACACACAAACAGCAAATGGCATTCTAGCGGGACTATATTTTTTCCAATTGATTTTTTTATATTTCTGACTATTTCTGACTATTTCTGACTTTGAAAAAAATATCGAAATTTTTCTTTCAACTTTTCTTTATTTATTATGAAAATTTAATTTTTCAGTTGATTTTTCATTTTTCTTTCAACTTTTCTTTATTTATTATGAAAATTAAATTTTTCAGTTGATTTTTCATTTTTGGGACTTAGAAAAATTTTCGATTTTTTTTCTCATATAATCTGACCTTCTATGGAATTGTTCATTTTTACACTTCTCATAATATACCTTTTAAACACACAAACAGCAAATGGCATTCTAGCGGGACTTAGAAAAATTTTCGAAATTTTCAAGAAAAAAAATTTTTGACATACACCTCAGTTTCATTGAGAAGTCTCTATTTCAAATGAATTCCACTTAAAAATCATATATATATTTTTTCCAATTGATTTTTTTATATTTCTGACTATTTCTGACTTTGAAAAAAATATCGAAATTTTTCTTTCAACTTTTCTTTATTTATTATGAAAATTTAATTTTTCAGTTGATTTTTCATTTTTCTTTCAACTTTTCTTTATTTATTATGAAAATTAAATTTTTCAGTTGATTTTTCATTTTTGGGACTTAGAAAAATTTTCGATTTTTTTTCTCATATAATCTGACCTTCTATGGAATTGTTCATTTTTACACTTCTCATAATATACCTTTTAAACACACAAACAGCAAATGGCATTCTAGCGGGACTATATTTTTTCCAATTGATTTTTTTATATTTCTGACTATTTCTGACTATTTCTGACTTTGAAAAAAATATCGAAATTTTTCTTTCAACTTTTCTTTATTTATTATGAAAATTTAATTTTTCAGTTGATTTTTCATTTTTCTTTCAACTTTTCTTTATTTATTATGAAAATTAAATTTTTCAGTTGATTTTTCATTTTTGGGACTTAGAAAAATTTTCGATTTTTTTTCTCATATAATCTGACCTTCTATGGAATTGTTCATTTTTACACTTCTCATAATATACCTTTTAAACACACAAACAGCAAATGGCATTCTAGCGGGACTTAGAAAAATTTTCGAAATTTTCAAGAAAAAAAATTTTTGACATACACCTCAGTTTCATTGAGAAGTCTCTATTTCAAATGAATTCCACTTAAAAATCATATATATATTTTTTCCAATTGATTTTTTTATATTTCTGACTATTTCTGACTTTGAAAAAAATATCGAAATTTTTCTTTCAACTTTTCTTTATTTATTATGAAAATTTAATTTTTCAGTTGATTTTTCATTTTTCTTTCAACTTTTCTTTATTTATTATGAAAATTAAATTTTTCAGTTGATTTTTCATTTTTGGGACTTAGAAAAATTTTCGATTTTTTTTCTTATATAATCTGACCTTCTATGGAATTGTTCATTTTTACACTTCTCATAATATACCTTTTAAACACACAAACAGCAAATGGCATTCTAGCGGGACTATATTTTTTCCAATTGATTTTTTTATATTTCTGACTATTTCTGACTATTTCTGACTTTGAAAAAAATATCGAAATTTTTCTTTCAACTTTTCTTTATTTATTATGAAAATTTAATTTTTCAGTTGATTTTTCATTTTTGTTTCAACTTTTCTTTATTTATTATGAAAATTAAATTTTTCAGTTGATTTTTCATTTTTGGGACTTAGAAAAATTTTCGATTTTTTTTCTCATATAATCTGACCTTCTATGGAATTGTTCATTTTTACACTTCTCATAATATACCTTTTAAACACACAAACAGCAAATGGCATTCTAGCGGGACTTAGAAAAATTTTAGAAATTTTCAAGAAAAAAAATTTTTGACATACACCTCAGTTTCATTGAGAAGTCTCTATTTCAAATGAATTCCACTTAAAAATCATATATATATTTTTTCCAATTGATTTTTTTATATTTCTGACTATTTCTGACTTTGAAAAAAATATCGAAATTTTTCTTTCAACTTTTCTTTATTTATTATGAAAATTTAATTTTTCAGTTGATTTTTCATTTTTCTTTCAACTTTTCTTTATTTATTATGAAAATTAAATTTTTCAGTTGATTTTTCATTTTTGGGACTTAGAAAAATTTTCGATTTTTTTTCTCATATAATCTGACCTTCTATGGAATTGTTCATTTTTACACTTCTCATAATATACCTTTTAAACACACAAACAGCAAATGGCATTCTAGCGGGACTTAGAAAAATTTTCGAAATTTTCAAGAAAAAAAATTTTTGACATACACCTCAGTTTCATTGAGAAGTCTCTATTTCAAATGAATTCCACTTAAAAATCATATATATATTTTTTCCAATTGATTTTTTTATATTTCTGACTATTTCTGACTTTGAAAAAAATATCGAAATTTTTCTTTCAACTTTTCTTTATTTATTATGAAAATTTAATTTTTCACTTGATTTTTCATTTTTCTTTCAACTTTTCTTTATTTATTATGAAAATTAAATTTTTCAGTTGATTTTTCATTTTTGGGACTTAGAAAAATTTTCGATTTTTTTTCTCATATAATCTGACCTTCTATGGAATTGTTCATTTTTACACTTCTCATAATATACCTTTTAAACACACAAACAGCAAATGGCATTCTAGCGGGACTATATTTTTTCCAATTGATTTTTTTATATTTCTGACTATTTCTGACTATTTCTGACTTTGAAAAAAATATCGAAATTTTTCTTTCAACTTTTCTTTATTTATTATGAAAATTTAATTTTTCAGTTGATTTTTCATTTTTCTTTCAACTTTTCTTTATTTATTATGAAAATTAAATTTTTCAGTTGATTTTTCATTTTTGGGACTTAGAAAAATTTTCGATTTTTTTTCTCATATAATCTGACCTTCTATGGAATTGTTCATTTTTACACTTCTCATAATATACCTTTTAAACACACAAACAGCAAATGGCATTCTAGCGGGACTTAGAAAAATTTTCGAAATTTTCAAGAAAAAAAATTTTTGACATACACCTCAGTTTCATTGAGAAGTCTCTATTTCAAATGAATTCCACTTAAAAATCATATATATATTTTTTCCAATTGATTTTTTTATATTTCTGACTATTTCTGACTTTGAAAAAAATATCGAAATTTTTCTTTCAACTTTTCTTTATTTATTATGAAAATTTAATTTTTCAGTTGATTTTTCATTTTTCTTTCAACTTTTCTTTATTTATTATGAAAATTAAATTTTTCAGTTGATTTTTCATTTTTGGGACTTAGAAAAATTTTCGATTTTTTTTCTCATATAATCTGACCTTCTATGGAATTGTTCATTTTTACACTTCTCATAATATACCTTTTAAACACACAAACAGCAAATGGCATTCTAGCGGGACTTAGAAAAATTTTCGAAATTTTCAAGAAAAAAAATTTTTGACATACACCTCAGTTTCATTGAGAAGTCTCTATTTCAAATGAATTCCACTTAAAAATCATATATATATTTTTTCCAATTGATTTTTTTATATTTCTGACTATTTCTGACTTTGAAAAAAATATCGAAATTTTTCTTTCAACTTTTCTTTATTTATTATGAAAATTTAATTTTTCAGTTGATTTTTAATTTTTCTTTCAACTTTTCTTTATTTATTATGAAAATTAAATTTTTCAGTTGATTTTTCATTTTTGGGACTTAGAAAAATTTTCGATTTTTTTTCTCATATAATCTGACCTTCTATGGAATTGTTCATTTTTACACTTCTCATAATATACCTTTTAAACACACAAACAGCAAATGGCATTCTAGCGGGACTATATTTTTTCCAATTGATTTTTTTATATTTCTGACTATTTCTGACTATTTCTGACTTTGAAAAAAATATCGAAATTTTTCTTTCAACTTTTCTTTATTTATTATGAAAATTTAATTTTTCAGTTGATTTTTCATTTTTCTTTCAACTTTTCTTTATTTATTATGAAAATTAAATTTTTCAGTTGATTTTTCATTTTTGGGACTTAGAAAAATTTTCGATTTTTTTTCTCATATAATCTGACCTTCTATGGAATTGTTCATTTTTACACTTCTCATAATATACCTTTTAAACACACAAACAGCAAATGGCATTCTAGCGGGACTATATTTTTTCCAATTGATTTTTTTATATTTCTGACTATTTCTGACTATTTCTGACTTTGAAAAAAATATCGAAATTTTTCTTTCAACTTTTCTTTATTTATTATGAAAATTTAATTTTTCAGTTGATTTTTCATTTTTCTTTCAACTTTTCTTTATTTATTATGAAAATTAAATTTTTCAGTTGATTTTTCATTTTTGGGACTTAGAAAAATTTTCGATTTTTTTTCTCATATAATCTGACCTTCTATGGAATTGTTCATTTTTACACTTCTCATAATATACCTTTTAAACACACAAACAGCAAATGGCATTCTAGCGGGACTTAGAAAAATTTTCGAAATTTTCAAGAAAAAAAATTTTTGACATACACCTCAGTTTCATTGAGAAGTCTCTATTTCAAATGAATTCCACTTAAAAATCATATATATATTTTTTCCAATTGATTTTTTTATATTTCTGACTATTTCTGACTTTGAAAAAAATATCGAAATTTTTCTTTCAACTTTTCTTTATTTATTATGAAAATTTAATTTTTCAGTTGATTTTTCATTTTTCTTTCAACTTTTCTTTATTTATTATGAAAATTAAATTTTTCAGTTGATTTTTCATTTTTGGGACTTAGAAAAATTTTCGATTTTTTTTCTCATATAATCTGACCTTCTATGGAATTGTTCATTTTTACACTTCTCATAATATACCTTTTAAACACACAAACAGCAAATGGCATTCTAGCGGGACTTAGAAAAATTTTCGAAATTTTCAAGAAAAAAAATTTTTGACATACACCTCAGTTTCATTGAGAAGTCTCTATTTCAAATGAATTCCACTTAAAAATCATATATATATTTTTTCCAATTGATTTTTTTATATTTCTGACTATTTCTGACTTTGAAAAAAATATCGAAATTTTTCTTTCAACTTTTCTTTATTTATTATGAAAATTTAATTTTTCACTTGATTTTTCATTTTTCTTTCAACTTTTCTTTATTTATTATGAAAATTAAATTTTTCAGTTGATTTTTCATTTTTGGGACTTAGAAAAATTTTCGATTTTTTTTCTCATATAATCTGACCTTCTATGGAATTGTTCATTTTTACACTTCTCATAATATACCTTTTAAACACACAAACAGCAAATGGCATTCTAGCGGGACTATATTTTTTCCAATTGATTTTTTTATATTTCTGACTATTTCTGACTATTTCTGACTTTGAAAAAAATATCGAAATTTTTCTTTCAACTTTTCTTTATTTATTATGAAAATTTAATTTTTCAGTTGATTTTTCATTTTTCTTTCAACTTTTCTTTATTTATTATGAAAATTAAATTTTTCAGTTGATTTTTCATTTTTGGGACTTAGAAAAATTTTCGATTTTTTTTCTCATATAATCTGACCTTCTATGGAATTGTTCATTTTTACACTTCTCATAATATACCTTTTAAACACACAAACAGCAAATGGCATTCTAGCGGGACTATATTTTTTCCAATTGATTTTTTTATATTTCTGACTATTTCTGACTATTTCTGACTTTGAAAAAAATATCGAAATTTTTCTTTCAACTTTTCTTTATTTATTATGAAAATTTAATTTTTCAGTTGATTTTTCATTTTTCTTTCAACTTTTCTTTATTTATTATGAAAATTAAATTTTTCAGTTGATTTTTCATTTTTGGGACTTAGAAAAATTTTCGATTTTTTTTCTCATATAATCTGACCTTCTATGGAATTGTTCATTTTTACACTTCTCATAATATACCTTTTAAACACACAAACAGCAAATGGCATTCTAGCGGGACTTAGAAAAATTTTCGAAATTTTCAAGAAAAAAAATTTTTGACATACACCTCAGTTTCATTGAGAAGTCTCTATTTCAAATGAATTCCACTTAAAAATCATATATATATTTTTTCCAATTGATTTTTTTATATTTCTGACTATTTCTGACTTTGAAAAAAATATCGAAATTTTTCTTTCAACTTTTCTTTATTTATTATGAAAATTTAATTTTTCAGTTGATTTTTCATTTTTCTTTCAACTTTTCTTTATTTATTATGAAAATTAAATTTTTCAGTTGATTTTTCATTTTTGGGACTTAGAAAAATTTTCGATTTTTTTTCTCATATAATCTGACCTTCTATGGAATTGTTCATTTTTACACTTCTCATAATATACCTTTTAAACACACAAACAGCAAATGGCATTCTAGCGGGACTATATTTTTTCCAATTGATTTTTTTATATTTCTGACTATTTCTGACTATTTCTGACTTTGAAAAAAATATCGAAATTTTTCTTTCAACTTTTCTTTATTTATTATGAAAATTTAATTTTTCAGTTGATTTTTCATTTTTCTTTCAACTTTTCTTTATTTATTATGAAAATTAAATTTTTCAGTTGATTTTTCATTTTTGGGACTTAGAAAAATTTTCGATTTTTTTTCTCATATAATCTGACCTTCTATGGAATTGTTCATTTTTACACTTCTCATAATATACCTTTTAAACACACAAACAGCAAATGGCATTCTAGCGGGACTATATTTTTTCCAATTGATTTTTTTATATTTCTGACTATTTCTGACTATTTCTGACTTTGAAAAAAATATCGAAATTTTTCTTTCAACTTTTCTTTATTTATTATGAAAATTTAATTTTTCAGTTGATTTTTCGTTTTTCTTTCAACTTTTCTTTATTTATTATGAAAATTAAATTTTTCAGTTGATTTTTCATTTTTGGGACTTAGAAAAATTTTCGATTTTTTTTCTCATATAATCTGACCTTCTATGGAATTGTTCATTTTTACACTTCTCATAATATACCTTTTAAACACACAAACAGCAAATGGCATTCTAGCGGGACTTAGAAAAATTTTCGAAATTTTCAAGAAAAAAAATTTTTGACATACACCTCAGTTTCATTGAGAAGTCTCTATTTCAAATGAATTCCACTTAAAAATCATATATATATTTTTTCCAATTGATTTTTTTATATTTCTGACTATTTCTGACTTTGAAAAAAATATCGAAATTTTTCTTTCAACTTTTCTTTATTTATTATGAAAATTTAATTTTTCAGTTGATTTTTCATTTTTCTTTCAACTTTTCTTTATTTATTATGAAAATTAAATTTTTCAGTTGATTTTTCATTTTTGGGACTTAGAAAAATTTTCGATTTTTTTTCTCATATAATCTGACCTTCTATGGAATTGTTCATTTTTACACTTCTCATAATATACTTTTTAAACACACAAACAGCAAATGGCATTCTAGCGGGACTATATTTTTTCCAATTGATTTTTTTATATTTCTGACTATTTCTGACTATTTCTGACTTTGAAAAAAATATCGAAATTTTTCTTTCAACTTTTCTTTATTTATTATGAAAATTTAATTTTTCACTTGATTTTTCATTTTTCTTTCAACTTTTCTTTATTTATTATGAAAATTAAATTTTTCAGTTGATTTTTCATTTTTGGGACTTAGAAAAATTTTCGATTTTTTTTCTCATATAATCTGACCTTCTATGGAATTGTTCATTTTTACACTTCTCATAATATACCTTTTAAACACACAAACAGCAAATGGCATTCTAGCGGGACTATATTTTTTCCAATTGATTTTTTTATATTTCTGACTATTTCTGACTATTTCTGACTTTGAAAAAAATATCGAAATTTTTCTTTCAACTTTTCTTTATTTATTATGAAAATTTAATTTTTCACTTGATTTTTCATTTTTCTTTCAACTTTTCTTTATTTATTATGAAAATTAAATTTTTCAGTTGATTTTTCATTTTTGGGACTTAGAAAAATTTTCGATTTTTTTTCTCATATAATCTGACCTTCTATGGAATTGTTCATTTTTACACTTCTCATAATATACCTTTTAAACACACAAACAGCAAATGGCATTCTAGCGGGACTATATTTTTTCCAATTGATTTTTTTATATTTCTGACTATTTCTGACTATTTCTGACTTTGAAAAAAATATCGAAATTTTTCTTTCAACTTTTCTTTATTTATTATGAAAATTTAATTTTTCAGTTGATTTTTCATTTTTCTTTCAACTTTTCTTTATTTATTATGAAAATTAAATTTTTCAGTTGATTTTTCATTTTTGGGACTTAGAAAAATTTTCGATTTTTTTTCTCATATAATCTGACCTTCTATGGAATTGTTCATTTTTACACTTCTCATAATATACCTTTTAAACACACAAACAGCAAATGGCATTCTAGCGGGACTTAGAAAAATTTTCGAAATTTTCAAGAAAAAAAATTTTTGACATACACCTCAGTTTCATTGAGAAGTCTCTATTTCAAATGAATTCCACTTAAAAATCATATATATATTTTTTCCAATTGATTTTTTTATATTTCTGACTATTTCTGACTTTGAAAAAAATATCGAAATTTTTCTTTCAACTTTTCTTTATTTATTATGAAAATTTAATTTTTCACTTGATTTTTCATTTTTCTTTCAACTTTTCTTTATTTATTATGAAAATTAAATTTTTCAGTTGATTTTTCATTTTTGGGACTTAGAAAAATTTTCGATTTTTTTTCTCATATAATCTGACCTTCTATGGAATTGTTCATTTTTACACTTCTCATAATATACCTTTTAAACACACAAACAGCAAATGGCATTCTAGCGGGACTATATTTTTTCCAATTGATTTTTTTATATTTCTGACTATTTCTGACTATTTCTGACTTTGAAAAAAATATCGAAATTTTTCTTTCAACTTTTCTTTATTTATTATGAAAATTTAATTTTTCAGTTGATTTTTCATTTTTCTTTCAACTTTTCTTTATTTATTATGAAAATTAAATTTTTCAGTTGATTTTTCATTTTTGGGACTTAGAAAAATTTTCGATTTTTTTTCTCATATAATCTGACCTTCTATGGAATTGTTCATTTTTACACTTCTCATAATATACCTTTTAAACACACAAACAGCAAATGGCATTCTAGCGGGACTTAGAAAAATTTTCGAAATTTTCAAGAAAAAAAATTTTTGACATACACCTCAGTTTCATTGAGAAGTCTCTATTTCAAATGAATTCCACTTAAAAATCATATATATATTTTTTCCAATTGATTTTTTTATATTTCTGACTATTTCTGACTTTGAAAAAAATATCGAAATTTTTCTTTCAACTTTTCTTTATTTATTATGAAAATTTAATTTTTCAGTTGATTTTTCATTTTTCTTTCAACTTTTCTTTATTTATTATGAAAATTAAATTTTTCAGTTGATTTTTCATTTTTGGGACTTAGAAAAATTTTCGATTTTTTTTCTCATATAATCTGACCTTCTATGGAATTGTTCATTTTTACACTTCTCATAATATACCTTTTAAACACACAAACAGCAAATGGCATTCTAGCGGGACTTAGAAAAATTTTCGAAATTTTCAAGAAAAAAAATTTTTGACATACACCTCAGTTTCATTGAGAAGTCTCTATTTCAAATGAATTCCACTTAAAAATCATATATATATTTTTTCCAATTGATTTTTTTATATTTCTGACTATTTCTGACTTTGAAAAAAATATCGAAATTTTTCTTTCAACTTTTCTTTATTTATTATGAAAATTTAATTTTTCACTTGATTTTTCATTTTTCTTTCAACTTTTCTTTATTTATTATGAAAATTAAATTTTTCAGTTGATTTTTCATTTTTGGGACTTAGAAAAATTTTCGATTTTTTTTCTCATATAATCTGACCTTCTATGGAATTGTTCATTTTTACACTTCTCATAATATACCTTTTAAACACACAAACAGCAAATGGCATTCTAGCGGGACTATATTTTTTCCAATTGATTTTTTTATATTTCTGACTATTTCTGACTATTTCTGACTTTGAAAAAAATATCGAAATTTTTCTTTCAACTTTTCTTTATTTATTATGAAAATTTAATTTTTCAGTTGATTTTTCATTTTTCTTTCAACTTTTCTTTATTTATTATGAAAATTAAATTTTTCAGTTGATTTTTCATTTTTGGGACTTAGAAAAATTTTCGATTTTTTTTCTCATATAATCTGACCTTCTATGGAATTGTTCATTTTTACACTTCTCATAATATACCTTTTAAACACACAAACAGCAAATGGCATTCTAGCGGGACTATATTTTTTCCAATTGATTTTTTTATATTTCTGACTATTTCTGACTATTTCTGACTTTGAAAAAAATATCGAAATTTTTCTTTCAACTTTTCTTTATTTATTATGAAAATTTAATTTTTCAGTTGATTTTTCATTTTTCTTTCAACTTTTCTTTATTTATTATGAAAATTAAATTTTTCAGTTGATTTTTCATTTTTGGGACTTAGAAAAATTTTCGATTTTTTTTCTCATATAATCTGACCTTCTATGGAATTGTTCATTTTTACACTTCTCATAATATACCTTTTAAACACACAAACAGCAAATGGCATTCTAGCGGGACTTAGAAAAATTTTCGAAATTTTCAAGAAAAAAAATTTTTGACATACACCTCAGTTTCATTGAGAAGTCTCTATTTCAAATGAATTCCACTTAAAAATCATATATATATTTTTTCCAATTGATTTTTTTATATTTCTGACTATTTCTGACTTTGAAAAAAATATCGAAATTTTTCTTTCAACTTTTCTTTATTTATTATGAAAATTTAATTTTTCACTTAATTTTTCATTTTTCTTTCAACTTTTCTTTATTTATTATGAAAATTAAATTTTTCAGTTGATTTTTCATTTTTGGGACTTAGAAAAATTTTCGATTTTTTTTCTCATATAATCTGACCTTCTATGGAATTGTTCATTTTTACACTTCTCATAATATACCTTTTAAACACACAAACAGCAAATGGCATTCTAGCGGGACTATATTTTTTCCAATTGATTTTTTTATATTTCTGACTATTTCTGACTATTTCTGACTTTGAAAAAAATATCGAAATTTTTCTTTCAACTTTTCTTTATTTATTATGAAAATTTAATTTTTCAGTTGATTTTTCATTTTTCTTTCAACTTTTCTTTATTTATTATGAAAATTAAATTTTTCAGTTGATTTTTCATTTTTGGGACTTAGAAAAATTTTCGATTTTTTTTCTCATATAATCTGACCTTCTATGGAATTGTTCATTTTTACACTTCTCATAATATACCTTTTAAACACACAAACAGCAAATGGCATTCTAGCGGGACTTAGAAAAATTTTCGAAATTTTCAAGAAAAAAAATTTTTGACATACACCTCAGTTTCATTGAGAAGTCTCTATTTCAAATGAATTCCACTTAAAAATCATATATATATTTTTTCCAATTGATTTTTTTATATTTCTGACTATTTCTGACTTTGAAAAAAATATCGAAATTTTTCTTTCAACTTTTCTTTATTTATTATGAAAATTTAATTTTTCAGTTGATTTTTCATTTTTCTTTCAACTTTTCTTTATTTATTATGAAAATTAAATTTTTCAGTTGATTTTTCATTTTTGGGACTTAGAAAAATTTTCGATTTTTTTTCTTATATAATCTGACCTTCTATGGAATTGTTCATTTTTACACTTCTCATAATATACCTTTTAAACACACAAACAGCAAATGGCATTCTAGCGGGACTATATTTTTTCCAATTGATTTTTTTATATTTCTGACTATTTCTGACTATTTCTGACTTTGAAAAAAATATCGAAATTTTTCTTTCAACTTTTCTTTATTTATTATGAAAATTTAATTTTTCAGTTGATTTTTCATTTTTGTTTCAACTTTTCTTTATTTATTATGAAAATTAAATTTTTCAGTTGATTTTTCATTTTTGGGACTTAGAAAAATTTTCGATTTTTTTTCTCATATAATCTGACCTTCTATGGAATTGTTCATTTTTACACTTCTCATAATATACCTTTTAAACACACAAACAGCAAATGGCATTCTAGCGGGACTTAGAAAAATTTTAGAAATTTTCAAGAAAAAAAATTTTTGACATACACCTCAGTTTCATTGAGAAGTCTCTATTTCAAATGAATTCCACTTAAAAATCATATATATATTTTTTCCAATTGATTTTTTTATATTTCTGACTATTTCTGACTTTGAAAAAAATATCGAAATTTTTCTTTCAACTTTTCTTTATTTATTATGAAAATTTAATTTTTCAGTTGATTTTTCATTTTTCTTTCAACTTTTCTTTATTTATTATGAAAATTAAATTTTTCAGTTGATTTTTCATTTTTGGGACTTAGAAAAATTTTCGATTTTTTTTCTCATATAATCTGACCTTCTATGGAATTGTTCATTTTTACACTTCTCATAATATACCTTTTAAACACACAAACAGCAAATGGCATTCTAGCGGGACTTAGAAAAATTTTCGAAATTTTCAAGAAAAAAAATTTTTGACATACACCTCAGTTTCATTGAGAAGTCTCTATTTCAAATGAATTCCACTTAAAAATCATATATATATTTTTTCCAATTGATTTTTTTATATTTCTGACTATTTCTGACTTTGAAAAAAATATCGAAATTTTTCTTTCAACTTTTCTTTATTTATTATGAAAATTTAATTTTTCACTTGATTTTTCATTTTTCTTTCAACTTTTCTTTATTTATTATGAAAATTAAATTTTTCAGTTGATTTTTCATTTTTGGGACTTAGAAAAATTTTCGATTTTTTTTCTCATATAATCTGACCTTCTATGGAATTGTTCATTTTTACACTTCTCATAATATACCTTTTAAACACACAAACAGCAAATGGCATTCTAGCGGGACTATATTTTTTCCAATTGATTTTTTTATATTTCTGACTATTTCTGACTATTTCTGACTTTGAAAAAAATATCGAAATTTTTCTTTCAACTTTTCTTTATTTATTATGAAAATTTAATTTTTCAGTTGATTTTTCATTTTTCTTTCAACTTTTCTTTATTTATTATGAAAATTAAATTTTTCAGTTGATTTTTCATTTTTGGGACTTAGAAAAATTTTCGATTTTTTTTCTCATATAATCTGACCTTCTATGGAATTGTTCATTTTTACACTTCTCATAATATACCTTTTAAACACACAAACAGCAAATGGCATTCTAGCGGGACTATATTTTTTCCAATTGATTTTTTTATATTTCTGACTATTTCTGACTATTTCTGACTTTGAAAAAAATATCGAAATTTTTCTTTCAACTTTTCTTTATTTATTATGAAAATTTAATTTTTCAGTTGATTTTTCATTTTTCTTTCAACTTTTCTTTATTTATTATGAAAATTAAATTTTTCAGTTGATTTTTCATTTTTGGGACTTAGAAAAATTTTCGATTTTTTTTCTCATATAATCTGACCTTCTATGGAATTGTTCATTTTTACACTTCTCATAATATACCTTTTAAACACACAAACAGCAAATGGCATTCTAGCGGGACTTAGAAAAATTTTCGAAATTTTCAAGAAAAAAAATTTTTGACATACACCTCAGTTTCATTGAGAAGTCTCTATTTCAAATGAATTCCACTTAAAAATCATATATATATTTTTTCCAATTGATTTTTTTATATTTCTGACTATTTCTGACTTTGAAAAAAATATCGAAATTTTTCTTTCAACTTTTCTTTATTTATTATGAAAATTTAATTTTTCAGTTGATTTTTCATTTTTCTTTCAACTTTTCTTTATTTATTATGAAAATTAAATTTTTCAGTTGATTTTTCATTTTTGGGACTTAGAAAAATTTTCGATTTTTTTTCTCATATAATCTGACCTTCTATGGAATTGTTCATTTTTACACTTCTCATAATATACCTTTTAAACACACAAACAGCAAATGGCATTCTAGCGGGACTTAGAAAAATTTTCGAAATTTTCAAGAAAAAAAATTTTTGACATACACCTCAGTTTCATTGAGAAGTCTCTATTTCAAATGAATTCCACTTAAAAATCATATATATATTTTTTCCAATTGATTTTTTTATATTTCTGACTATTTCTGACTTTGAAAAAAATATCGAAATTTTTCTTTCAACTTTTCTTTATTTATTATGAAAATTTAATTTTTCACTTGATTTTTCATTTTTCTTTCAACTTTTCTTTATTTATTATGAAAATTAAATTTTTCAGTTGATTTTTCATTTTTGGGACTTAGAAAAATTTTCGATTTTTTTTCTCATATAATCTGACCTTCTATGGAATTGTTCATTTTTACACTTCTCATAATATACCTTTTAAACACACAAACAGCAAATGGCATTCTAGCGGGACTATATTTTTTCCAATTGATTTTTTTATATTTCTGACTATTTCTGACTATTTCTGACTTTGAAAAAAATATCGAAATTTTTCTTTCAACTTTTCTTTATTTATTATGAAAATTTAATTTTTCAGTTGATTTTTCATTTTTCTTTCAACTTTTCTTTATTTATTATGAAAATTAAATTTTTCAGTTGATTTTTCATTTTTGGGACTTAGAAAAATTTTCGATTTTTTTTCTCATATAATCTGACCTTCTATGGAATTGTTCATTTTTACACTTCTCATAATATACCTTTTAAACACACAAACAGCAAATGGCATTCTAGCGGGACTATATTTTTTCCAATTGATTTTTTTATATTTCTGACTATTTCTGACTATTTCTGACTTTGAAAAAAATATCGAAATTTTTCTTTCAACTTTTCTTTATTTATTATGAAAATTTAATTTTTCAGTTGATTTTTCATTTTTCTTTCAACTTTTCTTTATTTATTATGAAAATTAAATTTTTCAGTTGATTTTTCATTTTTGGGACTTAGAAAAATTTTCGATTTTTTTTCTCATATAATCTGACCTTCTATGGAATTGTTCATTTTTACACTTCTCATAATATACCTTTTAAACACACAAACAGCAAATGGCATTCTAGCGGGACTTAGAAAAATTTTCGAAATTTTCAAGAAAAAAAATTTTTGACATACACCTCAGTTTCATTGAGAAGTCTCTATTTCAAATGAATTCCACTTAAAAATCATATATATATTTTTTCCAATTGATTTTTTTATATTTCTGACTATTTCTGACTTTGAAAAAAATATCGAAATTTTTCTTTCAACTTTTCTTTATTTATTATGAAAATTTAATTTTTCAGTTGATTTTTCATTTTTCTTTCAACTTTTCTTTATTTATTATGAAAATTAAATTTTTCAGTTGATTTTTCATTTTTGGGACTTAGAAAAATTTTCGATTTTTTTTCTCATATAATCTGACCTTCTATGGAATTGTTCATTTTTACACTTCTCATAATATACCTTTTAAACACACAAACAGCAAATGGCATTCTAGCGGGACTTAGAAAAATTTTCGAAATTTTCAAGAAAAAAAATTTTTGACATACACCTCAGTTTCATTGAGAAGTCTCTATTTCAAATGAATTCCACTTAAAAATCATATATATATTTTTTCCAATTGATTTTTTTATATTTCTGACTATTTCTGACTTTGAAAAAAATATCGAAATTTTTCTTTCAACTTTTCTTTATTTATTATGAAAATTTAATTTTTCACTTGATTTTTCATTTTTCTTTCAACTTTTCTTTATTTATTATGAAAATTAAATTTTTCAGTTGATTTTTCATTTTTGGGACTTAGAAAAATTTTCGATTTTTTTTCTCATATAATCTGACCTTCTATGGAATTGTTCATTTTTACACTTCTCATAATATACCTTTTAAACACACAAACAGCAAATGGCATTCTAGCGGGACTATATTTTTTCCAATTGATTTTTTTATATTTCTGACTATTTCTGACTATTTCTGACTTTGAAAAAAATATCGAAATTTTTCTTTCAACTTTTCTTTATTTATTATGAAAATTTAATTTTTCAGTTGATTTTTCATTTTTCTTTCAACTTTTCTTTATTTATTATGAAAATTAAATTTTTCAGTTGATTTTTCATTTTTGGGACTTAGAAAAATTTTCGATTTTTTTTCTCATATAATCTGACCTTCTATGGAATTGTTCATTTTTACACTTCTCATAATATACCTTTTAAACACACAAACAGCAAATGGCATTCTAGCGGGACTATATTTTTTCCAATTGATTTTTTTATATTTCTGACTATTTCTGACTATTTCTGACTTTGAAAAAAATATCGAAATTTTTCTTTCAACTTTTCTTTATTTATTATGAAAATTTAATTTTTCAGTTGATTTTTCATTTTTCTTTCAACTTTTCTTTATTTATTATGAAAATTAAATTTTTCAGTTGATTTTTCATTTTTGGGACTTAGAAAAATTTTCGATTTTTTTTCTCATATAATCTGACCTTCTATGGAATTGTTCATTTTTACACTTCTCATAATATACCTTTTAAACACACAAACAGCAAATGGCATTCTAGCGGGACTTAGAAAAATTTTCGAAATTTTCAAGAAAAAAAATTTTTGACATACACCTCAGTTTCATTGAGAAGTCTCTATTTCAAATGAATTCCACTTAAAAATCATATATATATTTTTTCCAATTGATTTTTTTATATTTCTGACTATTTCTGACTTTGAAAAAAATATCGAAATTTTTCTTTCAACTTTTCTTTATTTATTATGAAAATTTAATTTTTCACTTAATTTTTCATTTTTCTTTCAACTTTTCTTTATTTATTATGAAAATTAAATTTTTCAGTTGATTTTTCATTTTTGGGACTTAGAAAAATTTTCGATTTTTTTTCTCATATAATCTGACCTTCTATGGAATTGTTCATTTTTACACTTCTCATAATATACCTTTTAAACACACAAACAGCAAATGGCATTCTAGCGGGACTATATTTTTTCCAATTGATTTTTTTATATTTCTGACTATTTCTGACTATTTCTGACTTTGAAAAAAATATCGAAATTTTTCTTTCAACTTTTCTTTATTTATTATGAAAATTTAATTTTTCAGTTGATTTTTCATTTTTCTTTCAACTTTTCTTTATTTATTATGAAAATTAAATTTTTCAGTTGATTTTTCATTTTTGGGACTTAGAAAAATTTTCGATTTTTTTTCTCATATAATCTGACCTTCTATGGAATTGTTCATTTTTACACTTCTCATAATATACCTTTTAAACACACAAACAGCAAATGGCATTCTAGCGGGACTATATTTTTTCCAATTGATTTTTTTATATTTCTGACTATTTCTGACTATTTCTGACTTTGAAAAAAATATCGAAATTTTTCTTTCAACTTTTCTTTATTTATTATGAAAATTTAATTTTTCAGTTGATTTTTCATTTTTCTTTCAACTTTTCTTTATTTATTATGAAAATTAAATTTTTCAGTTGATTTTTCATTTTTGGGACTTAGAAAAATTTTCGATTTTTTTTCTCATATAATCTGACCTTCTATGGAATTGTTCATTTTTACACTTCTCATAATATACCTTTTAAACACACAAACAGCAAATGGCATTCTAGCGGGACTTAGAAAAATTTTCGAAATTTTCAAGAAAAAAAATTTTTGACATACACCTCAGTTTCATTGAGAAGTCTCTATTTCAAATGAATTCCACTTAAAAATCATATATATATTTTTTCCAATTGATTTTTTTATATTTCTGACTATTTCTGACTTTGAAAAAAATATCGAAATTTTTCTTTCAACTTTTCTTTATTTATTATGAAAATTTAATTTTTCAGTTGATTTTTCATTTTTCTTTCAACTTTTCTTTATTTATTATGAAAATTAAATTTTTCAGTTGATTTTTCATTTTTGGGACTTAGAAAAATTTTCGATTTTTTTTCTTATATAATCTGACCTTCTATGGAATTGTTCATTTTTACACTTCTCATAATATACCTTTTAAACACACAAACAGCAAATGGCATTCTAGCGGGACTATATTTTTTCCAATTGATTTTTTTATATTTCTGACTATTTCTGACTATTTCTGACTTTGAAAAAAATATCGAAATTTTTCTTTCAACTTTTCTTTATTTATTATGAAAATTTAATTTTTCAGTTGATTTTTCATTTTTGTTTCAACTTTTCTTTATTTATTATGAAAATTAAATTTTTCAGTTGATTTTTCATTTTTGGGACTTAGAAAAATTTTCGATTTTTTTTCTCATATAATCTGACCTTCTATGGAATTGTTCATTTTTACACTTCTCATAATATACCTTTTAAACACACAAACAGCAAATGGCATTCTAGCGGGACTTAGAAAAATTTTAGAAATTTTCAAGAAAAAAAATTTTTGACATACACCTCAGTTTCATTGAGAAGTCTCTATTTCAAATGAATTCCACTTAAAAATCATATATATATTTTTTCCAATTGATTTTTTTATATTTCTGACTATTTCTGACTTTGAAAAAAATATCGAAATTTTTCTTTCAACTTTTCTTTATTTATTATGAAAATTTAATTTTTCAGTTGATTTTTCATTTTTCTTTCAACTTTTCTTTATTTATTATGAAAATTAAATTTTTCAGTTGATTTTTCATTTTTGGGACTTAGAAAAATTTTCGATTTTTTTTCTCATATAATCTGACCTTCTATGGAATTGTTCATTTTTACACTTCTCATAATATACCTTTTAAACACACAAACAGCAAATGGCATTCTAGCGGGACTTAGAAAAATTTTCGAAATTTTCAAGAAAAAAAATTTTTGACATACACCTCAGTTTCATTGAGAAGTCTCTATTTCAAATGAATTCCACTTAAAAATCATATATATATTTTTTCCAATTGATTTTTTTATATTTCTGACTATTTCTGACTTTGAAAAAAATATCGAAATTTTTCTTTCAACTTTTCTTTATTTATTATGAAAATTTAATTTTTCACTTGATTTTTCATTTTTCTTTCAACTTTTCTTTATTTATTATGAAAATTAAATTTTTCAGTTGATTTTTCATTTTTGGGACTTAGAAAAATTTTCGATTTTTTTTCTCATATAATCTGACCTTCTATGGAATTGTTCATTTTTACACTTCTCATAATATACCTTTTAAACACACAAACAGCAAATGGCATTCTAGCGGGACTATATTTTTTCCAATTGATTTTTTTATATTTCTGAATATTTCTGACTATTTCTGACTTTGAAAAAAATATCGAAATTTTTCTTTCAACTTTTCTTTATTTATTATGAAAATTTAATTTTTCAGTTGATTTTTCATTTTTCTTTCAACTTTTCTTTATTTATTATGAAAATTAAATTTTTCAGTTGATTTTTCATTTTTGGGACTTAGAAAAATTTTCGATTTTTTTTCTCATATAATCTGACCTTCTATGGAATTGTTCATTTTTACACTTCTCATAATATACCTTTTAAACACACAAACAGCAAATGGCATTCTAGCGGGACTATATTTTTTCCAATTGATTTTTTTATATTTCTGACTATTTCTGACTATTTCTGACTTTGAAAAAAATATCGAAATTTTTCTTTCAACTTTTCTTTATTTATTATGAAAATTTAATTTTTCAGTTGATTTTTCATTTTTCTTTCAACTTTTCTTTATTTATTATGAAAATTAAATTTTTCAGTTGATTTTTCATTTTTGGGACTTAGAAAAATTTTCGATTTTTTTTCTCATATAATCTGACCTTCTATGGAATTGTTCATTTTTACACTTCTCATAATATACCTTTTAAACACACAAACAGCAAATGGCATTCTAGCGGGACTTAGAAAAATTTTCGAAATTTTCAAGAAAAAAAATTTTTGACATACACCTCAGTTTCATTGAGAAGTCTCTATTTCAAATGAATTCCACTTAAAAATCATATATATATTTTTTCCAATTGATTTTTTTATATTTCTGACTATTTCTGACTTTGAAAAAAATATCGAAATTTTTCTTTCAACTTTTCTTTATTTATTATGAAAATTTAATTTTTCAGTTGATTTTTCATTTTTCTTTCAACTTTTCTTTATTTATTATGAAAATTAAATTTTTCAGTTGATTTTTCATTTTTGGGACTTAGAAAAATTTTCGATTTTTTTTCTTATATAATCTGACCTTCTATGGAATTGTTCATTTTTACACTTCTCATAATATACCTTTTAAACACACAAACAGCAAATGGCATTCTAGCGGGACTATATTTTTTCCAATTGATTTTTTTATATTTCTGACTATTTCTGACTATTTCTGACTTTGAAAAAAATATCGAAATTTTTCTTTCAACTTTTCTTTATTTATTATGAAAATTTAATTTTTCAGTTGATTTTTCATTTTTGTTTCAACTTTTCTTTATTTATTATGAAAATTAAATTTTTCAGTTGATTTTTCATTTTTGGGACTTAGAAAAATTTTCGATTTTTTTTCTCATATAATCTGACCTTCTATGGAATTGTTCATTTTTACACTTCTCATAATATACCTTTTAAACACACAAACAGCAAATGGCATTCTAGCGGGACTTAGAAAAATTTTCGAAATTTTCAAGAAAAAAAATTTTTGACATACACCTCAGTTTCATTGAGAAGTCTCTATTTCAAATGAATTCCACTTAAAAATCATATATATATTTTTTCCAATTGATTTTTTTATATTTCTGACTATTTCTGACTTTGAAAAAAATATCGAAATTTTTCTTTCAACTTTTCTTTATTTATTATGAAAATTTAATTTTTCAGTTGATTTTTCATTTTTCTTTCAACTTTTCTTTATTTATTATGAAAATTAAATTTTTCAGTTGATTTTTCATTTTTGGGACTTAGAAAAATTTTCGATTTTTTTTCTTATATAATCTGACCTTCTATGGAATTGTTCATTTTTACACTTCTCATAATATACCTTTTAAACACACAAACAGCAAATGGCATTCTAGCGGGACTATATTTTTTCCAATTGATTTTTTTATATTTCTGACTATTTCTGACTATTTCTGACTTTGAAAAAAATATCGAAATTTTTCTTTCAACTTTTCTTTATTTATTATGAAAATTTAATTTTTCAGTTGATTTTTCATTTTTGTTTCAACTTTTCTTTATTTATTATGAAAATTAAATTTTTCAGTTGATTTTTCATTTTTGGGACTTAGAAAAATTTTCGATTTTTTTTCTCATATAATCTGACCTTCTATGGAATTGTTCATTTTTACACTTCTCATAATATACCTTTTAAACACACAAACAGCAAATGGCATTCTAGCGGGACTTAGAAAAATTTTAGAAATTTTCAAGAAAAAAAATTTTTGACATACACCTCAGTTTCATTGAGAAGTCTCTATTTCAAATGAATTCCACTTAAAAATCATATATATATTTTTTCCAATTGATTTTTTTATATTTCTGACTATTTCTGACTTTGAAAAAAATATCGAAATTTTTCTTTCAACTTTTCTTTATTTATTATGAAAATTTAATTTTTCAGTTGATTTTTCATTTTTCTTTCAACTTTTCTTTATTTATTATGAAAATTAAATTTTTCAGTTGATTTTTCATTTTTGGGACTTAGAAAAATTTTCGATTTTTTTTCTCATATAATCTGACCTTCTATGGAATTGTTCATTTTTACACTTCTCATAATATACCTTTTAAACACACAAACAGCAAATGGCATTCTAGCGGGACTTAGAAAAATTTTCGAAATTTTCAAGAAAAAAAATTTTTGACATACACCTCAGTTTCATTGAGAAGTCTCTATTTCAAATGAATTCCACTTAAAAATCATATATATATTTTTTCCAATTGATTTTTTTATATTTCTGACTATTTCTGACTTTGAAAAAAATATCGAAATTTTTCTTTCAACTTTTCTTTATTTATTATGAAAATTTAATTTTTCACTTGATTTTTCATTTTTCTTTCAACTTTTCTTTATTTATTATGAAAATTAAATTTTTCAGTTGATTTTTCATTTTTGGGACTTAGAAAAATTTTCGATTTTTTTTCTCATATAATCTGACCTTCTATGGAATTGTTCATTTTTACACTTCTCATAATATACCTTTTAAACACACAAACAGCAAATGGCATTCTAGCGGGACTATATTTTTTCCAATTGATTTTTTTATATTTCTGAATATTTCTGACTATTTCTGACTTTGAAAAAAATATCGAAATTTTTCTTTCAACTTTTCTTTATTTATTATGAAAATTTAATTTTTCAGTTGATTTTTCATTTTTCTTTCAACTTTTCTTTATTTATTATGAAAATTAAATTTTTCAGTTGATTTTTCATTTTTGGGACTTAGAAAAATTTTCGATTTTTTTTCTCATATAATCTGACCTTCTATGGAATTGTTCATTTTTACACTTCTCATAATATACCTTTTAAACACACAAACAGCAAATGGCATTCTAGCGGGACTATATTTTTTCCAATTGATTTTTTTATATTTCTGACTATTTCTGACTATTTCTGACTTTGAAAAAAATATCGAAATTTTTCTTTCAACTTTTCTTTATTTATTATGAAAATTTAATTTTTCAGTTGATTTTTCATTTTTCTTTCAACTTTTCTTTATTTATTATGAAAATTAAATTTTTCAGTTGATTTTTCATTTTTGGGACTTAGAAAAATTTTCGATTTTTTTTCTCATATAATCTGACCTTCTATGGAATTGTTCATTTTTACACTTCTCATAATATACCTTTTAAACACACAAACAGCAAATGGCATTCTAGCGGGACTATATTTTTTCCAATTGATTTTTTTATATTTCTGACTATTTCTGACTATTTCTGACTTTGAAAAAAATATCGAAATTTTTCTTTCAACTTTTCTTTATTTATTATGAAAATTTAATTTTTCACTTGATTTTTCATTTTTCTTTCAACTTTTCTTTATTTATTATGAAAATTAAATTTTTCAGTTGATTTTTCATTTTTGGGACTTAGAAAAATTTTCGATTTTTTTTCTCATATAATCTGACCTTCTATGGAATTGTTCATTTTTACACTTCTCATAATATACCTTTTAAACACACAAACAGCAAATGGCATTCTAGCGGGACTATATTTTTTCCAATTGATTTTTTTATATTTCTGACTATTTCTGACTATTTCTGACTTTGAAAAAAATATCGAAATTTTTCTTTCAACTTTTCTTTATTTATTATGAAAATTTAATTTTTCACTTGATTTTTCATTTTTCTTTCAACTTTTCTTTATTTATTATGAAAATTAAATTTTTCAGTTGATTTTTCATTTTTGGGACTTAGAAAAATTTTCGATTTTTTTTCTCATATAATCTGACCTTCTATGGAATTGTTCATTTTTACACTTCTCATAATATACCTTTTAAACACACAAACAGCAAATGGCATTCTAGCGGGACTTAGAAAAATTTTCGAAATTTTCAAGAAAAAAAATTTTTGACATACACCTCAGTTTCATTGAGAAGTCTCTATTTCAAATGAATTCCACTTAAAAATCATATATATATTTTTTCCAATTGATTTTTTTATATTTCTGACTATTTCTGACTTTGAAAAAAATATCGAAATTTTTCTTTCAACTTTTCTTTATTTATTATGAAAATTTAATTTTTCAGTTGATTTTTCATTTTTCTTTCAACTTTTCTTTATTTATTATGAAAATTAAATTTTTCAGTTGATTTTTCATTTTTGGGACTTAGAAAAATTTTCGATTTTTTTTCTTATATAATCTGACCTTCTATGGAATTGTTCATTTTTACACTTCTCATAATATACCTTTTAAACACACAAACAGCAAATGGCATTCTAGCGGGACTATATTTTTTCCAATTGATTTTTTTATATTTCTGACTATTTCTGACTATTTCTGACTTTGAAAAAAATATCGAAATTTTTCTTTCAACTTTTCTTTATTTATTATGAAAATTTAATTTTTCAGTTGATTTTTCATTTTTGTTTCAACTTTTCTTTATTTATTATGAAAATTAAATTTTTCAGTTGATTTTTCATTTTTGTTTCAACTTTTCTTTATTTATTATGAAAATTAAATTTTTCAGTTGATTTTTCATTTTTGGGACTTAGAAAAATTTTCGATTTTTTTTCTCATATAATCTGACCTTCTATGGAATTGTTCATTTTTACACTTCTCATAATATACCTTTTAAACACACAAACAGCAAATGGCATTCTAGCGGGACTTAGAAAAATTTTAGAAATTTTCAAGAAAAAAAATTTTTGACATACACCTCAGTTTCATTGAGAAGTCTCTATTTCAAATGAATTCCACTTAAAAATCATATATATATTTTTTCCAATTGATTTTTTTATATTTCTGACTATTTCTGACTTTGAAAAAAATATCGAAATTTTTCTTTCAACTTTTCTTTATTTATTATGAAAATTTAATTTTTCAGTTGATTTTTCATTTTTCTTTCAACTTTTCTTTATTTATTATGAAAATTAAATTTTTCAGTTGATTTTTCATTTTTGGGACTTAGAAAAATTTTCGATTTTTTTTCTCATATAATCTGACCTTCTATGGAATTGTTCATTTTTACACTTCTCATAATATACCTTTTAAACACACAAACAGCAAATGGCATTCTAGCGGGACTTAGAAAAATTTTCGAAATTTTCAAGAAAAAAAATTTTTGACATACACCTCAGTTTCATTGAGAAGTCTCTATTTCAAATGAATTCCACTTAAAAATCATATATATATTTTTTCCAATTGATTTTTTTATATTTCTGACTATTTCTGACTTTGAAAAAAATATCGAAATTTTTCTTTCAACTTTTCTTTATTTATTATGAAAATTTAATTTTTCACTTGATTTTTCATTTTTCTTTCAACTTTTCTTTATTTATTATGAAAATTAAATTTTTCAGTTGATTTTTCATTTTTGGGACTTAGAAAAATTTTCGATTTTTTTTCTCATATAATCTGACCTTCTATGGAATTGTTCATTTTTACACTTCTCATAATATACCTTTTAAACACACAAACAGCAAATGGCATTCTAGCGGGACTATATTTTTTCCAATTGATTTTTTTATATTTCTGAATATTTCTGACTATTTCTGACTTTGAAAAAAATATCGAAATTTTTCTTTCAACTTTTCTTTATTTATTATGAAAATTTAATTTTTCAGTTGATTTTTCATTTTTCTTTCAACTTTTCTTTATTTATTATGAAAATTAAATTTTTCAGTTGATTTTTCATTTTTGGGACTTAGAAAAATTTTCGATTTTTTTTCTCATATAATCTGACCTTCTATGGAATTGTTCATTTTTACACTTCTCATAATATACCTTTTAAACACACAAACAGCAAATGGCATTCTAGCGGGACTATATTTTTTCCAATTGATTTTTTTATATTTCTGACTATTTCTGACTATTTCTGACTTTGAAAAAAATATCGAAATTTTTCTTTCAACTTTTCTTTATTTATTATGAAAATTTAATTTTTCAGTTGATTTTTCATTTTTCTTTCAACTTTTCTTTATTTATTATGAAAATTAAATTTTTCAGTTGATTTTTCATTTTTGGGACTTAGAAAAATTTTCGATTTTTTTTCTCATATAATCTGACCTTCTATGGAATTGTTCATTTTTACACTTCTCATAATATACCTTTTAAACACACAAACAGCAAATGGCATTCTAGCGGGACTATATTTTTTCCAATTGATTTTTTTATATTTCTGACTATTTCTGACTATTTCTGACTTTGAAAAAAATATCGAAATTTTTCTTTCAACTTTTCTTTATTTATTATGAAAATTTAATTTTTCACTTGATTTTTCATTTTTCTTTCAACTTTTCTTTATTTATTATGAAAATTAAATTTTTCAGTTGATTTTTCATTTTTGGGACTTAGAAAAATTTTCGATTTTTTTTCTCATATAATCTGACCTTCTATGGAATTGTTCATTTTTACACTTCTCATAATATACCTTTTAAACACACAAACAGCAAATGGCATTCTAGCGGGACTATATTTTTTCCAATTGATTTTTTTATATTTCTGACTATTTCTGACTATTTCTGACTTTGAAAAAAATATCGAAATTTTTCTTTCAACTTTTCTTTATTTATTATGAAAATTTAATTTTTCAGTTGATTTTTCATTTTTCTTTCAACTTTTCTTTATTTATTATGAAAATTAAATTTTTCAGTTGATTTTTCATTTTTGGGACTTAGAAAAATTTTCGATTTTTTTTCTCATATAATCTGACCTTCTATGGAATTGTTCATTTTTACACTTCTCATAATATACCTTTTAAACACACAAACAGCAAATGGCATTCTAGCGGGACTTAGAAAAATTTTCGAAATTTTCAAGAAAAAAAATTTTTGACATACACCTCAGTTTCATTGAGAAGTCTCTATTTCAAATGAATTCCACTTAAAAATCATATATATATTTTTTCCAATTGATTTTTTTATATTTCTGACTATTTCTGACTTTGAAAAAAATATCGAAATTTTTCTTTCAACTTTTCTTTATTTATTATGAAAATTTAATTTTTCAGTTGATTTTTCATTTTTCTTTCAACTTTTCTTTATTTATTATGAAAATTAAATTTTTCAGTTGATTTTTCATTTTTGGGACTTAGAAAAATTTTCGATTTTTTTTCTTATATAATCTGACCTTCTATGGAATTGTTCATTTTTACACTTCTCATAATATACCTTTTAAACACACAAACAGCAAATGGCATTCTAGCGGGACTATATTTTTTCCAATTGATTTTTTTATATTTCTGACTATTTCTGACTATTTCTGACTTTGAAAAAAATATCGAAATTTTTCTTTCAACTTTTCTTTATTTATTATGAAAATTTAATTTTTCAGTTGATTTTTCATTTTTGTTTCAACTTTTCTTTATTTATTATGAAAAGTAAATTTTTCAGTTGATTTTTCATTTTTGGGACTTAGAAAAATTTTCGATTTTTTTTCTCATATAATCTGACCTTCTATGGAATTGTTCATTTTTACACTTCTCATAATATACCTTTTAAACACACAAACAGCAAATGGCATTCTAGCGGGACTTAGAAAAATTTTCGAAATTTTCAAGAAAAAAAATTTTTGACATACACCTCAGTTTCATTGAGAAGTCTCTATTTCAAATGAATTCCACTTAAAAATCATATATATATTTTTTCCAATTGATTTTTTTATATTTCTGACTATTTCTGACTTTGAAAAAAATATCGAAATTTTTCTTTCAACTTTTCTTTATTTATTATGAAAATTTAATTTTTCAGTTGATTTTTCATTTTTCTTTCAACTTTTCTTTATTTATTATGAAAATTAAATTTTTCAGTTGATTTTTCATTTTTGGGACTTAGAAAAATTTTCGATTTTTTTTCTTATATAATCTGACCTTCTATGGAATTGTTCATTTTTACACTTCTCATAATATACCTTTTAAACACACAAACAGCAAATGGCATTCTAGCGGGACTATATTTTTTCCAATTGATTTTTTTATATTTCTGACTATTTCTGACTATTTCTGACTTTGAAAAAAATATCGAAATTTTTCTTTCAACTTTTCTTTATTTATTATGAAAATTTAATTTTTCAGTTGATTTTTCATTTTTGTTTCAACTTTTCTTTATTTATTATGAAAATTAAATTTTTCAGTTGATTTTTCATTTTTGGGACTTAGAAAAATTTTCGATTTTTTTTCTCATATAATCTGACCTTCTATGGAATTGTTCATTTTTACACTTCTCATAATATACCTTTTAAACACACAAACAGCAAATGGCATTCTAGCGGGACTTAGAAAAATTTTAGAAATTTTCAAGAAAAAAAATTTTTGACATACACCTCAGTTTCATTGAGAAGTCTCTATTTCAAATGAATTCCACTTAAAAATCATATATATATTTTTTCCAATTGATTTTTTTATATTTCTGACTATTTCTGACTTTGAAAAAAATATCGAAATTTTTCTTTCAACTTTTCTTTATTTATTATGAAAATTTAATTTTTCAGTTGATTTTTCATTTTTCTTTCAACTTTTCTTTATTTATTATGAAAATTAAATTTTTCAGTTGATTTTTCATTTTTGGGACTTAGAAAAATTTTCGATTTTTTTTCTCATATAATCTGACCTTCTATGGAATTGTTCATTTTTACACTTCTCATAATATACCTTTTAAACACACAAACAGCAAATGGCATTCTAGCGGGACTTAGAAAAATTTTCGAAATTTTCAAGAAAAAAAATTTTTGACATACACCTCAGTTTCATTGAGAAGTCTCTATTTCAAATGAATTCCACTTAAAAATCATATATATATTTTTTCCAATTGATTTTTTTATATTTCTGACTATTTCTGACTTTGAAAAAAATATCGAAATTTTTCTTTCAACTTTTCTTTATTTATTATGAAAATTTAATTTTTCACTTGATTTTTCATTTTTCTTTCAACTTTTCTTTATTTATTATGAAAATTAAATTTTTCAGTTGATTTTTCATTTTTGGGACTTAGAAAAATTTTCGATTTTTTTTCTCATATAATCTGACCTTCTATGGAATTGTTCATTTTTACACTTCTCATAATATACCTTTTAAACACACAAACAGCAAATGGCATTCTAGCGGGACTATATTTTTTCCAATTGATTTTTTTATATTTCTGAATATTTCTGACTATTTCTGACTTTGAAAAAAATATCGAAATTTTTCTTTCAACTTTTCTTTATTTATTATGAAAATTTAATTTTTCAGTTGATTTTTCATTTTTCTTTCAACTTTTCTTTATTTATTATGAAAATTAAATTTTTCAGTTGATTTTTCATTTTTGGGACTTAGAAAAATTTTCGATTTTTTTTCTCATATAATCTGACCTTCTATGGAATTGTTCATTTTTACACTTCTCATAATATACCTTTTAAACACACAAACAGCAAATGGCATTCTAGCGGGACTATATTTTTTCCAATTGATTTTTTTATATTTCTGACTATTTCTGACTATTTCTGACTTTGAAAAAAATATCGAAATTTTTCTTTCAACTTTTCTTTATTTATTATGAAAATTTAATTTTTCAGTTGATTTTTCATTTTTCTTTCAACTTTTCTTTATTTATTATGAAAATTAAATTTTTCAGTTGATTTTTCATTTTTGGGACTTAGAAAAATTTTCGATTTTTTTTCTCATATAATCTGACCTTCTATGGAATTGTTCATTTTTACACTTCTCATAATATACCTTTTAAACACACAAACAGCAAATGGCATTCTAGCGGGACTATATTTTTTCCAATTGATTTTTTTATATTTCTGACTATTTCTGACTATTTCTGACTTTGAAAAAAATATCGAAATTTTTCTTTCAACTTTTCTTTATTTATTATGAAAATTTAATTTTTCACTTGATTTTTCATTTTTCTTTCAACTTTTCTTTATTTATTATGAAAATTAAATTTTTCAGTTGATTTTTCATTTTTGGGACTTAGAAAAATTTTCGATTTTTTTTCTCATATAATCTGACCTTCTATGGAATTGTTCATTTTTACACTTCTCATAATATACCTTTTAAACACACAAACAGCAAATGGCATTCTAGCGGGACTATATTTTTTCCAATTGATTTTTTTATATTTCTGACTATTTCTGACTATTTCTGACTTTGAAAAAAATATCGAAATTTTTCTTTCAACTTTTCTTTATTTATTATGAAAATTTAATTTTTCACTTGATTTTTCATTTTTCTTTCAACTTTTCTTTATTTATTATGAAAATTAAATTTTTCAGTTGATTTTTCATTTTTGGGACTTAGAAAAATTTTCGATTTTTTTTCTCATATAATCTGACCTTCTATGGAATTGTTCATTTTTACACTTCTCATAATATACCTTTTAAACACACAAACAGCAAATGGCATTCTAGCGGGACTTAGAAAAATTTTCGAAATTTTCAAGAAAAAAAATTTTTGACATACACCTCAGTTTCATTGAGAAGTCTCTATTTCAAATGAATTCCACTTAAAAATCATATATATATTTTTTCCAATTGATTTTTTTATATTTCTGACTATTTCTGACTTTGAAAAAAATATCGAAATTTTTCTTTCAACTTTTCTTTATTTATTATGAAAATTTAATTTTTCACTTGATTTTTCATTTTTCTTTCAACTTTTCTTTATTTATTATGAAAATTAAATTTTTCAGTTGATTTTTCATTTTTGGGACTTAGAAAAATTTTCGATTTTTTTTCTCATATAATCTGACCTTCTATGGAATTGTTCATTTTTACACTTCTCATAATATACCTTTTAAACACACAAACAGCAAATGGCATTCTAGCGGGACTATATTTTTTCCAATTGATTTTTTTATATTTCTGACTATTTCTGACTATTTCTGACTTTGAAAAAAATATCGAAATTTTTCTTTCAACTTTTCTTTATTTATTATGAAAATTTAATTTTTCACTTGATTTTTCATTTTTCTTTCAACTTTTCTTTATTTATTATGAAAATTAAATTTTTCAGTTGATTTTTCATTTTTGGGACTTAGAAAAATTTTCGATTTTTTTTCTCATATAATCTGACCTTCTATGGAATTGTTCATTTTTACACTTCTCATAATATACCTTTTAAACACACAAACAGCAAATGGCATTCTAGCGGGACTTAGAAAAATTTTCGAAATTTTCAAGAAAAAAAATTTTTGACATACACCTCAGTTTCATTGAGAAGTCTCTATTTCAAATGAATTCCACTTAAAAATCATATATATATTTTTTCCAATTGATTTTTTTATATTTCTGACTATTTCTGACTTTGAAAAAAATATCGAAATTTTTCTTTCAACTTTTCTTTATTTATTATGAAAATTTAATTTTTCAGTTGATTTTTCATTTTTCTTTCAACTTTTCTTTATTTATTATGAAAATTAAATTTTTCAGTTGATTTTTCATTTTTGGGACTTAGAAAAATTTTCGATTTTTTTTCTCATATAATCTGACCTTCTATGGAATTGTTCATTTTTACACTTCTCATAATATACCTTTTAAACACACAAACAGCAAATGGCATTCTAGCGGGACTATATTTTTTCCAATTGATTTTTTTATATTTCTGACTATTTCTGACTATTTCTGACTTTGAAAAATATATCGAAATTTTTCTTTCAACTTTTCTTTATTTATTATGAAAATTTAATTTTTCACTTGATTTTTCATTTTTCTTTCAACTTTTCTTTATTTATTATGAAAATTAAATTTTTCAGTTGATTTTTCATTTTTGGGACTTAGAAAAATTTTCGATTTTTTTTCTCATATAATCTGACCTTCTATGGAATTGTTCATTTTTACACTTCTCATAATATACCTTTTAAACACACAAACAGCAAATGGCATTCTAGCGGGACTATATTTTTTCCAATTGATTTTTTTATATTTCTGACTATTTCTGACTATTTCTGACTTTGAAAAAAATATCGAAATTTTTCTTTCAACTTTTCTTTATTTATTATGAAAATTTAATTTTTCACTTGATTTTTCATTTTTCTTTCAACTTTTCTTTATTTATTATGAAAATTAAATTTTTCAGTTGATTTTTCATTTTTGGGACTTAGAAAAATTTTCGATTTTTTTTCTCATATAATCTGACCTTCTATGGAATTGTTCATTTTTACACTTCTCATAATATACCTTTTAAACACACAAACAGCAAATGGCATTCTAGCGGGACTATATTTTTTCCAATTGATTTTTTTATATTTCTGACTATTTCTGACTATTTCTGACTTTGAAAAAAATATCGAAATTTTTCTTTCAACTTTTCTTTATTTATTATGAAAATTTAATTTTTCACTTGATTTTTCATTTTTCTTTCAACTTTTCTTTATTTATTATGAAAATTAAATTTTTCAGTTGATTTTTCATTTTTGGGACTTAGAAAAATTTTCGATTTTTTTTCTCATATAATCTGACCTTCTATGGAATTGTTCATTTTTACACTTCTCATAATATACCTTTTAAACACACAAACAGCAAATGGCATTCTAGCGGGACTTAGAAAAATTTTCGAAATTTTCAAGAAAAAAAATTTTTGACATACACCTCAGTTTCATTGAGAAGTCTCTATTTCAAATGAATTCCACTTAAAAATCATATATATATTTTTTCCAATTGATTTTTTTATATTTCTGACTATTTCTGACTTTGAAAAAAATATCGAAATTTTTCTTTCAACTTTTCTTTATTTATTATGAAAATTTAATTTTTCACTTGATTTTTCATTTTTCTTTCAACTTTTCTTTATTTATTATGAAAATTAAATTTTTCAGTTGATTTTTCATTTTTGGGACTTAGAAAAATTTTCGATTTTTTTTCTCATATAATCTGACCTTCTATGGAATTGTTCATTTTTACACTTCTCATAATATACCTTTTAAACACACAAACAGCAAATGGCATTCTAGCGGGACTATATTTTTTCCAATTGATTTTTTTATATTTCTGACTATTTCTGACTATTTCTGACTTTGAAAAAAATATCGAAATTTTTCTTTCAACTTTTCTTTATTTATTATGAAAATTTAATTTTTCAGTTGATTTTTCATTTTTCTTTCAACTTTTCTTTATTTATTATGAAAATTAAATTTTTCAGTTGATTTTTCATTTTTGGGACTTAGAAAAATTTTCGATTTTTTTTCTCATATAATCTGACCTTCTATGGAATTGTTCATTTTTACACTTCTCATAATATACCTTTTAAACACACAAACAGCAAATGGCATTCTAGCGGGACTTAGAAAAATTTTCGAAATTTTCAAGAAAAAAAATTTTTGACATACACCTCAGTTTCATTGAGAAGTCTCTATTTCAAATGAATTCCACTTAAAAATCATATATATATTTTTTCCAATTGATTTTTTTATATTTCTGACTATTTCTGACTTTGAAAAAAATATCGAAATTTTTCTTTCAACTTTTCTTTATTTATTATGAAAATTTAATTTTTCAGTTGATTTTTCATTTTTCTTTCAACTTTTCTTTATTTATTATGAAAATTAAATTTTTCAGTTGATTTTTCATTTTTGGGACTTAGAAAAATTTTCGATTTTTTTTCTCATATAATCTGACCTTCTATGGAATTGTTCATTTTTACACTTCTCATAATATACCTTTTAAACACACAAACAGCAAATGGCATTCTAGCGGGACTATATTTTTTCCAATTGATTTTTTTATATTTCTGACTATTTCTGACTATTTCTGACTTTGAAAAAAATATCGAAATTTTTCTTTCAACTTTTCTTTATTTATTATGAAAATTTAATTTTTCAGTTGATTTTTCATTTTTCTTTCAACTTTTCTTTATTTATTATGAAAATTAAATTTTTCAGTTGATTTTTCATTTTTGGGACTTAGAAAAATTTTCGATTTTTTTTCTCATATAATCTGACCTTCTATGGAATTGTTCATTTTTACACTTCTCATAATATACCTTTTAAACACACAAATAGCAAATGGCATTCTAGCGGGACTTAGAAAAATTTTCGAAATTTTCAAGAAAAAAAATTTTTGACATACACCTCAGTTTCATTGAGAAGTCTCTATTTCAAATGAATTCCACTTAAAAATCATATATATATTTTTTCCAATTGATTTTTTTATATTTCTGACTATTTCTGACTTTGAAAAAAATATCGAAATTTTTCTTTCAACTTTTCTTTATTTATTATGAAAATTTAATTTTTCAGTTGATTTTTCATTTTTCTTTCAACTTTTCTTTATTTATTATGAAAATTAAATTTTTCAGTTGATTTTTCATTTTTGGGACTTAGAAAAATTTTCGATTTTTTTTCTCATATAATCTGACCTTCTATGGAATTGTTCATTTTTACACTTCTCATAATATACTTTTTAAACACACAAACAGCAAATGGCATTCTAGCGGGACTATATTTTTTCCAATTGATTTTTTTATATTTCTGACTATTTCTGACTATTTCTGACTTTGAAAAAAATATCGAAATTTTTCTTTCAACTTTTCTTTATTTATTATGAAAATTTAATTTTTCACTTGATTTTTCATTTTTCTTTCAACTTTTCTTTATTTATTATGAAAATTAAATTTTTCAGTTGATTTTTCATTTTTGGGACTTAGAAAAATTTTCGATTTTTTTTCTCATATAATCTGACCTTCTATGGAATTGTTCATTTTTACACTTCTCATAATATACCTTTTAAACACACAAACAGCAAATGGCATTCTAGCGGGACTATATTTTTTCCAATTGATTTTTTTATATTTCTGACTATTTCTGACTATTTCTGACTTTGAAAAAAATATCGAAATTTTTCTTTCAACTTTTCTTTATTTATTATGAAAATTTAATTTTTCACTTGATTTTTCATTTTTCTTTCAACTTTTCTTTATTTATTATGAAAATTAAATTTTTCAGTTGATTTTTCATTTTTGGGACTTAGAAAAATTTTCGATTTTTTTTCTCATATAATCTGACCTTCTATGGAATTGTTCATTTTTACACTTCTCATAATATACCTTTTAAACACACAAACAGCAAATGGCATTCTAGCGGGACTATATTTTTTCCAATTGATTTTTTTATATTTCTGACTATTTCTGACTATTTCTGACTTTGAAAAAAATATCGAAATTTTTCTTTCAACTTTTCTTTATTTATTATGAAAATTTAATTTTTCAGTTGATTTTTCATTTTTCTTTCAACTTTTCTTTATTTATTATGAAAATTAAATTTTTCAGTTGATTTTTCATTTTTGGGACTTAGAAAAATTTTCGATTTTTTTTCTCATATAATCTGACCTTCTATGGAATTGTTCATTTTTACACTTCTCATAATATACCTTTTAAACACACAAACAGCAAATGGCATTCTAGCGGGACTTAGAAAAATTTTCGAAATTTTCAAGAAAAAAAATTTTTGACATACACCTCAGTTTCATTGAGAAGTCTCTATTTCAAATGAATTCCACTTAAAAATCATATATATATTTTTTCCAATTGATTTTTTTATATTTCTGACTATTTCTGACTTTGAAAAAAATATCGAAATTTTTCTTTCAACTTTTCTTTATTTATTATGAAAATTTAATTTTTCACTTGATTTTTCATTTTTCTTTCAACTTTTCTTTATTTATTATGAAAATTAAATTTTTCAGTTGATTTTTCATTTTTGGGACTTAGAAAAATTTTCGATTTTTTTTCTCATATAATCTGACCTTCTATGGAATTGTTCATTTTTACACTTCTCATAATATACCTTTTAAACACACAAACAGCAAATGGCATTCTAGCGGGACTATATTTTTTCCAATTGATTTTTTTATATTTCTGACTATTTCTGACTATTTCTGACTTTGAAAAAAATATCGAAATTTTTCTTTCAACTTTTCTTTATTTATTATGAAAATTTAATTTTTCAGTTGATTTTTCATTTTTCTTTCAACTTTTCTTTATTTATTATGAAAATTAAATTTTTCAGTTGATTTTTCATTTTTGGGACTTAGAAAAATTTTCGATTTTTTTTCTCATATAATCTGACCTTCTATGGAATTGTTCATTTTTACACTTCTCATAATATACCTTTTAAACACACAAACAGCAAATGGCATTCTAGCGGGACTTAGAAAAATTTTCGAAATTTTCAAGAAAAAAAATTTTTGACATACACCTCAGTTTCATTGAGAAGTCTCTATTTCAAATGAATTCCACTTAAAAATCATATATATATTTTTTCCAATTGATTTTTTTATATTTCTGACTATTTCTGACTTTGAAAAAAATATCGAAATTTTTCTTTCAACTTTTCTTTATTTATTATGAAAATTTAATTTTTCAGTTGATTTTTCATTTTTCTTTCAACTTTTCTTTATTTATTATGAAAATTAAATTTTTCAGTTGATTTTTCATTTTTGGGACTTAGAAAAATTTTCGATTTTTTTTCTCATATAATCTGACCTTCTATGGAATTGTTCATTTTTACACTTCTCATAATATACCTTTTAAACACACAAACAGCAAATGGCATTCTAGCGGGACTATATTTTTTCCAATTGATTTTTTTATATTTCTGACTATTTCTGACTATTTCTGACTTTGAAAAAAATATCGAAATTTTTCTTTCAACTTTTCTTTATTTATTATGAAAATTTAATTTTTCAGTTGATTTTTCATTTTTCTTTCAACTTTTCTTTATTTATTATGAAAATTAAATTTTTCAGTTGATTTTTCATTTTTGGGACTTAGAAAAATTTTCGATTTTTTTTCTCATATAATCTGACCTTCTATGGAATTGTTCATTTTTACACTTCTCATAATATACCTTTTAAACACACAAACAGCAAATGGCATTCTAGCGGGACTATATTTTTTCCAATTGATTTTTTTATATTTCTGACTATTTCTGACTATTTCTGACTTTGAAAAAAATATCGAAATTTTTCTTTCAACTTTTCTTTATTTATTATGAAAATTTAATTTTTCAGTTGATTTTTCGTTTTTCTTTCAACTTTTCTTTATTTATTATGAAAATTAAATTTTTCAGTTGATTTTTCATTTTTGGGACTTAGAAAAATTTTCGATTTTTTTTCTCATATAATCTGACCTTCTATGGAATTGTTCATTTTTACACTTCTCATAATATACCTTTTAAACACACAAACAGCAAATGGCATTCTAGCGGGACTTAGAAAAATTTTCGAAATTTTCAAGAAAAAAAATTTTTGACATACACCTCAGTTTCATTGAGAAGTCTCTATTTCAAATGAATTCCACTTAAAAATCATATATATATTTTTTCCAATTGATTTTTTTATATTTCTGACTATTTCTGACTTTGAAAAAAATATCGAAATTTTTCTTTCAACTTTTCTTTATTTATTATGAAAATTTAATTTTTCACTTGATTTTTCATTTTTCTTTCAACTTTTCTTTATTTATTATGAAAATTAAATTTTTCAGTTGATTTTTCATTTTTGGGACTTAGAAAAATTTTCGATTTTTTTTCTCATATAATCTGACCTTCTATGGAATTGTTCATTTTTACACTTCTCATAATATACCTTTTAAACACACAAACAGCAAATGGCATTCTAGCGGGACTATATTTTTTCCAATTGATTTTTTTATATTTCTGACTATTTCTGACTATTTCTGACTTTGAAAAAAATATCGAAATTTTTCTTTCAACTTTTCTTTATTTATTATGAAAATTTAATTTTTCACTTGATTTTTCATTTTTCTTTCAACTTTTCTTTATTTATTATGAAAATTAAATTTTTCAGTTGATTTTTCATTTTTGGGACTTAGAAAAATTTTCGATTTTTTTTCTCATATAATCTGACCTTCTATGGAATTGTTCATTTTTACACTTCTCATAATATACCTTTTAAACACACAAACAGCAAATGGCATTCTAGCGGGACTTAGAAAAATTTTCGAAATTTTCAAGAAAAAAAATTTTTGACATACACCTCAGTTTCATTGAGAAGTCTCTATTTCAAATGAATTCCACTTAAAAATCATATATATATTTTTTCCAATTGATTTTTTTATATTTCTGACTATTTCTGACTTTGAAAAAAATATCGAAATTTTTCTTTCAACTTTTCTTTATTTATTATGAAAATTTAATTTTTCAGTTGATTTTTCATTTTTCTTTCAACTTTTCTTTATTTATTATGAAAATTAAATTTTTCAGTTGATTTTTCATTTTTGGGACTTAGAAAAATTTTCGATTTTTTTTCTCATATAATCTGACCTTCTATGGAATTGTTCATTTTTACACTTCTCATAATATACTTTTTAAACACACAAACAGCAAATGGCATTCTAGCGGGACTATATTTTTTCCAATTGATTTTTTTATATTTCTGACTATTTCTGACTATTTCTGACTTTGAAAAAAATATCGAAATTTTTCTTTCAACTTTTCTTTATTTATTATGAAAATTTAATTTTTCACTTGATTTTTCATTTTTCTTTCAACTTTTCTTTATTTATTATGAAAATTAAATTTTTCAGTTGATTTTTCATTTTTGGGACTTAGAAAAATTTTCGATTTTTTTTCTCATATAATCTGACCTTCTATGGAATTGTTCATTTTTACACTTCTCATAATATACCTTTTAAACACACAAACAGCAAATGGCATTCTAGCGGGACTTAGAAAAATTTTCGAAATTTTCAAGAAAAAAAATTTTTGACATACACCTCAGTTTCATTGAGAAGTCTCTATTTCAAATGAATTCCACTTAAAAATCATATATATATTTTTTCCAATTGATTTTTTTATATTTCTGACTATTTCTGACTTTGAAAAAAATATCGAAATTTTTCTTTCAACTTTTCTTTATTTATTATGAAAATTTAATTTTTCAGTTGATTTTTCATTTTTCTTTCAACTTTTCTTTATTTATTATGAAAATTAAATTTTTCAGTTGATTTTTCATTTTTGGGACTTAGAAAAATTTTCGATTTTTTTTCTCATATAATCTGACCTTCTATGGAATTGTTCATTTTTACACTTCTCATAATATACTTTTTAAACACACAAACAGCAAATGGCATTCTAGCGGGACTATATTTTTTCCAATTGATTTTTTTATATTTCTGACTATTTCTGACTATTTCTGACTTTGAAAAAAATATCGAAATTTTTCTTTCAACTTTTCTTTATTTATTATGAAAATTTAATTTTTCAGTTGATTTTTCATTTTTCTTTCAACTTTTCTTTATTTATTATGAAAATTAAATTTTTCAGTTGATTTTTCATTTTTGGGACTTAGAAAAATTTTCGATTTTTTTTCTCATATAATCTGACCTTCTATGGAATTGTTCATTTTTACACTTCTCATAATATACCTTTTAAACACACAAACAGCAAATGGCATTCTAGCGGGACTTAGAAAAATTTTCGAAATTTTCAAGAAAAAAAATTTTTGACATACACCTCAGTTTCATTGAGAAGTCTCTATTTCAAATGAATTCCACTTAAAAATCATATATATATTTTTTCCAATTGATTTTTTTATATTTCTGACTATTTCTGACTTTGAAAAAAATATCGAAATTTTTCTTTCAACTTTTCTTTATTTATTATGAAAATTTAATTTTTCAGTTGATTTTTCATTTTTCTTTCAACTTTTCTTTATTTATTATGAAAATTAAATTTTTCAGTTGATTTTTCATTTTTGGGACTTAGAAAAATTTTCGATTTTTTTTCTCATATAATCTGACCTTCTATGGAATTGTTCATTTTTACACTTCTCATAATATACCTTTTAAACACACAAACAGCAAATGGCATTCTAGCGGGACTTAGAAAAATTTTCGAAATTTTCAAGAAAAAAAATTTTTGACATACACCTCAGTTTCATTGAGAAGTCTCTATTTCAAATGAATTCCACTTAAAAATCATATATATATTTTTTCCAATTGATTTTTTTATATTTCTGACTATTTCTGACTTTGAAAAAAATATCGAAATTTTTCTTTCAACTTTTCTTTATTTATTATGAAAATTTAATTTTTCACTTGATTTTTCATTTTTCTTTCAACTTTTCTTTATTTATTATGAAAATTAAATTTTTCAGTTGATTTTTCATTTTTGGGACTTAGAAAAATTTTCGATTTTTTTTCTCATATAATCTGACCTTCTATGGAATTGTTCATTTTTACACTTCTCATAATATACCTTTTAAACACACAAACAGCAAATGGCATTCTAGCGGGACTATATTTTTTCCAATTGATTTTTTTATATTTCTGACTATTTCTGACTATTTCTGACTTTGAAAAAAATATCGAAATTTTTCTTTCAACTTTTCTTTATTTATTATGAAAATTTAATTTTTCAGTTGATTTTTCATTTTTCTTTCAACTTTTCTTTATTTATTATGAAAATTAAATTTTTCAGTTGATTTTTCAGTTTTGGGACTTAGAAAAATTTTCGATTTTTTTTCTCATATAATCTGACCTTCTATGGAATTGTTCATTTTTACACTTCTCATAATATACCTTTTAAACACACAAACAGCAAATGGCATTCTAGCGGGACTTAGAAAAATTTTCGAAATTTTCAAGAAAAAAAATTTTTGACATACACCTCAGTTTCATTGAGAAGTCTCTATTTCAAATGAATTCCACTTAAAAATCATATATATATTTTTTCCAATTGATTTTTTTATATTTCTGACTATTTCTGACTTTGAAAAAAATATCGAAATTTTTCTTTCAACTTTTCTTTATTTATTATGAAAATTTAATTTTTCACTTGATTTTTCATTTTTCTTTCAACTTTTCTTTATTTATTATGAAAATTAAATTTTTCAGTTGATTTTTCATTTTTGGGACTTAGAAAAATTTTCGATTTTTTTTCTCATATAATCTGACCTTCTATGGAATTGTTCATTTTTACACTTCTCATAATATACCTTTTAAACACACAAACAGCAAATGGCATTCTAGCGGGACTATATTTTTTCCAATTGATTTTTTTATATTTCTGACTATTTCTGACTATTTCTGACTTTGAAAAAAATATCGAAATTTTTCTTTCAACTTTTCTTTATTTATTATGAAAATTTAATTTTTCAGTTGATTTTTCATTTTTCTTTCAACTTTTCTTTATTTATTATGAAAATTAAATTTTTCAGTTGATTTTTCATTTTTGGGACTTAGAAAAATTTTCGATTTTTTTTCTCATATAATCTGACCTTCTATGGAATTGTTCATTTTTACACTTCTCATAATATACCTTCTAAACACACAAACAGCAAATGGCATTCTAGCGGGACTTAGAAAAATTTTCGAAATTTTCAAGAAAAAAAATTTTTGACATACACCTCAGTTTCATTGAGAAGTCTCTATTTCAAATGAATTCCACTTAAAAATCATATATATATTTTTCCAATTGATTTTTTTATATTTCTGACTATTTCTGACTTTGAAAAAAATATCGAAATTTTTCTTTCAACTTTTCTTTATTTATTATGAAAATTTAATTTTTCACTTGATTTTTCATTTTTCTTTCAACTTTTCTTTATTTATTATGAAAATTAAATTTTTCAGTTGATTTTTCATTTTTGGGACTTAGAAAAATTTTCGATTTTTTTTCTCATATAATCTGACCTTCTATGGAATTGTTCATTTTTACACTTCTCATAATATACCTTTTAAACACACAAACAGCAAATGGCATTCTAGCGGGACTTAGAAAAATTTTCGAAATTTTCAAGAAAAAAAATTTTTGACATACACCTCAGTTTCATTGAGAAGTCTCTATTTCAAATGAATTCCACTTAAAAATCATATATATATTTTTTCCAATTGATTTTTTTATATTTCTGACTATTTCTGACTTTGAAAAAAATATCGAAATTTTTCTTTCAACTTTTCTTTATTTATTATGAAAATTTAATTTTTCACTTGATTTTTCATTTTTCTTTCAACTTTTCTTTATTTATTATGAAAATTAAATTTTTCAGTTGATTTTTCATTTTTGGGACTTAGAAAAATTTTCGATTTTTTTTCTCATATAATCTGACCTTCTATGGAATTGTTCATTTTTACACTTCTCATAATATACCTTTTAAACACACAAACAGCAAATGGCATTCTAGCGGGACTTAGAAAAATTTTCGAAATTTTCAAGAAAAAAAATTTTTGACATACACCTCAGTTTCATTGAGAAGTCTCTATTTCAAATGAATTCCACTTAAAAATCATATATATATTTTTTCCAATTGATTTTTTTATATTTCTGACTATTTCTGACTTTGAAAAAAATATCGAAATTTTTCTTTCAACTTTTCTTTATTTATTATGAAAATTTAATTTTTCAGTTGATTTTTCATTTTTCTTTCAACTTTTCTTTATTTATTATGAAAATTAAATTTTTCAGTTGATTTTTCATTTTTGGGACTTAGAAAAATTTTCGATTTTTTTTCTCATATAATCTGACCTTCTATGGAATTGTTCATTTTTACACTTCTCATAATATACCTTTTAAACACACAAACAGCAAATGGCATTCTAGCGGGACTATATTTTTTCCAATTGATTTTTTTATATTTCTGACTATTTCTGACTATTTCTGACTTTGAAAAAAATATCGAAATTTTTCTTTCAACTTTTCTTTATTTATTATGAAAATTTAATTTTTCAGTTGATTTTTCATTTTTCTTTCAACTTTTCTTTATTTATTATGAAAATTAAATTTTTCAGTTGATTTTTCATTTTTGGGACTTAGAAAAATTTTCGATTTTTTTTCTCATATAATCTGACCTTCTATGGAATTGTTCATTTTTACACTTCTCATAATATACCTTTTAAACACACAAACAGCAAATGGCATTCTAGCGGGACTTAGAAAAATTTTCGAAATTTTCAAGAAAAAAAATTTTTGACATACACCTCAGTTTCATTGAGAAGTCTCTATTTCAAATGAATTCCACTTAAAAATCATATATATATTTTTTCCAATTGATTTTTTTATATTTCTGACTATTTCTGACTTTGAAAAAAATATCGAAATTTTTCTTTCAACTTTTCTTTATTTATTATGAAAATTTAATTTTTCAGTTGATTTTTAATTTTTCTTTCAACTTTTCTTTATTTATTATGAAAATTAAATTTTTCAGTTGATTTTTCATTTTAGGGACTTAGAAAAATTTTCGATTTTTTTTCTCATATAATCTGACCTTCTATGGAATTGTTCATTTTTACACTTCTCATAATATACCTTTTAAACACACAAACAGCAAATGGCATTCTAGCGGGACTATATTTTTTCCAATTGATTTTTTTATATTTCTGACTATTTCTGACTATTTCTGACTTTGAAAAAAATATCGAAATTTTTCTTTCAACTTTTCTTTATTTATTATGAAAATTTAATTTTTCAGTTGATTTTTCATTTTTCTTTCAACTTTTCTTTATTTATTATGAAAATTAAATTTTTCAGTTGATTTTTCATTTTTGGGACTTAGAAAAATTTTCGATTTTTTTTCTCATATAATCTGACCTTCTATGGAATTGTTCATTTTTACACTTCTCATAATATACCTTTTAAACACACAAACAGCAAATGGCATTCTAGCGGGACTTAGAAAAGTTTTCGAAATTTTCAAGAAAAAAAATTTTTGACATACACCTCAGTTTCATTGAGAAGTCTCTATTTCAAATGAATTCCACTTAAAAATCATATATATATTTTTTCCAATTGATTTTTTTATATTTCTGACTATTTCTGACTTTGAAAAAAATATCGAAATTTTTCTTTCAACTTTTCTTTATTTATTATGAAAATTTAATTTTTCAGTTGATTTTTCATTTTTCTTTCAACTTTTCTTTATTTATTATGAAAATTAAATTTTTCAGTTGATTTTTCATTTTTGGGACTTAGAAAAATTTTCGATTTTTTTTCTCATATAATCTGACCTTCTATGGAATTGTTCATTTTTACACTTCTCATAATATACCTTTTAAACACACAAACAGCAAATGGCATTCTAGCGGGACTATATTTTTTCCAATTGATTTTTTTATATTTCTGACTATTTCTGACTTTCAAAAAAATATCGAAATTTTTCTTTCAACTTTTCTTTATTTATTATGAAAATTTAATTTTTCAGTTGATTTTTCATTTTTCTTTCAACTTTTCTTTATTTATTATGAAAATTAAATTTTTCAGTTGATTTTTCATTTTTGGGACTTAGAAAAATTTTCGATTTTTTTTCTCATATAATCTGACCTTCTATGGAATTGTTCATTTTTACACTTCTCATAATATACCTTTTAAACACACAAACAGCAAATGGCATTCTAGCGGGACTATATTTTTTCCAATTGATTTTTTTATATTTCTGACTATTTCTGACTATTTCTGACTTTGAAAAAAATATCGAAATTTTTCTTTCAACTTTTCTTTATTTATTATGAAAATTTAATTTTTCAGTTGATTTTTCATTTTTGGGACTTAGAAAAATTTTCGATTTTTTTTCTCATATAATCTGACCTTCTATGGAATTGTTCATTTTTACACTTCTCATAATATACCTTTTAAACACACAAACAGCAAATGGCATTCTAGCGGGACTATATTTTTTCAAATTGATTTTTTTATATTTCTGACTATTTCTGACTATTTCTGACTTTGAAAAAAATATCGAAATTTTTCTTTCAACTTTTCTTTATTTATTATGAAAATTTAATTTTTCAGTTGATTTTTCATTTTTCTTTCAACTTTTCTTTATTTATTATGAAAATTAAATTTTTCAGTTGATTTTTCATTTTTGGGACTTAGAAAAATTTTCGATTTTTTTTCTCATATAATCTGACCTTCTATGGAATTGTTCATTTTTACACTTCTCATAATATACCTTTTAAACACACAAACAGCAAATGGCATTCTAGCGGGACTTAGAAAAGTTTTCGAAATTTTCAAGAAAAAAAATTTTTGACATACACCTCAGTTTCATTGAGAAGTCTCTATTTCAAATGAATTCCACTTAAAAATCATATATATATTTTTTCCAATTGATTTTTTTATATTTCTGACTATTTCTGACTTTGAAAAAAATATCGAAATTTTTCTTTCAACTTTTCTTTATTTATTATGAAAATTGAATTTTTCAGTTGATTTTTCATTTTTCTTTCAACTTTTCTTTATTTATTATGAAAATTAAATTTTTCAGTTGATTTTTCATTTTTGGGACTTAGAAAAATTTTCGATTTTTTTTCTCATATAATCTGACCTTCTATGGAATTGTTCATTTTTACACTTCTCATAATATACCTTTTAAACACACAAACAGCAAATGGCATTCTAGCGGGACTATATTTTTTCCAATTGATTTTTTTATATTTCTGACTATTTCTGACTATTTCTGACTTTGAAAAAAATATCGAAATTTTTCTTTCAACTTTTCTTTATTTATTATGAAAATTTAATTTTTCAGTTGATTTTTCATTTTTCTTTCAACTTTTCTTTATTTATTATGAAAATTAAATTTTTCAGTTGATTTTTCATTTTTGGGACTTAGAAAAATTTTCGATTTTTTTTCTCATATAATCTGACCTTCTATGGAATTGTTCATTTTTACACTTCTCATAATATACCTTTTAAACACACAAACAGCAAATGGCATTCTAGCGGGACTATATTTTTTCAAATTGATTTTTTTATATTTCTGACTATTTCTGACTATTTCTGACTTTGAAAAAAATATCGAAATTTTTCTTTCAACTTTTCTTTATTTATTATGAAAATTTAATTTTTCAGTTGATTTTTCATTTTTCTTTCAACTTTTCTTTATTTATTATGAAAATTAAATTTTTCAGTTGATTTTTCATTTTTGGGACTTAGAAAAATTTTCGATTTTTTTTCTCATATAATCTGACCTTCTATGGAATTGTTCATTTTTACACTTCTCATAATATACCTTTTAAACACACAAACAGCAAATGGCATTCTAGCGGGACTATATTTTTTCCAATTGATTTTTTTATATTTCTGACTATTTCTGACTTTGAAAAAAATATCGAAATTTTTCTTTCAACTTTTCTTTATTTATTATGAAAATTTAATTTTTCAGTTGATTTTTCATTTTTCTTTCAACTTTTCTTTATTTATTATGAAAATTAAATTTTTCAGTTGATTTTTCATTTTTGGGACTTAGAAAAATTTTCGATTTTTTTTCTCATATAATCTGACCTTCTATGGAATTGTTCATTTTTACACTTCTCATAATATACCTTTTAAACACACAAACAGCAAATGGCATTCTAGCGGGACTATATTTTTTCCAATTGATTTTTTTATATTTCTGACTATTTCTGACTATTTCTGACTTTGAAAAAAATATCGAAATTTTTCTTTCAACTTTTCTTTATTTATTATGAAAATTTAATTTTTCAGTTGATTTTTCATTTTTGGGACTTAGAAAAATTTTCGATTTTTTTTCTCATATAATCTGACCTTCTATGGAATTGTTCATTTTTACACTTCTCATAATATACCTTTTAAACACACAAACAGCAAATGGCATTCTAGCGGGACTATATTTTTTCAAATTGATTTTTTTATATTTCTGACTATTTCTGACTATTTCTGACTTTGAAAAAAATATCGAAATTTTTCTTTCAACTTTTCTTTATTTATTATGAAAATTGAATTTTTCAGTTGATTTTTCATTTTTCTTTCAACTTTTCTTTATTTATTATGAAAATTAAATTTTTCAGTTGATTTTTCATTTTTGGGACTTAGAAAAATTTTCGATTTTTTTTCTCATATAATCTGACCTTCTATGGAATTGTTCATTTTTACACTTCTCATAATATACCTTTTAAACACACAAACAGCAAATGGCATTCTAGCGGGACTATATTTTTTCCAATTGATTTTTTTATATTTCTGACTATTTCTGACTATTTCTGACTTTGAAAAAAATATCGAAATTTTTCTTTCAACTTTTCTTTATTTATTATGAAAATTTAATTTTTCAGTTGATTTTTCATTTTTCTTTCAACTTTTCTTTATTTATTATGAAAATTAAATTTTTCAGTTGATTTTTCATTTTTGGGACTTAGAAAAATTTTCGATTTTTTTTCTCATATAATCTGACCTTCTATGGAATTGTTCATTTTTACACTTCTCATAATATACCTTTTAAACACACAAACAGCAAATGGCATTCTAGCGGGACTATATTTTTTCAAATTGATTTTTTTATATTTCTGACTATTTCTGACTATTTCTGACTTTGAAAAAAATATCGAAATTTTTCTTTCAACTTTTCTTTATTTATTATGAAAATTTAATTTTTCAGTTGATTTTTCATTTTTCTTTCAACTTTTCTTTATTTATTATGAAAATTAAATTTTTCAGTTGATTTTTCATTTTTGGGACTTAGAAAAATTTTCGATTTTTTTTCTCATATAATCTGACCTTCTATGGAATTGTTCATTTTTACACTTCTCATAATATACCTTTTAAACACACAAACAGCAAATGGCATTCTAGCGGGACTTAGAAAAGTTTTCGAAATTTTCAAGAAAAAAAATTTTTGACATACACCTCAGTTTCATTGAGAAGTCTCTATTTCAAATGAATTCCACTTAAAAATCATATATATATTTTTTCCAATTGATTTTTTTATATTTCTGACTATTTCTGACTTTGAAAAAAATATCGAAATTTTTCTTTCAACTTTTCTTTATTTATTATGAAAATTGAATTTTTCAGTTGATTTTTCATTTTTCTTTCAACTTTTCTTTATTTATTATGAAAATTAAATTTTTCAGTTGATTTTTCATTTTTGGGACTTAGAAAAATTTTCGATTTTTTTTCTCATATAATCTGACCTTCTATGGAATTGTTCATTTTTACACTTCTCATAATATACCTTTTAAACACACAAACAGCAAATGGCATTCTAGCGGGACTATATTTTTTCCAATTGATTTTTTTATATTTCTGACTATTTCTGACTATTTCTGACTTTGAAAAAAATATCGAAATTTTTCTTTCAACTTTTCTTTATTTATTATGAAAATTTAATTTTTCAGTTGATTTTTCATTTTTCTTTCAACTTTTCTTTATTTATTATGAAAATTAAATTTTTCAGTTGATTTTTCATTTTTGGGACTTAGAAAAATTTTCGATTTTTTTTCTCATATAATCTGACCTTCTATGGAATTGTTCATTTTTACACTTCTCATAATATACCTTTTAAACACACAAACAGCAAATGGCATTCTAGCGGGACTATATTTTTTCCAATTGATTTTTTTATATTTCTGACTATTTCTGACTATTTCTGACTTTGAAAAAAATATCGAAATTTTTCTTTCAACTTTTCTTTATTTATTATGAAAATTTAATTTTTCAGTTGATTTTTCATTTTTCTTTCAACTTTTCTTTATTTATTATGAAAATTAAATTTTTCAGTTGATTTTTCATTTTTGGGACTTAGAAAAATTTTCGATTTTTTTTCTCATATAATCTGACCTTCTATGGAATTGTTCATTTTTACACTTCTCATAATATACCTTTTAAACACACAAACAGCAAATGGCATTCTAGCGGGACTTAGAAAAATTTTCGAAATTTTCAAGAAAAAAAATTTTTGACATACACCTCAGTTTCATTGAGAAGTCTCTATTTCAAATGAATTCCACTTAAAAATCATATATATATTTTTTCCAATTGATTTTTTTATATTTCTGACTATTTCTGACTTTGAAAAAAATATCGAAATTTTTCTTTCAACTTTTCTTTATTTATTATGAAAATTTAATTTTTCAGTTGATTTTTCATTTTTCTTTCAACTTTTCTTTATTTATTATGAAAATTAAATTTTTCAGTTGATTTTTCATTTTTGGGACTTAGAAAAATTTTCGATTTTTTTTCTCATATAATCTGACCTTCTATGGAATTGTTCATTTTTACACTTCTCATAATATACCTTTTAAACACACAAACAGCAAATGGCATTCTAGCGGGACTATATTTTTTCCAATTGATTTTTTTATATTTCTGACTATTTCTGACTATTTCTGACTTTGAAAAAAATATCGAAATTTTTCTTTCAACTTTTCTTTATTTATTATGAAAATTTAATTTTTCAGTTGATTTTTCATTTTTCTTTCAACTTTTCTTTATTTATTATGAAAATTAAATTTTTCAGTTGATTTTTCATTTTTGGGACTTAGAAAAATTTTCGATTTTTTTTCTCATATAATCTGACCTTCTATGGAATTGTTCATTTTTACACTTCTCATAATATACCTTTTAAACACACAAACAGCAAATGGCATTCTAGCGGGACTATATTTTTTCCAATTGATTTTTTTATATTTCTGACTATTTCTGACTATTTCTGACTTTGAAAAAAATATCGAAATTTTTCTTTCAACTTTTCTTTATTTATTATGAAAATTTAATTTTTCAGTTGATTTTTCATTTTTCTTTCAACTTTTCTTTATTTATTATGAAAATTAAATTTTTCAGTTGATTTTTCAGTTTTGGGACTTAGAAAAATTTTCGATTTTTTTTCTCATATAATCTGACCTTCTATGGAATTGTTCATTTTTACACTTCTCATAATATACCTTTTAAACACACAAACAGCAAATGGCATTCTAGCGGGACTATATTTTTTCCAATTGATTTTTTTATATTTCTGACTATTTCTGACTATTTCTGACTTTGAAAAAAATATCGAAATTTTTCTTTCAACTTTTCTTTATTTATTATGAAAATTTAATTTTTCAGTTGATTTTTCATTTTTCTTTCAACTTTTCTTTATTTATTATGAAAATTAAATTTTTCAGTTGATTTTTCAGTTTTGGGACTTAGAAAAATTTTCGATTTTTTTTCTCATATAATCTGACCTTCTATGGAATTGTTCATTTTTACACTTCTCATAATATACCTTTTAAACACACAAACAGCAAATGGCATTCTAGCGGGACTTAGAAAAATTTTCGAAATTTTCAAGAAAAAAAATTTTTGACATACACCTCAGTTTCATTGAGAAGTCTCTATTTCAAATGAATTCCACTTAAAAATCATATATATATTTTTTCCAATTGATTTTTTTATATTTCTGACTATTTCTGACTTTGAAAAAAATATCGAAATTTTTCTTTCAACTTTTCTTTATTTATTATGAAAATTTAATTTTTCAGTTGATTTTTCATTTTTCTTTCAACTTTTCTTTATTTATTATGAAAATTAAATTTTTCAGTTGATTTTTCATTTTTGGGACTTAGAAAAATTTTCGATTTTTTTTCTCATATAATCTGACCTTCTATGGAATTGTTCATTTTTACACTTCTCATAATATACCTTTTAAACACACAAACAGCAAATGGCATTCTAGCGGGACTATATTTTTTCCAATTGATTTTTTTATATTTCTGACTATTTCTGACTATTTCTGACTTTGAAAAAAATATCGAAATTTTTCTTTCAACTTTTCTTTATTTATTATGAAAATTTAATTTTTCAGTTGATTTTTCATTTTTCTTTCAACTTTTCTTTATTTATTATGAAAATTAAATTTTTCAGTTGATTTTTCATTTTTGGGACTTAGAAAAATTTTCGATTTTTTTTCTCATATAATCTGACCTTCTATGGAATTGTTCATTTTTACACTTCTCATAATATACCTTTTAAACACACAAACAGCAAATGGCATTCTAGCGGGACTATATTTTTTCCAATTGATTTTTTTATATTTCTGACTATTTCTGACTTTGAAAAAAATATCGAAATTTTTCTTTCAACTTTTCTTTATTTATTATGAAAATTTAATTTTTCAGTTGATTTTTCATTTTTCTTTCAACTTTTCTTTATTTATTATGAAAATTAAATTTTTCAGTTGATTTTTCATTTTTGGGACTTAGAAAAATTTTCGATTTTTTTTCTCATATAATCTGACCTTCTATGGAATTGTTCATTTTTACACTTCTCATAATATACCTTTTAAACACACAAACAGCAAATGGCATTCTAGCGGGACTATATTTTTTCCAATTGATTTTTTTATATTTCTGACTATTTCTGACTATTTCTGACTTTGAAAAAAATATCGAAATTTTTCTTTCAACTTTTCTTTATTTATTATGAAAATTTAATTTTTCAGTTGATTTTTCATTTTTGGGACTTAGAAAAATTTTCGATTTTTTTTCTCATATAATCTGACCTTCTATGGAATTGTTCATTTTTACACTTCTCATAATATACCTTTTAAACACACAAACAGCAAATGGCATTCTAGCGGGACTATATTTTTTCAAATTGATTTTTTTATATTTCTGACTATTTCTGACTATTTCTGACTTTGAAAAAAATATCGAAATTTTTCTTTCAACTTTTCTTTATTTATTATGAAAATTTAATTTTTCAGTTGATTTTTCATTTTTCTTTCAACTTTTCTTTATTTATTATGAAAATTAAATTTTTCAGTTGATTTTTCATTTTTGGGACTTAGAAAAATTTTCGATTTTTTTTCTCATATAATCTGACCTTCTATGGAATTGTTCATTTTTACACTTCTCATAATATACCTTTTAAACACACAAACAGCAAATGGCATTCTAGCGGGACTTAGAAAAGTTTTCGAAATTTTCAAGAAAAAAAATTTTTGACATACACCTCAGTTTCATTGAGAAGTCTCTATTTCAAATGAATTCCACTTAAAAATCATATATATATTTTTTCCAATTGATTTTTTTATATTTCTGACTATTTCTGATATCGAAATTTTTCTTTCAACTTTTCTTTATTTATTATGAAAACTTAGAAAAATTTTCGATTTTTTTTCTCATATAATCTGACCTTCTATGGAATTGTTCATTTTTACACTTCTCATAATATACCTTTTAAACACACAAACAGCAAATGGCATTCTAGCGGGACTATATTTTTTCAAATTGATTTTTTTATATTTCTGACTATTTCTGACTATTTCTGACTTTGAAAAAAATATCGAAATTTTTCTTTCAACTTTTCTTTATTTATTATGAAAATTTAATTTTTCAGTTGATTTTTCATTTTTCTTTCAACTTTTCTTTATTTATTATGAAAATTAAATTTTTCAGTTGATTTTTCATTTTTGGGACTTAGAAAAATTTTCGATTTTTTTTCTCATATAATCTGACCTTCTATGGAATTGTTCATTTTTACACTTCTCATAATATACCTTTTAAACACACAAACAGCAAATGGCATTCTAGCGGGACTTAGAAAAGTTTTCGAAATTTTCAAGAAAAAAAATTTTTGACATACACCTCAGTTTCATTGAGAAGTCTCTATTTCAAATGAATTCCACTTAAAAATCATATATATATTTTTTCCAATTGATTTTTTTATATTTCTGACTATTTCTGACTTTGAAAAAAATATCGAAATTTTTCTTTCAACTTTTCTTTATTTATTATGAAAATTGAATTTTTCAGTTGATTTTTCATTTTTCTTTCAACTTTTCTTTATTTATTATGAAAATTAAATTTTTCAGTTGATTTTTCATTTTTGGGACTTAGAAAAATGTTCGATTTTTTTTCTCATATAATCTGACCTTCTATGGAATTGTTCATTTTTACACTTCTCATAATATACCTTTTAAACACACAAACAGCAAATGGCATTCTAGCGGGACTATATTTTTTCCAATTGATTTTTTTATATTTCTGACTATTTCTGACTATTTCTGACTTTGAAAAAAATATCGAAATTTTTCTTTCAACTTTTCTTTATTTATTATGAAAATTTAATTTTTCAGTTGATTTTTCATTTTTCTTTCAACTTTTCTTTATTTATTATGAAAATTAAATTTTTCAGTTGATTTTTCATTTTTGGGACTTAGAAAAATTTTCGATTTTTTTTCTCATATAATCTGACCTTCTATGGAATTGTTCATTTTTACACTTCTCATAATATACCTTTTAAACACACAAACAGCAAATGGCATTCTAGCGGGACTATATTTTTTCAAATTGATTTTTTTATATTTCTGACTATTTCTGACTATTTCTGACTTTGAAAAAAATATCGAAATTTTTCTTTCAACTTTTCTTTATTTATTATGAAAATTTAATTTTTCAGTTGATTTTTCATTTTTCTTTCAACTTTTCTTTATTTATTATGAAAATTAAATTTTTCAGTTGATTTTTCATTTTTGGGACTTAGAAAAATTTTCGATTTTTTTTCTCATATAATCTGACCTTCTATGGAATTGTTCATTTTTACACTTCTCATAATATACCTTTTAAACACACAAACAGCAAATGGCATTCTAGCGGGACTTAGAAAAGTTTTCGAAATTTTCAAGAAAAAAAATTTTTGACATACACCTCAGTTTCATTGAGAAGTCTCTATTTCAAATGAATTCCACTTAAAAATCATATATATATTTTTTCCAATTGATTTTTTTATATTTCTGACTATTTCTGACTTTGAAAAAAATATCGAAATTTTTCTTTCAACTTTTCTTTATTTATTATGAAAATTGAATTTTTCAGTTGATTTTTCATTTTTCTTTCAACTTTTCTTTATTTATTATGAAAATTAAATTTTTCAGTTGATTTTTCATTTTTGGGACTTAGAAAAATTTTCGATTTTTTTTCTCATATAATCTGACCTTCTATGGAATTGTTCATTTTTACACTTCTCATAATATACCTTTTAAACACACAAACAGCAAATGGCATTCTAGCGGGACTATATTTTTTCCAATTGATTTTTTTATATTTCTGACTATTTCTGACTATTTCTGACTTTGAAAAAAATATCGAAATTTTTCTTTCAACTTTTCTTTATTTATTATGAAAATTTAATTTTTCAGTTGATTTTTCATTTTTCTTTCAACTTTTCTTTATTTATTATGAAAATTAAATTTTTCAGTTGATTTTTCATTTTTGGGACTTAGAAAAATTTTCGATTTTTTTTCTCATATAATCTGACCTTCTATGGAATTGTTCATTTTTACACTTCTCATAATATACCTTTTAAACACACAAACAGCAAATGGCATTCTAGCGGGACTATATTTTTTCCAATTGATTTTTTTATATTTCTGACTATTTCTGACTATTTCTGACTTTGAAAAAAATATCGAAATTTTTCTTTCAACTTTTCTTTATTTATTATGAAAATTTAATTTTTCAGTTGATTTTTCATTTTTCTTTCAACTTTTCTTTATTTATTATGAAAATTAAATTTTTCAGTTGATTTTTCATTTTTGGGACTTAGAAAAATTTTCGATTTTTTTTCTCATATAATCTGACCTTCTATGGAATTGTTCATTTTTACACTTCTCATAATATACCTTTTAAACACACAAACAGCAAATGGCATTCTAGCGGGACTTAGAAAAATTTTCGAAATTTTCAAGAAAAAAAATTTTTGACATACACCTCAGTTTCATTGAGAAGTCTCTATTTCAAATGAATTCCACTTAAAAATCATATATATATTTTTTCCAATTGATTTTTTTATATTTCTGACTATTTCTGACTTTGAAAAAAATATCGAAATTTTTCTTTCAACTTTTCTTTATTTATTATGAAAATTTAATTTTTCAGTTGATTTTTCATTTTTCTTTCAACTTTTCTTTATTTATTATGAAAATTAAATTTTTCAGTTGATTTTTCATTTTTGGGACTTAGAAAAATTTTCGATTTTTTTTCTCATATAATCTGACCTTCTATGGAATTGTTCATTTTTACACTTCTCATAATATACCTTTTAAACACACAAACAGCAAATGGCATTCTAGCGGGACTATATTTTTTCCAATTGATTTTTTTATATTTCTGACTATTTCTGACTATTTCTGACTTTGAAAAAAATATCGAAATTTTTCTTTCAACTTTTCTTTATTTATTATGAAAATTTAATTTTTCAGTTGATTTTTCATTTTTCTTTCAACTTTTCTTTATTTATTATGAAAATTAAATTTTTCAGTTGATTTTTCATTTTTGGGACTTAGAAAAATTTTCGATTTTTTTTCTCATATAATCTGACCTTCTATGGAATTGTTCATTTTTACACTTCTCATAATATACCTTTTAAACACACAAACAGCAAATGGCATTCTAGCGGGACTATATTTTTTCCAATTGATTTTTTTATATTTCTGACTATTTCTGACTATTTCTGACTTTGAAAAAAATATCGAAATTTTTCTTTCAACTTTTCTTTATTTATTATGAAAATTTAATTTTTCAGTTGATTTTTCATTTTTCTTTCAACTTTTCTTTATTTATTATGAAAATTAAATTTTTCAGTTGATTTTTCAGTTTTGGGACTTAGAAAAATTTTCGATTTTTTTTCTCATATAATCTGACCTTCTATGGAATTGTTCATTTTTACACTTCTCATAATATACCTTTTAAACACACAAACAGCAAATGGCATTCTAGCGGGACTATATTTTTTCCAATTGATTTTTTTATATTTCTGACTATTTCTGACTATTTCTGACTTTGAAAAAAATATCGAAATTTTTCTTTCAACTTTTCTTTATTTATTATGAAAATTTAATTTTTCAGTTGATTTTTCATTTTTCTTTCAACTTTTCTTTATTTATTATGAAAATTAAATTTTTCAGTTGATTTTTCAGTTTTGGGACTTAGAAAAATTTTCGATTTTTTTTCTCATATAATCTGACCTTCTATGGAATTGTTCATTTTTACACTTCTCATAATATACCTTTTAAACACACAAACAGCAAATGGCATTCTAGCGGGACTTAGAAAAATTTTCGAAATTTTCAAGAAAAAAAATTTTTGACATACACCTCAGTTTCATTGAGAAGTCTCTATTTCAAATGAATTCCACTTAAAAATCATATATATATTTTTTCCAATTGATTTTTTTATATTTCTGACTATTTCTGACTTTGAAAAAAATATCGAAATTTTTCTTTCAACTTTTCTTTATTTATTATGAAAATTTAATTTTTCAGTTGATTTTTCATTTTTCTTTCAACTTTTCTTTATTTATTATGAAAATTAAATTTTTCAGTTGATTTTTCATTTTTGGGACTTAGAAAAATTTTCGATTTTTTTTCTCATATAATCTGACCTTCTATGGAATTGTTCATTTTTACACTTCTCATAATATACCTTTTAAACACACAAACAGCAAATGGCATTCTAGCGGGACTATATTTTTTCCAATTGATTTTTTTATATTTCTGACTATTTCTGACTATTTCTGACTTTGAAAAAAATATCGAAATTTTTCTTTCAACTTTTCTTTATTTATTATGAAAATTTAATTTTTCAGTTGATTTTTCATTTTTCTTTCAACTTTTCTTTATTTATTATGAAAATTAAATTTTTCAGTTGATTTTTCATTTTTGGGACTTAGAAAAATTTTCGATTTTTTTTCTCATATAATCTGACCTTCTATGGAATTGTTCATTTTTACACTTCTCATAATATACCTTTTAAACACACAAACAGCAAATGGCATTCTAGCGGGACTATATTTTTTCCAATTGATTTTTTTATATTTCTGACTATTTCTGACTATTTCTGACTTTGAAAAAAATATCGAAATTTTTCTTTCAACTTTTCTTTATTTATTATGAAAATTTAATTTTTCAGTTGATTTTTCATTTTTCTTTCAACTTTTCTTTATTTATTATGAAAATTAAATTTTTCAGTTGATTTTTCATTTTTGGGACTTAGAAAAATTTTCGATTTTTTTTCTCATATAATCTGACCTTCTATGGAATTGTTCATTTTTACACTTCTCATAATATACCTTTTAAACACACAAACAGCAAATGGCATTCTAGCGGGACTATATTTTTTCCAATTGATTTTTTTATATTTCTGACTATTTCTGACTATTTCTGACTTTGAAAAAAATATCGAAATTTTTCTTTCAACTTTTCTTTATTTATTATGAAAATTTAATTTTTCAGTTGATTTTTCATTTTTCTTTCAACTTTTCTTTATTTATTATGAAAATTAAATTTTTCAGTTGATTTTTCATTTTTGGGACTTAGAAAAATTTTCGATTTTTTTTCTCATATAATCTGACCTTCTATGGAATTGTTCATTTTTACACTTCTCATAATATACCTTTTAAACACACAAACAGCAAATGGCATTCTAGCGGGACTATATTTTTTCCAATTGATTTTTTTATATTTCTGACTATTTCTGACTATTTCTGACTTTGAAAAAAATATCGAAATTTTTCTTTCAACTTTTCTTTATTTATTATGAAAATTTAATTTTTCAGTTGATTTTTCATTTTTCTTTCAACTTTTCTTTATTTATTATGAAAATTAAATTTTTCAGTTGATTTTTCATTTTTGGGACTTAGAAAAATTTTCGATTTTTTTTCTCATATAATCTGACCTTCTATGGAATTGTTCATTTTTACACTTCTCATAATATACCTTTTAAACACACAAACAGCAAATGGCATTCTAGCGGGACTTAGAAAAATTTTCGAAATTTTCAAGAAAAAAAATTTTTGACATACACCTCAGTTTCATTGAGAAGTCTCTATTTCAAATGAATTCCACTTAAAAATCATATATATATTTTTTCCAATTGATTTTTTTATATTTCTGACTATTTCTGACTTTGAAAAAAATATCGAAATTTTTCTTTCAACTTTTCTTTATTTATTATGAAAATTTAATTTTTCAGTTGATTTTTCATTTTTCTTTCAACTTTTCTTTATTTATTATGAAAATTAAATTTTTCAGTTGATTTTTCATTTTTGGGACTTAGAAAAATTTTCGATTTTTTTTCTCATATAATCTGACCTTCTATGGAATTGTTCATTTTTACACTTCTCATAATATACCTTTTAAACACACAAACAGCAAATGGCATTCTAGCGGGACTATATTTTTTCCAATTGATTTTTTTATATTTCTGACTATTTCTGACTATTTCTGACTTTGAAAAAAATATCGAAATTTTTCTTTCAACTTTTCTTTATTTATTATGAAAATTTAATTTTTCAGTTGATTTTTCATTTTTCTTTCAACTTTTCTTTATTTATTATGAAAATTAAATTTTTCAGTTGATTTTTCATTTTTGGGACTTAGAAAAATTTTCGATTTTTTTTCTCATATAATCTGACCTTCTATGGAATTGTTCATTTTTACACTTCTCATAATATACCTTTTAAACACACAAACAGCAAATGGCATTCTAGCGGGACTATATTTTTTCCAATTGATTTTTTTATATTTCTGACTATTTCTGACTATTTCTGACTTTGAAAAAAATATCGAAATTTTTCTTTCAACTTTTCTTTATTTATTATGAAAATTTAATTTTTCAGTTGATTTTTCATTTTTCTTTCAACTTTTCTTTATTTATTATGAAAATTAAATTTTTCAGTTGATTTTTCATTTTTGGGACTTAGAAAAATTTTCGATTTTTTTTCTCATATAATCTGACCTTCTATGGAATTGTTCATTTTTACACTTCTCATAATATACCTTTTAAACACACAAACAGCAAATGGCATTCTAGCGGGACTTAGAAAAATTTTCGAAATTTTCAAGAAAAAAAATTTTTGACATACACCTCAGTTTCATTGAGAAGTCTCTATTTCAAATGAATTCCACTTAAAAATCATATATATATTTTTTCCAATTGATTTTTTTATATTTCTGACTATTTCTGACTTTGAAAAAAATATCGAAATTTTTCTTTCAACTTTTCTTTATTTATTATGAAAATTTAATTTTTCAGTTGATTTTTCATTTTTCTTTCAACTTTTCTTTATTTATTATGAAAATTAAATTTTTCAGTTGATTTTTCATTTTTGGGACTTAGAAAAATTTTCGATTTTTTTTCTCATATAATCTGACCTTCTATGGAATTGTTCATTTTTACACTTCTCATAATATACCTTTTAAACACACAAACAGCAAATGGCATTCTAGCGGGACTTAGAAAAATTTTCGAAATTTTCAAGAAAAAAAATTTTTGACATACACCTCAGTTTCATTGAGAAGTCTCTATTTCAAATGAATTCCACTTAAAAATCATATATATATTTTTTCCAATTGATTTTTTTATATTTCTGACTATTTCTGACTTTGAAAAAAATATCGAAATTTTTCTTTCAACTTTTCTTTATTTATTATGAAAATTTAATTTTTCAGTTGATTTTTCATTTTTCTTTCAACTTTTCTTTATTTATTATGAAAATTAAATTTTTCAGTTGATTTTTCATTTTTGGGACTTAGAAAAATTTTCGATTTTTTTTCTCATATAATCTGACCTTCTATGGAATTGTTCATTTTTACACTTCTCATAATATACCTTTTAAACACACAAACAGCAAATGGCATTCTAGCGGGACTATATTTTTTCCAATTGATTTTTTTATATTTCTGACTATTTCTGACTATTTCTGACTTTGAAAAAAATATCGAAATTTTTCTTTCAACTTTTCTTTATTTATTATGAAAATTTAATTTTTCAGTTGATTTTTCGTTTTTCTTTCAACTTTTCTTTATTTATTATGAAAATTAAATTTTTCAGTTGATTTTTCATTTTTGGGACTTAGAAAAATTTTCGATTTTTTTTCTCATATAATCTGACCTTCTATGGAATTGTTCATTTTTACACTTCTCATAATATACCTTTTAAACACACAAACAGCAAATGGCATTCTAGCGGGACTATATTTTTTCCAATTGATTTTTTTATATTTCTGACTATTTCTGACTTTGAAAAAAATATCGAAATTTTTCTTTCAACTTTTCTTTATTTATTATGAAAATTTAATTTTTCAGTTGATTTTTCATTTTTCTTTCAACTTTTCTTTATTTATTATGAAAATTAAATTTTTCAGTTGATTTTTCATTTTTGGGACTTAGAAAAATTTTCGATTTTTTTTCTCATATAATCTGACCTTCTATGGAATTGTTCATTTTTACACTTCTCATAATATACCTTTTAAACACACAAACAGCAAATGGCATTCTAGCGGGACTATATTTTTTCCAATTGATTTTTTTATATTTCTGACTATTTCTGACTATTTCTGACTTTGAAAAAAATATCGAAATTTTTCTTTCAACTTTTCTTTATTTATTATGAAAATTTAATTTTTCAGTTGATTTTTCGTTTTTCTTTCAACTTTTCTTTATTTATTATGAAAATTAAATTTTTCAGTTGATTTTTCATTTTTGGGACTTAGAAAAATTTTCGATTTTTTTTCTCATATAATCTGACCTTCTATGGAATTGTTCATTTTTACACTTCTCATAATATACCTTTTAAACACACAAACAGCAAATGGCATTCTAGCGGGACTATATTTTTTCCAATTGATTTTTTTATATTTCTGACTATTTCTGACTTTGAAAAAAATATCGAAATTTTTCTTTCAACTTTTCTTTATTTATTATGAAAATTTAATTTTTCAGTTGATTTTTCATTTTTCTTTCAACTTTTCTTTATTTATTATGAAAATTAAATTTTTCAGTTGATTTTTCATTTTTGGGACTTAGAAAAATTTTCGATTTTTTTTCTCATATAATCTGACCTTCTATGGAATTGTTCATTTTTACACTTCTCATAATATACCTTTTAAACACACAAACAGCAAATGGCATTCTAGCGGGACTATATTTTTTCCAATTGATTTTTTTATATTTCTGACTATTTCTGACTATTTCTGACTTTGAAAAAAATATCGAAATTTTTCTTTCAACTTTTCTTTATTTATTATGAAAATTTAATTTTTCAGTTGATTTTTCGTTTTTCTTTCAACTTTTCTTTATTTATTATGAAAATTAAATTTTTCAGTTGATTTTTCATTTTTGGGACTTAGAAAAATTTTCGATTTTTTTTCTCATATAATCTGACCTTCTATGGAATTGTTCATTTTTACACTTCTCATAATATACCTTTTAAACACACAAACAGCAAATGGCATTCTAGCGGGACTATATTTTTTCCAATTGATTTTTTTATATTTCTGACTATTTCTGACTTTGAAAAAAATATCGAAATTTTTCTTTCAACTTTTCTTTATTTATTATGAAAATTTAATTTTTCAGTTGATTTTTCATTTTTCTTTCAACTTTTCTTTATTTATTATGAAAATTAAATTTTTCAGTTGATTTTTCATTTTTGGGACTTAGAAAAATTTTCGATTTTTTTTCTCATATAATCTGACCTTCTATGGAATTGTTCATTTTTACACTTCTCATAATATACCTTTTAAACACACAAACAGCAAATGGCATTCTAGCGGGACTTAGAAAAATTTTCGAAATTTTCAAGAAAAAAAATTTTTGACATACACCTCAGTTTCATTGAGAAGTCTCTATTTCAAATGAATTCCACTTAAAAATCATATATATATTTTTTCCAATTGATTTTTTTATATTTCTGACTATTTCTGACTTTGAAAAAAATATCGAAATTTTTCTTTCAACTTTTCTTTATTTATTATGAAAATTTAATTTTTCAGTTGATTTTTCATTTTTCTTTCAACTTTTCTTTATTTATTATGAAAATTAAATTTTTCAGTTGATTTTTCATTTTTGGGACTTAGAAAAATTTTCGATTTTTTTTCTCATATAATCTGACCTTCTATGGAATTGTTCATTTTTACACTTCTCATAATATACCTTTTAAACACTACTATATTTTTTCCAATTGATTTTTTTATATTTCTGACTATTTCTGACTATTTCTGACTTTGAAAAAAATATCGAAATTTTTCTTTCAACTTTTCTTTATTTATTATGAAAATTTAATTTTTCAGTTGATTTTTCATTTTTCTTTCAACTTTTCTTTATTTATTATGAAAATTAAATTTTTCAGTTGATTTTTCATTTTTGGGACTTAGAAAAATTTTCGATTTTTTTTCTCATATAATCTGACCTTCTATGGAATTGTTCATTTTTACACTTCTCATAATATACCTTTTAAACACACAAACAGCAAATGGCATTCTAGCGGGACTTAGAAAAATTTTCGAAATTTTCAAGAAAAAAAATTTTTGACATACACCTCAGTTTCATTGAGAAGTCTCTATTTCAAATGAATTCCACTTAAAAATCATATATATATTTTTTCCAATTGATTTTTTTATATTTCTGACTATTTCTGACTTTGAAAAAAATATCGAAATTTTTCTTTCAACTTTTCTTTATTTATTATGAAAATTTAATTTTTCACTTGATTTTTCATTTTTCTTTCAACTTTTCTTTATTTATTATGAAAATTAAATTTTTCAGTTGATTTTTCATTTTTGGGACTTAGAAAAATTTTCGATTTTTTTTCTCATATAATCTGACCTTCTATGGAATTGTTCATTTTTACACTTCTCATAATATACCTTTTAAACACACAAACAGCAAATGGCATTCTAGCGGGACTTAGAAAAATTTTCGAAATTTTCAAGAAAAAAAATTTTTGACATACACCTCAGTTTCATTGAGAACTCTCTATTTCAAATGAATTCCACTTAAAAATCATATATATATTTTTTCCAATTGATTTTTTTATATTTCTGACTATTTCTGACTTTGAAAAAAATATCGAAATTTTTCTTTCAACTTTTCTTTATTTATTATGAAAATTTAATTTTTCAGTTGATTTTTCGTTTTTCTTTCAACTTTTCTTTATTTATTATGAAAATTAAATTTTTCAGTTGATTTTTCATTTTTGGGACTTAGAAAAATTTTCGATTTTTTTTCTCATATAATCTGACCTTCTATGGAATTGTTCATTTTTACACTTCTCATAATATACCTTTTAAACACACAAACAGCAAATGGCATTCTAGCGGGACTATATTTTTTCCAATTGATTTTTTTATATTTCTGACTATTTCTGACTTTGAAAAAAATATCGAAATTTTTCTTTCAACTTTTCTTTATTTATTATGAAAATTTAATTTTTCAGTTGATTTTTCATTTTTCTTTCAACTTTTCTTTATTTATTATGAAAATTAAATTTTTCAGTTGATTTTTCATTTTTGGGACTTAGAAAAATTTTCGATTTTTTTTCTCATATAATCTGACCTTCTATGGAATTGTTCATTTTTACACTTCTCATAATATACCTTTTAAACACACAAACAGCAAATGGCATTCTAGCGGGACTATATTTTTTCCAATTGATTTTTTTATATTTCTGACTATTTCTGACTATTTCTGACTTTGAAAAAAATATCGAAATTTTTCTTTCAACTTTTCTTTATTTATTATGAAAATTTAATTTTTCAGTTGATTTTTCGTTTTTCTTTCAACTTTTCTTTATTTATTATGAAAATTAAATTTTTCAGTTGATTTTTCATTTTTGGGACTTAGAAAAATTTTCGATTTTTTTTCTCATATAATCTGACCTTCTATGGAATTGTTCATTTTTACACTTCTCATAATATACCTTTTAAACACACAAACAGCAAATGGCATTCTAGCGGGACTTAAGAAAATTTTCGAAATTTTCAAGAAAAAAAATTTTTGACATACACCTCAGTTTCATTGAGAAGTCTCTATTTCAAATGAATTCCACTTAAAAATCATATATATATTTTTTCCAATTGATTTTTTTATATTTCTGACTATTTCTGACTTTGAAAAAAATATCGAAATTTTTCTTTCAACTTTTCTTTATTTATTATGAAAATTTAATTTTTCAGTTGATTTTTCATTTTTCTTTCAACTTTTCTTTATTTATTATGAAAATTAAATTTTTCAGTTGATTTTTCATTTTTGGGACTTAGAAAAATTTTCGATTTTTTTTCTCATATAATCTGACCTTCTATGGAATTGTTCATTTTTACACTTCTCATAATATACCTTTTAAACACACAAACAGCAAATGGCATTCTAGCGGGACTATATTTTTTCCAATTGATTTTTTTATATTTCTGACTATTTCTGACTATTTCTGACTTTGAAAAAAATATCGAAATTTTTCTTTCAACTTTTCTTTATTTATTATGAAAATTTAATTTTTCAGTTGATTTTTCGTTTTTCTTTGAACTTTTCTTTATTTATTATGAAAATTAAATTTTTCAGTTGATTTTTCATTTTTGGGACTTAGAAAAATTTTCGATTTTTTTTCTCATATAATCTGACCTTCTATGGAATTGTTCATTTTTACACTTCTCATAATATACCTTTTAAACACACAAACAGCAAATGGCATTCTAGCGGGACTATATTTTTTCCAATTGATTTTTTTATATTTCTGACTATTTCTGACTTTGAAAAAAATATCGAAATTTTTCTTTCAACTTTTCTTTATTTATTATGAAAATTTAATTTTTCAGTTGATTTTTCATTTTTCTTTCAACTTTTCTTTATTTATTATGAAAATTAAATTTTTCAGTTGATTTTTCATTTTTGGGACTTAGAAAAATTTTCGATTTTTTTTCTCATATAATCTGACCTTCTATGGAATTGTTCATTTTTACACTTCTCATAATATACCTTTTAAACACACAAACAGCAAATGGCATTCTAGCGGGACTTAGAAAAATTTTCGAAATTTTCAAGAAAAAAAATTTTTGACATACACCTCAGTTTCATTGAGAAGTCTCTATTTCAAATGAATTCCACTTAAAAATCATATATATATTTTTTCCAATTGATTTTTTTATATTTCTGACTATTTCTGACTTTGAAAAAAATATCGAAATTTTTCTTTCAACTTTTCTTTATTTATTATGAAAATTTAATTTTTCAGTTGATTTTTCATTTTTCTTTCAACTTTTCTTTATTTATTATGAAAATTAAATTTTTCAGTTGATTTTTCATTTTTGGGACTTAGAAAAATTTTCGATTTTTTTTCTCATATAATCTGACCTTCTATGGAATTGTTCATTTTTACACTTCTCATAATATACCTTTTAAACACTACTATATTTTTTCCAATTGATTTTTTTATATTTCTGACTATTTCTGACTATTTCTGACTTTGAAAAAAATATCGAAATTTTTCTTTCAACTTTTCTTTATTTATTATGAAAATTTAATTTTTCAGTTGATTTTTCATTTTTCTTTCAACTTTTCTTTATTTATTATGAAAATTAAATTTTTCAGTTGATTTTTCATTTTTGGGACTTAGAAAAATTTTCGATTTTTTTTCTCATATAATCTGACCTTCTATGGAATTGTTCATTTTTACACTTCTCATAATATACCTTTTAAACACACAAACAGCAAATGGCATTCTAGCGGGACTATATTTTTTCCAATTGATTTTTTTATATTTCTGACTATTTCTGACTATTTCTGACTTTGAAAAAAATATCGAAATTTTTCTTTCAACTTTTCTTTATTTATTATGAAAATTTAATTTTTCAGTTGATTTTTCATTTTTCTTTCAACTTTTCTTTATTTATTATGAAAATTAAATTTTTCAGTTGATTTTTCATTTTTGGGACTTAGAAAAATTTTCGATTTTTTTTCTCATATAATCTGACCTTCTATGGAATTGTTCATTTTTACACTTCTCATAATATACCTTTTAAACACACAAACAGCAAATGGCATTCTAGCGGGACTTAGAAAAATTTTCGAAATTTTCAAGAAAAAAAATTTTTGACATACACCTCAGTTTCATTGAGAAGTCTCTATTTCAAATGAATTCCACTTAAAAATCATATATATATTTTTTCCAATTGATTTTTTTATATTTCTGACTATTTCTGACTTTGAAAAAAATATCGAAATTTTTCTTTCAACTTTTCTTTATTTATTATGAAAATTTAATTTTTCACTTGATTTTTCATTTTTCTTTCAACTTTTCTTTATTTATTATGAAAATTAAATTTTTCAGTTGATTTTTCATTTTTGGGACTTAGAAAAATTTTCGATTTTTTTTCTCATATAATCTGACCTTCTATGGAATTGTTCATTTTTACACTTCTCATAATATACCTTTTAAACACACAAACAGCAAATGGCATTCTAGCGGGACTTAGAAAAATTTTCGAAATTTTCAAGAAAAAAAATTTTTGACATACACCTCAGTTTCATTGAGAACTCTCTATTTCAAATGAATTCCACTTAAAAATCATATATATATTTTTTCCAATTGATTTTTTTATATTTCTGACTATTTCTGACTTTGAAAAAAATATCGAAATTTTTCTTTCAACTTTTCTTTATTTATTATGAAAATTTAATTTTTCACTTGATTTTTCATTTTTCTTTCAACTTTTCTTTATTTATTATGAAAATTAAATTTTTCAGTTGATTTTTCATTTTTGGGACTTAGAAAAATTTTCGATTTTTTTTCTCATATAATCTGACCTTCTATGGAATTGTTCATTTTTACACTTCTCATAATATACCTTTTAAACACACAAACAGCAAATGGCATTCTAGCGGGACTTAGAAAAATTTTCGAAATTTTCAAGAAAAAAAATTTTTGACATACACCTCAGTTTCATTGAGAAGTCTCTATTTCAAATGAATTCCACTTAAAAATCATATATATATTTTTTCCAATTGATTTTTTTATATTTCTGACTATTTCTGACTTTGAAAAAAATATCGAAATTTTTCTTTCAACTTTTCTTTATTTATTATGAAAATTTAATTTTTCAGTTGATTTTTCATTTTTCTTTCAACTTTTCTTTATTTATTATGAAAATTAAATTTTTCAGTTGATTTTTCATTTTTGGGACTTAGAAAAATTTTCGATTTTTTTTCTCATATAATCTGACCTTCTATGGAATTGTTCATTTTTACACTTCTCATAATATACCTTTTAAACACACAAACAGCAAATGGCATTCTAGCGGGACTATATTTTTTCCAATTGATTTTTTTATATTTCTGACTATTTCTGACTATTTCTGACTTTGAAAAAAATATCGAAATTTTTCTTTCAACTTTTCTTTATTTATTATGAAAATTTAATTTTTCAGTTGATTTTTCGTTTTTCTTTCAACTTTTCTTTATTTATTATGAAAATTAAATTTTTCAGTTGATTTTTCATTTTTGGGACTTAGAAAAATTTTCGATTTTTTTTCTCATATAATCTGACCTTCTATGGAATTGTTCATTTTTACACTTCTCATAATATACCTTTTAAACACACAAACAGCAAATGGCATTCTAGCGGGACTATATTTTTTCCAATTGATTTTTTTATATTTCTGACTATTTCTGACTTTGAAAAAAATATCGAAATTTTTCTTTCAACTTTTCTTTATTTATTATGAAAATTTAATTTTTCAGTTGATTTTTCATTTTTCTTTCAACTTTTCTTTATTTATTATGAAAATTAAATTTTTCAGTTGATTTTTCATTTTTGGGACTTAGAAAAATTTTCGATTTTTTTTCTCATATAATCTGACCTTCTATGGAATTGTTCATTTTTACACTTCTCATAATATACCTTTTAAACACACAAACAGCAAATGGCATTCTAGCGGGACTTAGAAAAATTTTCGAAATTTTCAAGAAAAAAAATTTTTGACATACACCTCAGTTTCATTGAGAAGTCTCTATTTCAAATGAATTCCACTTAAAAATCATATATATATTTTTTCCAATTGATTTTTTTATATTTCTGACTATTTCTGACTTTGAAAAAAATATCGAAATTTTTCTTTCAACTTTTCTTTATTTATTATGAAAATTTAATTTTTCAGTTGATTTTTCATTTTTCTTTCAACTTTTCTTTATTTATTATGAAAATTAAATTTTTCAGTTGATTTTTCATTTTTGGGACTTAGAAAAATTTTCGATTTTTTTTCTCATATAATCTGACCTTCTATGGAATTGTTCATTTTTACACTTCTCATAATATACCTTTTAAACACACAAACAGCAAATGGCATTCTAGCGGGACTATATTTTTTCCAATTGATTTTTTTATATTTCTGACTATTTCTGACTATTTCTGACTTTGAAAAAAATATCGAAATTTTTCTTTCAACTTTTCTTTATTTATTATGAAAATTTAATTTTTCAGTTGATTTTTCATTTTTCTTTCAACTTTTCTTTATTTATTATGAAAATTAAATTTTTCAGTTGATTTTTCATTTTTGGGACTTAGAAAAATTTTCGATTTTTTTTCTCATATAATCTGACCTTCTATGGAATTGTTCATTTTTACACTTCTCATAATATACCTTTTAAACACACAAACAGCAAATGGCATTCTAGCGGGACTTAGAAAAATTTTCGAAATTTTCAAGAAAAAAAATTTTTGACATACACCTCAGTTTCATTGAGAAGTCTCTATTTCAAATGAATTCCACTTAAAAATCATATATATATTTTTTCCAATTGATTTTTTTATATTTCTGACTATTTCTGACTTTGAAAAAAATATCGAAATTTTTCTTTCAACTTTTCTTTATTTATTATGAAAATTTAATTTTTCACTTGATTTTTCATTTTTCTTTCAACTTTTCTTTATTTATTATGAAAATTAAATTTTTCAGTTGATTTTTCATTTTTGGGACTTAGAAAAATTTTCGATTTTTTTTCTCATATAATCTGACCTTCTATGGAATTGTTCATTTTTACACTTCTCATAATATACCTTTTAAACACACAAACAGCAAATGGCATTCTAGCGGGACTTAGAAAAATTTTCGAAATTTTCAAGAAAAAAAATTTTTGACATACACCTCAGTTTCATTGAGAACTCTCTATTTCAAATGAATTCCACTTAAAAATCATATATATATTTTTTCCAATTGATTTTTTTATATTTCTGACTATTTCTGACTTTGAAAAAAATATCGAAATTTTTCTTTCAACTTTTCTTTATTTATTATGAAAATTTAATTTTTCACTTGATTTTTCATTTTTCTTTCAACTTTTCTTTATTTATTATGAAAATTAAATTTTTCAGTTGATTTTTCATTTTTGGGACTTAGAAAAATTTTCGATTTTTTTTCTCATATAATCTGACCTTCTATGGAATTGTTCATTTTTACACTTCTCATAATATACCTTTTAAACACACAAACAGCAAATGGCATTCTAGCGGGACTTAGAAAAATTTTCGAAATTTTCAAGAAAAAAAATTTTTGACATACACCTCAGTTTCATTGAGAAGTCTCTATTTCAAATGAATTCCACTTAAAAATCATATATATATTTTTTCCAATTGATTTTTTTATATTTCTGACTATTTCTGACTTTGAAAAAAATATCGAAATTTTTCTTTCAACTTTTCTTTATTTATTATGAAAATTTAATTTTTCACTTGATTTTTCATTTTTCTTTCAACTTTTCTTTATTTATTATGAAAATTAAATTTTTCAGTTGATTTTTCATTTTTGGGACTTAGAAAAATTTTCGATTTTTTTTCTCATATAATCTGACCTTCTATGGAATTGTTCATTTTTACACTTCTCATAATATACCTTTTAAACACACAAACAGCAAATGGCATTCTAGCGGGACTTAGAAAAATTTTCGAAATTTTCAAGAAAAAAAATTTTTGACATACACCTCAGTTTCATTGAGAAGTCTCTATTTCAAATGAATTCCACTTAAAAATCATATATATATTTTTTCCAATTGATTTTTTTATATTTCTGACTATTTCTGACTTTGAAAAAAATATCGAAATTTTTCTTTCAACTTTTCTTTATTTATTATGAAAATTGAATTTTTCAGTTGATTTTTCATTTTTCTTTCAACTTTTCTTTATTTATTATGAAAATTAAATTTTTCAGTTGATTTTTCATTTTTGGGACTTAGAAAAATTTTCGATTTTTTTTCTCATATAATCTGACCTTCTATGGAATTGTTCATTTTTACACTTCTCATAATATACCTTTTAAACACACAAACAGCAAATGGCATTCTAGCGGGACTATATTTTTTCCAATTGATTTTTTTATATTTCTGACTATTTCTGACTATTTCTGACTTTGAAAAAAATATCGAAATTTTTCTTTCAACTTTTCTTTATTTATTATGAAAATTTAATTTTTCAGTTGATTTTTCGTTTTTCTTTCAACTTTTCTTTATTTATTATGAAAATTAAATTTTTCAGTTGATTTTTCATTTTTGGGACTTAGAAAAATTTTCGATTTTTTTTCTCATATAATCTGACCTTCTATGGAATTGTTCATTTTTACACTTCTCATAATATACCTTTTAAACACACAAACAGCAAATGGCATTCTAGCGGGACTATATTTTTTCCAATTGATTTTTTTATATTTCTGACTATTTCTGACTTTGAAAAAAATATCGAAATTTTTCTTTCAACTTTTCTTTATTTATTATGAAAATTTAATTTTTCAGTTGATTTTTCATTTTTCTTTCAACTTTTCTTTATTTATTATGAAAATTAAATTTTTCAGTTGATTTTTCATTTTTGGGACTTAGAAAAATTTTCGATTTTTTTTCTCATATAATCTGACCTTCTATGGAATTGTTCATTTTTACACTTCTCATAATATACCTTTTAAACACACAAACAGCAAATGGCATTCTAGCGGGACTTAGAAAAATTTTCGAAATTTTCAAGAAAAAAAATTTTTGACATACACCTCAGTTTCATTGAGAAGTCTCTATTTCAAATGAATTCCACTTAAAAATCATATATATATTTTTTCCAATTGATTTTTTTATATTTCTGACTATTTCTGACTTTGAAAAAAATATCGAAATTTTTCTTTCAACTTTTCTTTATTTATTATGAAAATTTAATTTTTCAGTTGATTTTTCATTTTTCTTTCAACTTTTCTTTATTTATTATGAAAATTAAATTTTTCAGTTGATTTTTCATTTTTGGGACTTAGAAAAATTTTCGATTTTTTTTCTCATATAATCTGACCTTCTATGGAATTGTTCATTTTTACACTTCTCATAATATACCTTTTAAACACACAAACAGCAAATGGCATTCTAGCGGGACTATATTTTTTCCAATTGATTTTTTTATATTTCTGACTATTTCTGACTATTTCTGACTTTGAAAAAAATATCGAAATTTTTCTTTCAACTTTTCTTTATTTATTATGAAAATTTAATTTTTCAGTTGATTTTTCATTTTTCTTTCAACTTTTCTTTATTTATTATGAAAATTAAATTTTTCAGTTGATTTTTCATTTTTGGGACTTAGAAAAATTTTCGATTTTTTTTCTCATATAATCTGACCTTCTATGGAATTGTTCATTTTTACACTTCTCATAATATACCTTTTAAACACACAAACAGCAAATGGCATTCTAGCGGGACTTAGAAAAATTTTCGAAATTTTCAAGAAAAAAAATTTTTGACATACACCTCAGTTTCATTGAGAAGTCTCTATTTCAAATGAATTCCACTTAAAAATCATATATATATTTTTTCCAATTGATTTTTTTATATTTCTGACTATTTCTGACTTTGAAAAAAATATCGAAATTTTTCTTTCAACTTTTCTTTATTTATTATGAAAATTTAATTTTTCAGTTGATTTTTCATTTTTCTTTCAACTTTTCTTTATTTATTATGAAAATTAAATTTTTCAGTTGATTTTTCATTTTTGGGACTTAGAAAAATTTTCGATTTTTTTTCTCATATAATCTGACCTTCTATGGAATTGTTCATTTTTACACTTCTCATAATATACCTTTTAAACACACAAACAGCAAATGGCATTCTAGCGGGACTATATTTTTTCCAATTGATTTTTTTATATTTCTGACTATTTCTGACTATTTCTGACTTTGAAAAAAATATCGAAATTTTTCTTTCAACTTTTCTTTATTTATTATGAAAATTTAATTTTTCAGTTGATTTTTCATTTTTCTTTCAACTTTTCTTTATTTATTATGAAAATTAAATTTTTCAGTTGATTTTTCATTTTTGGGACTTAGAAAAATTTTCGATTTTTTTTCTCATATAATCTGACCTTCTATGGAATTGTTCATTTTTACACTTCTCATAATATACCTTTTAAACACACAAACAGCAAATGGCATTCTAGCGGGACTATATTTTTTCCAATTGATTTTTTTATATTTCTGACTATTTCTGACTATTTCTGACTTTGAAAAAAATATCGAAATTTTTCTTTCAACTTTTCTTTATTTATTATGAAAATTTAATTTTTCAGTTGATTTTTCATTTTTCTTTCAACTTTTCTTTATTTATTATGAAAATTAAATTTTTCAGTTGATTTTTCATTTTTGGGACTTAGAAAAATTTTCGATTTTTTTTCTCATATAATCTGACCTTCTATGGAATTGTTCATTTTTACACTTCTCATAATATACCTTTTAAACACACAAACAGCAAATGGCATTCTAGCGGGACTTAGAAAAATTTTCGAAATTTTCAAGAAAAAAAATTTTTGACATACACCTCAGTTTCATTGAGAAGTCTCTATTTCAAATGAATTCCACTTAAAAATCATATATATATTTTTTCCAATTGATTTTTTTATATTTCTGACTATTTCTGACTTTGAAAAAAATATCGAAATTTTTCTTTCAACTTTTCTTTATTTATTATGAAAATTTAATTTTTCAGTTGATTTTTCATTTTTCTTTCAACTTTTCTTTATTTATTATGAAAATTAAATTTTTCAGTTGATTTTTCATTTTTGGGACTTAGAAAAATTTTCGATTTTTTTTCTCATATAATCTGACCTTCTATGGAATTGTTCATTTTTACACTTCTCATAATATACCTTTTAAACACACAAACAGCAAATGGCATTCTAGCGGGACTTAGAAAAATTTTCGAAATTTTCAAGAAAAAAAATTTTTGACATACACCTCAGTTTCATTGAGAAGTCTCTATTTCAAATGAATTCCACTTAAAAATCATATATATATTTTTTCCAATTGATTTTTTTATATTTCTGGCTATTTCTGACTTTGAAAAAAATATCGAAATTTTTCTTTCAACTTTTCTTTATTTATTATGAAAATTTAATTTTTCAGTTGATTTTTCATTTTTCTTTCAACTTTTCTTTATTTATTATGAAAATTAAATTTTTCAGTTGATTTTTCATTTTTGGGACTTAGAAAAATTTTCGATTTTTTTTCTCATATAATCTGACCTTCTATGGAATTGTTCATTTTTACACTTCTCATAATATACCTTTTAAACACACAAACAGCAAATGGCATTCTAGCGGGACTTAGAAAAATTTTCGAAATTTTCAAGAAAAAAAATTTTTGACATACACCTCAGTTTCATTGAGAAGTCTCTATTTCAAATGAATTCCACTTAAAAATCATATATATATTTTTTCCAATTGATTTTTTTATATTTCTGACTATTTCTGACTTTGAAAAAAATATCGAAATTTTTCTTTCAACTTTTCTTTATTTATTATGAAAATTTAATTTTTCAGTTGATTTTTCATTTTTCTTTCAACTTTTCTTTATTTATTATGAAAATTAAATTTTTCAGTTGATTTTTCATTTTTGGGACTTAGAAAAATTTTCGATTTTTTTTCTCATATAATCTGACCTTATATGGAATTGTTCATTTTTACACTTCTCATAATATACCTTTTAAACACACAAACAGCAAATGGCATTCTAGCGGGACTTAGAAAAATTTTCGAAATTTTCAAGAAAAAAAATTTTTGACATACACCTCAGTTTCATTGAGAAGTCTCTATTTCAAATGAATTCCACTTAAAAATCATATATATATTTTTTCCAATTGATTTTTTTATATTTCTGACTATTTCTGACTTTGAAAAAAATATCGAAATTTTTCTTTCAACTTTTCTTTATTTATTATGAAAATTTAATTTTTCACTTGATTTTTCATTTTTCTTTCAACTTTTCTTTATTTATTATGAAAATTAAATTTTTCAGTTGATTTTTCATTTTTGGGACTTAGAAAAATTTTCGATTTTTTTTCTCATATAATCTGACCTTCTATGGAATTGTTCATTTTTACACTTCTCATAATATACCTTTTAAACACACAAACAGCAAATGGCATTCTAGCGGGACTTAGAAAAATTTTCGAAATTTTCAAGAAAAAAAATTTTTGACATACACCTCAGTTTCATTGAGAAGTCTCTATTTCAAATGAATTCCACTTAAAAATCATATATATATTTTTTCCAATTGATTTTTTTATATTTCTGACTATTTCTGACTTTGAAAAAAATATCGAAATTTTTCTTTCAACTTTTCTTTATTTATTATGAAAATTTAATTTTTCAGTTGATTTTTCATTTTTCTTTCAACTTTTCTTTATTTATTATGAAAATTAAATTTTTCAGTTGATTTTTCATTTTTGGGACTTAGAAAAATTTTCGATTTTTTTTCTCATATAATCTGACCTTCTATGGAATTGTTCATTTTTACACTTCTCATAATATACCTTTTAAACACACAAACAGCAAATGGCATTCTAGCGGGACTTAGAAAAATTTTCGAAATTTTCAAGAAAAAAAATTTTTGACATACACCTCAGTTTCATTGAGAAGTCTCTATTTCAAATGAATTCCACTTAAAAATCATATATATATTTTTTCCAATTGATTTTTTTATATTTCTGACTATTTCTGACTTTGAAAAAAATATCGAAATTTTTCTTTCAACTTTTCTTTATTTATTATGAAAATTTAATTTTTCAGTTGATTTTTCATTTTTCTTTCAACTTTTCTTTATTTATTATGAAAATTAAATTTTTCAGTTGATTTTTCATTTTTGGGACTTAGAAAAATTTTCGATTTTTTTTCTCATATAATCTGACCTTATATGGAATTGTTCATTTTTACACTTCTCATAATATACCTTTTAAACACACAAACAGCAAATGGCATTCTAGCGGGACTTAGAAAAATTTTCGAAATTTTCAAGAAAAAAAATTTTTGACATACACCTCAGTTTCATTGAGAAGTCTCTATTTCAAATGAATTCCACTTAAAAATCATATATATATTTTTTCCAATTGATTTTTTTATATTTCTGACTATTTCTGACTTTGAAAAAAATATCGAAATTTTTCTTTCAACTTTTCTTTATTTATTATGAAAATTTAATTTTTCACTTGATTTTTCATTTTTCTTTCAACTTTTCTTTATTTATTATGAAAATTAAATTTTTCAGTTGATTTTTCATTTTTGGGACTTAGAAAAATTTTCGATTTTTTTTCTCATATAATCTGACCTTCTATGGAATTGTTCATTTTTACACTTCTCATAATATACCTTTTAAACACACAAACAGCAAATGGCATTCTAGCGGGACTTAGAAAAATTTTCGAAATTTTCAAGAAAAAAAATTTTTGACATACACCTCAGTTTCATTGAGAAGTCTCTATTTCAAATGAATTCCACTTAAAAATCATATATATATTTTTTCCAATTGATTTTTTTATATTTCTGACTATTTCTGACTTTGAAAAAAATATCGAAATTTTTCTTTCAACTTTTCTTTATTTATTATGAAAATTTAATTTTTCAGTTGATTTTTCATTTTTCTTTCAACTTTTCTTTATTTATTATGAAAATTAAATTTTTCAGTTGATTTTTCATTTTTGGGACTTAGAAAAATTTTCGATTTTTTTTCTCATATAATCTGACCTTCTATGGAATTGTTCATTTTTACACTTCTCATAATATACCTTTTAAACACACAAACAGCAAATGGCATTCTAGCGGGACTTAGAAAAATTTTCGAAATTTTCAAGAAAAAAAATTTTTGACATACACCTCAGTTTCATTGAGAAGTCTCTATTTCAAATGAATTCCACTTAAAAATCATATATATATTTTTTCCAATTGATTTTTTTATATTTCTGACTATTTCTGACTTTGAAAAAAATATCGAAATTTTTCTTTCAACTTTTCTTTATTTATTATGAAAATTTAATTTTTCACTTGATTTTTCATTTTTCTTTCAACTTTTCTTTATTTATTATGAAAATTAAATTTTTCAGTTGATTTTTCATTTTTGGGACTTAGAAAAATTTTCGATTTTTTTTCTCATATAATCTGACCTTCTATGGAATTGTTCATTTTTACACTTCTCATAATATACCTTTTAAACACACAAACAGCAAATGGCATTCTAGCGGGACTATATTTTTTCCAATTGATTTTTTTATATTTCTGACTATTTCTGACTATTTCTGACTTTGAAAAAAATATCGAAATTTTTCTTTCAACTTTTCTTTATTTATTATGAAAATTTAATTTTTCAGTTGATTTTTCATTTTTCTTTCAACTTTTCTTTATTTATTATGAAAATTAAATTTTTCAGTTGATTTTTAATTTTTGGGACTTAGAAAAATTTTCGATTTTTTTTCTCATATAATCTGACCTTCTATGGAATTGTTCATTTTTACACTTCTCATAATATACCTTTTAAACACACAAACAGCAAATGGCATTCTAGCGGGACTTAGAAAAATTTTCGAAATTTTCAAGAAAAAAAATTTTTGACATACACCTCAGTTTCATTGAGAAGTCTCTATTTCAAATGAATTCCACTTAAAAATCATATATATATTTTTTCCAATTGATTTTTTTATATTTCTGACTATTTCTGACTTTGAAAAAAATATCGAAATTTTTCTTTCAACTTTTCTTTATTTATTATGAAAATTTAATTTTTCAGTTGATTTTTCATTTTTCTTTCAACTTTTCTTTATTTATTATGAAAATTAAATTTTTCAGTTGATTTTTCATTTTTGGGACTTAGAAAAATTTTCGATTTTTTTTCTCATATAATCTGACCTTCTATGGAATTGTTCATTTTTACACTTCTCATAATATACCTTTTAAACACACAAACAGCAAATGGCATTCTAGCGGGACTATATTTTTTCCAATTGATTTTTTTATATTTCTGACTATTTCTGACTATTTCTGACTTTGAAAAAAATATCGAAATTTTTCTTTCAACTTTTCTTTATTTATTATGAAAATTTAATTTTTCAGTTGATTTTTCATTTTTCTTTCAACTTTTCTTTATTTATTATGAAAATTAAATTTTTCAGTTGATTTTTAATTTTTGGGACTTAGAAAAATTTTCGATTTTTTTTCTCATATAATCTGACCTTCTATGGAATTGTTCATTTTTACACTTCTCATAATATACCTTTTAAACACACAAACAGCAAATGGCATTCTAGCGGGACTTAGAAAAATTTTCGAAATTTTCAAGAAAAAAAATTTTTGACATACACCTCAGTTTCATTGAGAAGTCTCTATTTCAAATGAATTCCACTTAAAAATCATATATATATTTTTTCCAATTGATTTTTTTATATTTCTGACTATTTCTGACTTTGAAAAAAATATCGAAATTTTTCTTTCAACTTTTCTTTATTTATTATGAAAATTTAATTTTTCACTTGATTTTTCATTTTTCTTTCAACTTTTCTTTATTTATTATGAAAATTAAATTTTTCAGTTGATTTTTCATTTTTGGGACTTAGAAAAATTTTCGATTTTTTTTCTCATATAATCTGACCTTCTATGGAATTGTTCATTTTTACACTTCTCATAATATACCTTTTAAACACACAAACAGCAAATGGCATTCTAGCGGGACTATATTTTTTCCAATTGATTTTTTTATATTTCTGACTATTTCTGACTATTTCTGACTTTGAAAAAAATATCGAAATTTTTCTTTCAACTTTTCTTTATTTATTATGAAAATTTAATTTTTCAGTTGATTTTTCATTTTTCTTTCAACTTTTCTTTATTTATTATGAAAATTAAATTTTTCAGTTGATTTTTCATTTTTGGGACTTAGAAAAATTTTCGATTTTTTTTCTCATATAATCTGACCTTCTATGGAATTGTTCATTTTTACACTTCTCATAATATACCTTTTAAACACACAAACAGCAAATGGCATTCTAGCGGGACTTAGAAAAATTTTCGAAATTTTCAAGAAAAAAAATTTTTGACATACACCTCAGTTTCATTGAGAAGTCTCTATTTCAAATGAATTCCACTTAAAAATCATATATATATTTTTTCCAATTGATTTTTTTATATTTCTGACTATTTCTGACTTTGAAAAAAATATCGAAATTTTTCTTTCAACTTTTCTTTATTTATTATGAAAATTTAATTTTTCACTTGATTTTTCATTTTTCTTTCAACTTTTCTTTATTTATTATGAAAATTAAATTTTTCAGTTGATTTTTCATTTTTGGGACTTAGAAAAATTTTCGATTTTTTTTCTCATATAATCTGACCTTCTATGGAATTCTTCATTTTTACACTTCTCATAATATACCTTTTAAACACACAAACAGCAAATGGCATTCTAGCGGGACTATATTTTTTCCAATTGATTTTTTTATATTTCTGACTATTTCTGACTTTGAAAAAAATATCGAAATTTTTCTTTCAACTTTTCTTTATTTATTATGAAAATTTAATTTTTCAGTTGATTTTTCATTTTTCTTTCAACTTTTCTTTATTTATTATGAAAATTAAATTTTTCAGTTGATTTTTAATTTTTGGGACTTAGAAAAATTTTCGATTTTTTTTCTCATATAATCTGACCTTCTATGGAATTGTTCATTTTTACACTTCTCATAATATACCTTTTAAACACACAAACAGCAAATGGCATTCTAGCGGGACTTAGAAAAATTTTCGAAATTTTCAAGAAAAAAAATTTTTGACATACACCTCAGTTTCATTGAGAAGTCTCTATTTCAAATGAATTCCACTTAAAAATCATATATATATTTTTTCCAATTGATTTTTTTATATTTCTGACTATTTCTGACTTTGAAAAAAATATCGAAATTTTTCTTTCAACTTTTCTTTATTTATTATGAAAATTGAATTTTTCAGTTGATTTTTCATTTTTCTTTCAACTTTTCTTTATTTATTATGAAAATTAAATTTTTCAGTTGATTTTTCATTTTTGGGACTTAGAAAAATTTTCGATTTTTTTTCTCATATAATCTGACCTTCTATGGAATTGTTCATTTTTACACTTCTCATAATATACCTTTTAAACACACAAACAGCAAATGGCATTCTAGCGGGACTTAGAAAAATTTTCGAAATTTTCAAGAAAAAAAATTTTTGACATACACCTCAGTTTCATTGAGAAGTCTCTATTTCAAATGAATTCCACTTAAAAATCATATATATATTTTTTCCAATTGATTTTTTTATATTTCTGACTATTTCTGACTTTGAAAAAAATATCGAAATTTTTCTTTCAACTTTTCTTTATTTATTATGAAAATTTAATTTTTCAGTTGATTTTTCATTTTTCTTTCAACTTTTCTTTATTTATTATGAAAATTAAATTTTTCAGTTGATTTTTCATTTTTGGGACTTAGAAAAATTTTCGATTTTTTTTCTCATATAATCTGACCTTCTATGGAATTGTTCATTTTTACACTTCTCATAATATACCTTTTAAACACACAAACAGCAAATGGCATTCTAGCGGGACTTAGAAAAATTTTCGAAATTTTCAAGAAAAAAAATTTTTGACATACACCTCAGTTTCATTGAGAAGTCTCTATTTCAAATGAATTCCACTTAAAAATCATATATATATTTTTTCCAATTGATTTTTTTATATTTCTGACTATTTCTGACTTTGAAAAAAATATCGAAATTTTTCTTTCAACTTTTCTTTATTTATTATGAAAATTTAATTTTTCACTTGATTTTTCATTTTTCTTTCAACTTTTCTTTATTTATTATGAAAATTAAATTTTTCAGTTGATTTTTCATTTTTGGGACTTAGAAAAATTTTCGATTTTTTTTCTCATATAATCTGACCTTCTATGGAATTGTTCATTTTTACACTTCTCATAATATACCTTTTAAACACACAAACAGCAAATGGCATTCTAGCGGGACTATATTTTTTCCAATTGTTTTTTTTATATTTCTGACTATTTCTGACTATTTCTGACTTTGAAAAAAATATCGAAATTTTTCTTTCAACTTTTCTTTATTTATTATGAAAATTTAATTTTTCAGTTGATTTTTCATTTTTCTTTCAACTTTTCTTTATTTATTATGAAAATTAAATTTTTCAGTTGATTTTTCATTTTTGGGACTTAGAAAAATTTTCGATTTTTTTTCTCATATAATCTGACCTTCTATGGAATTGTTCATTTTTACACTTCTCATAATATACCTTTTAAACACACAAACAGCAAATGGCATTCTAGCGGGACTTAGAAAAATTTTCGAAATTTTCAAGAAAAAAAATTTTTGACATACACCTCAGTTTCATTGAGAAGTCTCTATTTCAAATGAATTCCACTTAAAAATCATATATATATTTTTTCCAATTGATTTTTTTATATTTCTGACTATTTCTGACTTTGAAAAAAATATCGAAATTTTTCTTTCAACTTTTCTTTATTTATTATGAAAATTTAATTTTTCACTTGATTTTTCATTTTTCTTTCAACTTTTCTTTATTTATTATGAAAATTAAATTTTTCAGTTGATTTTTCATTTTTGGGACTTAGAAAAATTTTCGATTTTTTTTCTCATATAATCTGACCTTCTATGGAATTGTTCATTTTTACACTTCTCATAATATACCTTTTAAACACACAAACAGCAAATGGCATTCTAGCGGGACTATATTTTTTCCAATTGATTTTTTTATATTTCTGACTATTTCTGACTATTTCTGACTTTGAAAAAAATATCGAAATTTTTCTTTCAACTTTTCTTTATTTATTATGAAAATTTAATTTTTCAGTTGATTTTTCATTTTTCTTTCAACTTTTCTTTATTTATTATGAAAATTAAATTTCTCAGTTGATTTTTCATTTTTGGGACTTAGAAAAATTTTCGATTTTTTTTCTCATATAATCTGACCTTCTATGGAATTGTTCATTTTTACACTTCTCATAATATACCTTTTAAACACACAAACAGCAAATGGCATTCTAGCGGGACTTAGAAAAATTTTCGAAATTTTCAAGAAAAAAAATTTTTGACATACACCTCAGTTTCATTGAGAAGTCTCTATTTCAAATGAATTCCACTTAAAAATCATATATATATTTTTTCCAATTGATTTTTTTATATTTCTGACTATTTCTGACTTTGAAAAAAATATCGAAATTTTTCTTTCAACTTTTCTTTATTTATTATGAAAATTTAATTTTTCAGTTGATTTTTCATTTTTCTTTCAACTTTTCTTTATTTATTATGAAAATTAAATTTTTCAGTTGATTTTTCATTTTTGGGACTTAGAAAAATTTTCGATTTTTTTTCTCATATAATCTGACCTTCTATGGAATTGTTCATTTTTACACTTCTCATAATATACCTTTTAAACACACAAACAGCAAATGGCATTCTAGCGGGACTTAGAAAAATTTTCGAAATTTTCAAGAAAAAAAATTTTTGACATACACCTCAGTTTCATTGAGAAGTCTCTATTTCAAATGAATTCCACTTAAAAATCATATATATATTTTTTCCAATTGATTTTTTTATATTTCTGACTATTTCTGACTTTGAAAAAAATATCGAAATTTTTCTTTCAACTTTTCTTTATTTATTATGAAAATTTAATTTTTCACTTGATTTTTCATTTTTCTTTCAACTTTTCTTTATTTATTATGAAAATTAAATTTTTCAGTTGATTTTTCATTTTTGGGACTTAGAAAAATTTTCGATTTTTTTTCTCATATAATCTGACCTTCTATGGAATTGTTCATTTTTACACTTCTCATAATATACCTTTTAAACACACAAACAGCAAATGGCATTCTAGCGGGACTATATTTTTTCCAATTGATTTTTTTATATTTCTGACTATTTCTGACTATTTCTGACTTTGAAAAAAATATCGAAATTTTTCTTTCAACTTTTCTTTATTTATTATGAAAATTTAATTTTTCAGTTGATTTTTCATTTTTCTTTCAACTTTTCTTTATTTATTATGAAAATTAAATTTTTCAGTTGATTTTTCATTTTTGGGACTTAGAAAAATTTTCGATTTTTTTTCTCATATAATCTGACCTTCTATGGAATTGTTCATTTTTACACTTCTCATAATATACCTTTTAAACACACAAACAGCAAATGGCATTCTAGCGGGACTTAGAAAAATTTTCGAAATTTTCAAGAAAAAAAATTTTTGACATACACCTCAGTTTCATTGAGAAGTCTCTATTTCAAATGAATTCCACTTAAAAATCATATATATATTTTTTCCAATTGATTTTTTTATATTTCTGACTATTTCTGACTTTGAAAAAAATATCGAAATTTTTCTTTCAACTTTTCTTTATTTATTATGAAAATTTAATTTTTCAGTTGATTTTTCATTTTTCTTTCAACTTTTCTTTATTTATTATGAAAATTAAATTTTTCAGTTGATTTTTAATTTTTGGGACTTAGAAAAATTTTCGATTTTTTTTCTCATATAATCTGACCTTCTATGGAATTGTTCATTTTTACACTTCTCATAATATACCTTTTAAACACACAAACAGCAAATGGCATTCTAGCGGGACTTAGAAAAATTTTCGAAATTTTCAAGAAAAAAAATTTTTGACATACACCTCAGTTTCATTGAGAAGTCTCTATTTCAAATGAATTCCACTTAAAAATCATATATATATTTTTTCCAATTGATTTTTTTATATTTCTGACTATTTCTGACTTTGAAAAAAATATCGAAATTTTTCTTTCAACTTTTCTTTATTTATTATGAAAATTGAATTTTTCAGTTGATTTTTCATTTTTCTTTCAACTTTTCTTTATTTATTATGAAAATTAAATTTTTCAGTTGATTTTTCATTTTTGGGACTTAGAAAAATTTTCGATTTTTTTTCTCATATAATCTGACCTTCTATGGAATTGTTCATTTTTACACTTCTCATAATATACCTTTTAAACACACAAACAGCAAATGGCATTCTAGCGGGACTTAGAAAAATTTTCGAAATTTTCAAGAAAAAAAATTTTTGACATACACCTCAGTTTCATTGAGAAGTCTCTATTTCAAATGAATTCCACTTAAAAATCATATATATATTTTTTCCAATTGATTTTTTTATATTTCTGACTATTTCTGACTTTGAAAAAAATATCGAAATTTTTCTTTCAACTTTTCTTTATTTATTATGAAAATTTAATTTTTCAGTTGATTTTTCATTTTTCTTTCAACTTTTCTTTATTTATTATGAAAATTAAATTTTTCAGTTGATTTTTCATTTTTGGGACTTAGAAAAATTTTCGATTTTTTTTCTCATATAATCTGACCTTCTATGGAATTGTTCATTTTTACACTTCTCATAATATACCTTTTAAACACACAAACAGCAAATGGCATTCTAGCGGGACTTAGAAAAATTTTCGAAATTTTCAAGAAAAAAAATTTTTGACATACACCTCAGTTTCATTGAGAAGTCTCTATTTCAAATGAATTCCACTTAAAAATCATATATATATTTTTTCCAATTGATTTTTTTATATTTCTGACTATTTCTGACTTTGAAAAAAATATCGAAATTTTTCTTTCAACTTTTCTTTATTTATTATGAAAATTTAATTTTTCACTTGATTTTTCATTTTTCTTTCAACTTTTCTTTATTTATTATGAAAATTAAATTTTTCAGTTGATTTTTCATTTTTGGGACTTAGAAAAATTTTCGATTTTTTTTCTCATATAATCTGACCTTCTATGGAATTGTTCATTTTTACACTTCTCATAATATACCTTTTAAACACACAAACAGCAAATGGCATTCTAGCGGGACTATATTTTTTCCAATTGATTTTTTTATATTTCTGACTATTTCTGACTATTTCTGACTTTGAAAAAAATATCGAAATTTTTCTTTCAACTTTTCTTTATTTATTATGAAAATTTAATTTTTCAGTTGATTTTTCATTTTTCTTTCAACTTTTCTTTATTTATTATGAAAATTAAATTTTTCAGTTGATTTTTCATTTTTGGGACTTAGAAAAATTTTCGATTTTTTTTCTCATATAATCTGACCTTCTATGGAATTGTTCATTTTTACACTTCTCATAATATACCTTTTAAACACACAAACAGCAAATGGCATTCTAGCGGGACTTAGAAAAATTTTCGAAATTTTCAAGAAAAAAAATTTTTGACATACACCTCAGTTTCATTGAGAAGTCTCTATTTCAAATGAATTCCACTTAAAAATCATATATATATTTTTTCCAATTGATTTTTTTATATTTCTGACTATTTCTGACTTTGAAAAAAATATCGAAATTTTTCTTTCAACTTTTCTTTATTTATTATGAAAATTTAATTTTTCACTTGATTTTTCATTTTTCTTTCAACTTTTCTTTATTTATTATGAAAATTAAATTTTTCAGTTGATTTTTCATTTTTGGGACTTAGAAAAATTTTCGATTTTTTTTCTCATATAATCTGACCTTCTATGGAATTGTTCATTTTTACACTTCTCATAATATACCTTTTAAACACACAAACAGCAAATGGCATTCTAGCGGGACTATATTTTTTCCAATTGATTTTTTTATATTTCTGACTATTTCTGACTATTTCTGACTTTGAAAAAAATATCGAAATTTTTCTTTCAACTTTTCTTTATTTATTATGAAAATTTAATTTTTCAGTTGATTTTTCATTTTTCTTTCAACTTTTCTTTATTTATTATGAAAATTAAATTTTTCAGTTGATTTTTCATTTTTGGGACTTAGAAAAATTTTCGATTTTTTTTCTCATATAATCTGACCTTCTATGGAATTGTTCATTTTTACACTTCTCATAATATACCTTTTAAACACACAAACAGCAAATGGCATTCTAGCGGGACTTAGAAAAATTTTCGAAATTTTCAAGAAAAAAAATTTTTGACATACACCTCAGTTTCATTGAGAAGTCTCTATTTCAAATGAATTCCACTTAAAAATCATATATATATTTTTTCCAATTGATTTTTTTATATTTCTGACTTTGAAAAAAATATCGAAATTTTTCTTTCAACTTTTCTTTATTTATTATGAAAATTTAATTTTTCAGTTGATTTTTCATTTTTCTTTCAACTTTTCTTTATTTATTATGAAAATTAAATTTTTCAGTTGATTTTTCATTTTTGGGACTTAGAAAAATTTTCGATTTTTTTTCTCATATAATCTGACCTTCTATGGAATTGTTCATTTTTACACTTCTCATAATATACCTTTTAAACACACAAACAGCAAATGGCATTCTAGCGGGACTTAGAAAAATTTTCGAAATTTTCAAGAAAAACAATTTTTGACATACACCTCAGTTTCATTGAGAAGTCTCTATTTCAAATGAATTCCACTTAAAAATCATATATATATTTTTTCCAATTGATTTTTTTATATTTCTGACTATTTCTGACTTTGAAAAAAATATCGAAATTTTTCTTTCAACTTTTCTTTATTTATTATGAAAATTTAATTTTTCAGTTGATTTTTCATTTTTCTTTCAACTTTTCTTTATTTATTATGAAAATTAAATTTTTCAGTTGATTTTTCATTTTTGGGACTTAGAAAAATTTTCGATTTTTTTTCTCATATAATCTGACCTTCTATGGAACTGTTCATTTTTACACTTCTCATAATATACCTTTTAAACACACAAACAGCAAATGGCATTCTAGCGGGACTTAGAAAAATTTTCGAAATTTTCAAGAAAAAAAATTTTTGACATACACCTCAGTTTCATTGAGAAGTCTCTATTTCAAATGAATTCCACTTAAAAATCATATATATATTTTTTCCAATTGATTTTTTTATATTTCTGACTATTTCTGACTTTGAAAAAAATATCGAAATTTTTCTTTCAACTTTTCTTTATTTATTATGAAAATTTAATTTTTCAGTTGATTTTTAATTTTTCTTTCAACTTTTCTTTATTTATTATGAAAATTAAATTTTTCAGTTGATTTTTCATTTTTGGGACTTAGAAAAATTTTCGATTTTTTTTCTCATATAATCTGACCTTCTATGGAATTGTTCATTTTTACACTTCTCATAATATACCTTTTAAACACACAAACAGCAAATGGCATTCTAGCGGGACTTAGAAAAATTTTCGAAATTTTCAAGAAAAACAATTTTTGACATACACCTCAGTTTCATTGAGAAGTCTCTATTTCAAATGAATTCCACTTAAAAATCATATATATATTTTTTCCAATTGATTTTTTTATATTTCTGACTATTTCTGACTTTGAAAAAAATATCGAAATTTTTCTTTCAACTTTTCTTTATTTATTATGAAAATTTAATTTTTCAGTTGATTTTTCATTTTTCTTTCAACTTTTCTTTATTTATTATGAAAATTAAATTTTTCAGTTGATTTTTCATTTTTGGGACTTAGAAAAATTTTCGATTTTTTTTCTCATATAATCTGACCTTCTATGGAATTGTTCATTTTTACACTTCTCATAATATACCTTTTAAACACACAAACAGCAAATGGCATTCTAGCGGGACTTAGAAAAATTTTCGAAATTTTCAAGAAAAAAAATTTTTGACATACACCTCAGTTTCATTGAGAAGTCTCTATTTCAAATGAATTCCACTTAAAAATCATATATATATTTTTTCCAATTGATTTTTTTATATTTCTGACTATTTCTGACTTTGAAAAAAATATCGAAATTTTTCTTTCAACTTTTCTTTATTTATTATGAAAATTTAATTTTTCACTTGATTTTTCATTTTTCTTTCAACTTTTCTTTATTTATTATGAAAATTAAATTTTTCAGTTGATTTTTCATTTTTGGGACTTAGAAAAATTTTCGATTTTTTTTCTCATATAATCTGACCTTCTATGGAATTGTTCATTTTTACACTTCTCATAATATACCTTTTAAACACACAAACAGCAAATGGCATTCTAGCGGGACTATATTTTTTCCAATTGATTTTTTTATATTTCTGACTATTTCTGACTATTTCTGACTTTGAAAAAAATATCGAAATTTTTCTTTCAACTTTTCTTTATTTATTATGAAAATTTAATTTTTCAGTTGATTTTTCATTTTTCTTTCAACTTTTCTTTATTTATTATGAAAATTAAATTTTTCAGTTGATTTTTCATTTTTGGGACTTAGAAAAATTTTCGATTTTTTTTCTCATATAATCTGACCTTCTATGGAATTGTTCATTTTTACACTTCTCATAATATACCTTTTAAACACACAAACAGCAAATGGCATTCTAGCGGGACTTAGAAAAATTTTCGAAATTTTCAAGAAAAAAAATTTTTGACATACACCTCAGTTTCATTGAGAAGTCTCTATTTCAAATGAATTCCACTTAAAAATCATATATATATTTTTTCCAATTGATTTTTTTATATTTCTGACTATTTCTGACTTTGAAAAAAATATCGAAATTTTTCTTTCAACTTTTCTTTATTTATTATGAAAATTTAATTTTTCAGTTGATTTTTCATTTTTCTTTCAACTTTTCTTTATTTATTATGAAAATTAAATTTTTCAGTTGATTTTTAATTTTTGGGACTTAGAAAAATTTTCGATTTTTTTTCTCATATAATCTGACCTTCTATGGAATTGTTCATTTTTACACTTCTCATAATATACCTTTTAAACACACAAACAGCAAATGGCATTCTAGCGGGACTTAGAAAAATTTTCGAAATTTTCAAGAAAAAAAATTTTTGACATACACCTCAGTTTCATTGAGAAGTCTCTATTTCAAATGAATTCCACTTAAAAATCATATATATATTTTTTCCAATTGATTTTTTTATATTTCTGACTATTTCTGACTTTGAAAAAAATATCGAAATTTTTCTTTCAACTTTTCTTTATTTATTATGAAAATTGAATTTTTCAGTTGATTTTTCATTTTTCTTTCAACTTTTCTTTATTTATTATGAAAATTAAATTTTTCAGTTGATTTTTCATTTTTGGGACTTAGAAAAATTTTCGATTTTTTTTCTCATATAATCTGACCTTCTATGGAATTGTTCATTTTTACACTTCTCATAATATACCTTTTAAACACACAAACAGCAAATGGCATTCTAGCGGGACTTAGAAAAATTTTCGAAATTTTCAAGAAAAAAAATTTTTGACATACACCTCAGTTTCATTGAGAAGTCTCTATTTCAAATGAATTCCACTTAAAAATCATATATATATTTTTTCCAATTGATTTTTTTATATTTCTGACTATTTCTGACTTTGAAAAAAATATCGAAATTTTTCTTTCAACTTTTCTTTATTTATTATGAAAATTTAATTTTTCAGTTGATTTTTCATTTTTCTTTCAACTTTTCTTTATTTATTATGAAAATTAAATTTTTCAGTTGATTTTTCATTTTTGGGACTTAGAAAAATTTTCGATTTTTTTTCTCATATAATCTGACCTTCTATGGAATTGTTCATTTTTACACTTCTCATAATATACCTTTTAAACACACAAACAGCAAATGGCATTCTAGCGGGACTTAGAAAAATTTTCGAAATTTTCAAGAAAAAAAATTTTTGACATACACCTCAGTTTCATTGAGAAGTCTCTATTTCAAATGAATTCCACTTAAAAATCATATATATATTTTTTCCAATTGATTTTTTTATATTTCTGACTATTTCTGACTTTGAAAAAAATATCGAAATTTTTCTTTCAACTTTTCTTTATTTATTATGAAAATTTAATTTTTCACTTGATTTTTCATTTTTCTTTCAACTTTTCTTTATTTATTATGAAAATTAAATTTTTCAGTTGATTTTTCATTTTTGGGACTTAGAAAAATTTTCGATTTTTTTTCTCATATAATCTGACCTTCTATGGAATTGTTCATTTTTACACTTCTCATAATATACCTTTTAAACACACAAACAGCAAATGGCATTCTAGCGGGACTATATTTTTTCCAATTGATTTTTTTATATTTCTGACTATTTCTGACTATTTCTGACTTTGAAAAAAATATCGAAATTTTTCTTTCAACTTTTCTTTATTTATTATGAAAATTTAATTTTTCAGTTGATTTTTCATTTTTCTTTCAACTTTTCTTTATTTATTATGAAAATTAAATTTTTCAGTTGATTTTTCATTTTTGGGACTTAGAAAAATTTTCGATTTTTTTTCTCATATAATCTGACCTTCTATGGAATTGTTCATTTTTACACTTCTCATAATATACCTTTTAAACACACAAACAGCAAATGGCATTCTAGCGGGACTTAGAAAAATTTTCGAAATTTTCAAGAAAAAAAATTTTTGACATACACCTCAGTTTCATTGAGAAGTCTCTATTTCAAATGAATTCCACTTAAAAATCATATATATATTTTTTCCAATTGATTTTTTTATATTTCTGACTATTTCTGACTTTGAAAAAAATATCGAAATTTTTCTTTCAACTTTTCTTTATTTATTATGAAAATTTAATTTTTCACTTGATTTTTCATTTTTCTTTCAACTTTTCTTTATTTATTATGAAAATTAAATTTTTCAGTTGATTTTTCATTTTTGGGACTTAGAAAAATTTTCGATTTTTTTTCTCATATAATCTGACCTTCTATGGAATTGTTCATTTTTACACTTCTCATAATATACCTTTTAAACACACAAACAGCAAATGGCATTCTAGCGGGACTATATTTTTTCCAATTGATTTTTTTATATTTCTGACTATTTCTGACTATTTCTGACTTTGAAAAAAATATCGAAATTTTTCTTTCAACTTTTCTTTATTTATTATGAAAATTTAATTTTTCAGTTGATTTTTCATTTTTCTTTCAACTTTTCTTTATTTATTATGAAAATTAAATTTTTCAGTTGATTTTTCATTTTTGGGACTTAGAAAAATTTTCGATTTTTTTTCTCATATAATCTGACCTTCTATGGAATTGTTCATTTTTACACTTCTCATAATATACCTTTTAAACACACAAACAGCAAATGGCATTCTAGCGGGACTTAGAAAAATTTTCGAAATTTTCAAGAAAAAAAATTTTTGACATACACCTCAGTTTCATTGAGAAGTCTCTATTTCAAATGAATTCCACTTAAAAATCATATATATATTTTTTCCAATTGATTTTTTTATATTTCTGACTTTGAAAAAAATATCGAAATTTTTCTTTCAACTTTTCTTTATTTATTATGAAAATTTAATTTTTCAGTTGATTTTTCATTTTTCTTTCAACTTTTCTTTATTTATTATGAAAATTAAATTTTTCAGTTGATTTTTCATTTTTGGGACTTAGAAAAATTTTCGATTTTTTTTCTCATATAATCTGACCTTCTATGGAATTGTTCATTTTTACACTTCTCATAATATACCTTTTAAACACACAAACAGCAAATGGCATTCTAGCGGGACTTAGAAAAATTTTCGAAATTTTCAAGAAAAACAATTTTTGACATACACCTCAGTTTCATTGAGAAGTCTCTATTTCAAATGAATTCCACTTAAAAATCATATATATATTTTTTCCAATTGATTTTTTTATATTTCTGACTATTTCTGACTTTGAAAAAAATATCGAAATTTTTCTTTCAACTTTTCTTTATTTATTATGAAAATTTAATTTTTCAGTTGATTTTTCATTTTTCTTTCAACTTTTCTTTATTTATTATGAAAATTAAATTTTTCAGTTGATTTTTCATTTTTGGGACTTAGAAAAATTTTCGATTTTTTTTCTCATATAATCTGACCTTCTATGGAACTGTTCATTTTTACACTTCTCATAATATACCTTTTAAACACACAAACAGCAAATGGCATTCTAGCGGGACTTAGAAAAATTTTCGAAATTTTCAAGAAAAAAAATTTTTGACATACACCTCAGTTTCATTGAGAAGTCTCTATTTCAAATGAATTCCACTTAAAAATCATATATATATTTTTTCCAATTGATTTTTTTATATTTCTGACTATTTCTGACTTTGAAAAAAATATCGAAATTTTTCTTTCAACTTTTCTTTATTTATTATGAAAATTTAATTTTTCAGTTGATTTTTAATTTTTCTTTCAACTTTTCTTTATTTATTATGAAAATTAAATTTTTCAGTTGATTTTTCATTTTTGGGACTTAGAAAAATTTTCGATTTTTTTTCTCATATAATCTGACCTTCTATGGAATTGTTCATTTTTACACTTCTCATAATATACCTTTTAAACACACAAACAGCAAATGGCATTCTAGCGGGACTTAGAAAAATTTTCGAAATTTTCAAGAAAAACAATTTTTGACATACACCTCAGTTTCATTGAGAAGTCTCTATTTCAAATGAATTCCACTTAAAAATCATATATATATTTTTTCCAATTGATTTTTTTATATTTCTGACTATTTCTGACTTTGAAAAAAATATCGAAATTTTTCTTTCAACTTTTCTTTATTTATTATGAAAATTTAATTTTTCAGTTGATTTTTCATTTTTCTTTCAACTTTTCTTTATTTATTATGAAAATTAAATTTTTCAGTTGATTTTTCATTTTTGGGACTTAGAAAAATTTTCGATTTTTTTTCTCATATAATCTGACCTTCTATGGAATTGTTCATTTTTACACTTCTCATAATATACCTTTTAAACACACAAACAGCAAATGGCATTCTAGCGGGACTTAGAAAAATTTTCGAAATTTTCAAGAAAAAAAATTTTTGACATACACCTCAGTTTCATTGAGAAGTCTCTATTTCAAATGAATTCCACTTAAAAATCATATATATATTTTTTCCAATTGATTTTTTTATATTTCTGACTATTTCTGACTTTGAAAAAAATATCGAAATTTTTCTTTCAACTTTTCTTTATTTATTATGAAAATTTAATTTTTCAGTTGATTTTTAATTTTTCTTTCAACTTTTCTTTATTTATTATGAAAATTAAATTTTTCAGTTGATTTTTCATTTTTGGGACTTAGAAAAATTTTCGATTTTTTTTCTCATATAATCTGACCTTCTATGGAATTGTTCATTTTTACACTTCTCATAATATACCTTTTAAACACACAAACAGCAAATGGCATTCTAGCGGGACTATATTTTTTCCAATTGATTTTTTTATATTTCTGACTATTTCTGACTATTTCTGACTTTGAAAAAAATATCGAAATTTTTCTTTCAACTTTTCTTTATTTATTATGAAAATTTAATTTTTCAGTTGATTTTTCATTTTTCTTTCAACTTTTCTTTATTTATTATGAAAATTAAATTTTTCAGTTGATTTTTCATTTTTGGGACTTAGAAAAATTTTCGATTTTTTTTCTCATATAATCTGACCTTCTATGGAATTGTTCATTTTTACACTTCTCATAATATACCTTTTAAACACACAAACAGCAAATGGCATTCTAGCGGGACTTAGAAAAATTTTCGAAATTTTCAAGAAAAAAAATTTTTGACATACACCTCAGTTTCATTGAGAAGTCTCTATTTCAAATGAATTCCACTTAAAAATCATATATATATTTTTTCCAATTGATTTTTTTATATTTCTGACTATTTCTGACTTTGAAAAAAATATCGAAATTTTTCTTTCAACTTTTCTTTATTTATTATGAAAATTTAATTTTTCAGTTGATTTTTAATTTTTCTTTCAACTTTTCTTTATTTATTATGAAAATTAAATTTTTCAGTTGATTTTTCATTTTTGGGACTTAGAAAAATTTTCGATTTTTTTTCTCATATAATCTGACCTTCTATGGAATTGTTCATTTTTACACTTCTCATAATATACCTTTTAAACACACAAACAGCAAATGGCATTCTAGCGGGACTATATTTTTTCCAATTGATTTTTTTATATTTCTGACTATTTCTGACTATTTCTGACTTTGAAAAAAATATCGAAATTTTTCTTTCAACTTTTCTTTATTTATTATGAAAATTTAATTTTTCAGTTGATTTTTCATTTTTCTTTCAACTTTTCTTTATTTATTATGAAAATTAAATTTTTCAGTTGATTTTTCATTTTTGGGACTTAGAAAAATTTTCGATTTTTTTTCTCATATAATCTGACCTTCTATGGAATTGTTCATTTTTACACTTCTCATAATATACCTTTTAAACACACAAACAGCAAATGGCATTCTAGCGGGACTTAGAAAAATTTTCGAAATTTTCAAGAAAAAAAATTTTTGACATACACCTCAGTTTCATTGAGAAGTCTCTATTTCAAATGAATTCCACTTAAAAATCATATATATATTTTTTCCAATTGATTTTTTTATATTTCTGACTATTTCTGACTTTGAAAAAAATATCGAAATTTTTCTTTCAACTTTTCTTTATTTATTATGAAAATTTAATTTTTCAGTTGATTTTTAATTTTTCTTTCAACTTTTCTTTATTTATTATGAAAATTAAATTTTTCAGTTGATTTTTCATTTTTGGGACTTAGAAAAATTTTCGATTTTTTTTCTCATATAATCTGACCTTCTATGGAATTGTTCATTTTTACACTTCTCATAATATACCTTTTAAACACACAAACAGCAAATGGCATTCTAGCGGGACCATATTTTTTCCAATTGATTTTTTTATATTTCTGACTATTTCTGACTATTTCTGACTTTGAAAAAAATATCGAAATTTTTCTTTCAACTTTTCTTTATTTATTATGAAAATTTAATTTTTCAGTTGATTTTTCATTTTTCTTTCAACTTTTCTTTATTTATTATGAAAATTAAATTTTTCAGTTGATTTTTCATTTTTGGGACTTAGAAAAATTTTCGATTTTTTTTCTCATATAATCTGACCTTCTATGGAATTGTTCATTTTTACACTTCTCATAATATACCTTTTAAACACACAAACAGCAAATGGCATTCTAGCGGGACTTAGAAAAATTTTCGAAATTTTCAAGAAAAAAAATTTTTGACATACACCTCAGTTTCATTGAGAAGTCTCTATTTCAAATGAATTCCACTTAAAAATCATATATATATTTTTTCCAATTGATTTTTTTATATTTCTGACTATTTCTGACTTTGAAAAAAATATCGAAATTTTTCTTTCAACTTTTCTTTATTTATTATGAAAATTTAATTTTTCAGTTGATTTTTAATTTTTCTTTCAACTTTTCTTTATTTATTATGAAAATTAAATTTTTCAGTTGATTTTTCATTTTTGGGACTTAGAAAAATTTTCGATTTTTTTTCTCATATAATCTGACCTTCTATGGAATTGTTCATTTTTACACTTCTCATAATATACCTTTTAAACACACAAACAGCAAATGGCATTCTAGCGGGACTATATTTTTTCCAATTGATTTTTTTATATTTCTGACTATTTCTGACTATTTCTGACTTTGAAAAAAATATCGAAATTTTTCTTTCAACTTTTCTTTATTTATTATGAAAATTTAATTTTTCAGTTGATTTTTCATTTTTCTTTCAACTTTTCTTTATTTATTATGAAAATTAAATTTTTCAGTTGATTTTTCATTTTTGGGACTTAGAAAAATTTTCGATTTTTTTTCTCATATAATCTGACCTTCTATGGAATTGTTCATTTTTACACTTCTCATAATATACCTTTTAAACACACAAACAGCAAATGGCATTCTAGCGGGACTTAGAAAAATTTTCGAAATTTTCAAGAAAAAAAATTTTTGACATACACCTCAGTTTCATTGAGAAGTCTCTATTTCAAATGAATTCCACTTAAAAATCATATATATATTTTTTCCAATTGATTTTTTTATATTTCTGACTATTTCTGACTTTGAAAAAAATATCGAAATTTTTCTTTCAACTTTTCTTTATTTATTATGAAAATTTAATTTTTCAGTTGATTTTTAATTTTTCTTTCAACTTTTCTTTATTTATTATGAAAATTAAATTTTTCAGTTGATTTTTCATTTTTGGGACTTAGAAAAATTTTCGATTTTTTTTCTCATATAATCTGACCTTCTATGGAATTGTTCATTTTTACACTTCTCATAATATACCTTTTAAACACACAAACAGCAAATGGCATTCTAGCGGGACTATATTTTTTCCAATTGATTTTTTTATATTTCTGACTATTTCTGACTATTTCTGACTTTGAAAAAAATATCGAAATTTTTCTTTCAACTTTTCTTTATTTATTATGAAAATTTAATTTTTCAGTTGATTTTTAATTTTTCTTTCAACTTTTCTTTATTTATTATGAAAATTAAATTTTTCAGTTGATTTTTCATTTTTGGGACTTAGAAAAATTTTCGATTTTTTTTCTCATATAATCTGACCTTCTATGGAATTGTTCATTTTTACACTTCTCATAATATACCTTTTAAACACACAAACAGCAAATGGCATTCTAGCGGGACTATATTTTTTCCAATTGATTTTTTTATATTTCTGACTATTTCTGACTATTTCTGACTTTGAAAAAAATATCGAAATTTTTCTTTCAACTTTTCTTTATTTATTATGAAAATTTAATTTTTCAGTTGATTTTTCATTTTTCTTTCAACTTTTCTTTATTTATTATGAAAATTAAATTTTTCAGTTGATTTTTCATTTTTGGGACTTAGAAAAATTTTCGATTTTTTTTCTCATATAATCTGACCTTCTATGGAATTGTTCATTTTTACACTTCTCATAATATACCTTTTAAACACACAAACAGCAAATGGCATTCTAGCGGGACTTAGAAAAATTTTCGAAATTTTCAAGAAAAAAAATTTTTGACATACACCTCAGTTTCATTGAGAAGTCTCTATTTCAAATGAATTCCACTTAAAAATCATATATATATTTTTTCCAATTGATTTTTTTATATTTCTGACTATTTCTGACTTTGAAAAAAATATCGAAATTTTTCTTTCAACTTTTCTTTATTTATTATGAAAATTTAATTTTTCAGTTGATTTTTCATTTTTCTTTCAACTTTTCTTTATTTATTATGAAAATTAAATTTGTCAGTTGATTTTTCATTTTTGGGACTTAGAAAAATTTTCGATTTTTTTTCTCATATAATCTGACCTTCTATGGAATTGTTCATTTTTACACTTCTCATAATATACCTTTTAAACACACAAACAGCAAATGGCATTCTAGCGGGACTATATTTTTTCCAATTGATTTTTTTATATTTCTGACTATTTCTGACTATTTCTGACTTTGAAAAAAATATCGAAATTTTTCTTTCAACTTTTCTTTATTTATTATGAAAATTTAATTTTTCAGTTGATTTTTCATTTTTCTTTCAACTTTTCTTTATTTATTATGAAAATTAAATTTTTCAGTTGATTTTTCATTTTTGGGACTTAGAAAAATTTTCGATTTTTTTTCTCATATAATCTGACCTTCTATGGAATTGTTCATTTTTACACTTCTCATAATATACCTTTTAAACACACAAACAGCAAATGGCATTCTAGCGGGACTATATTTTTTCCAATTGATTTTTTTATATTTCTGACTATTTCTGACTATTTCTGACTTTGAAAAAAATATCGAAATTTTTCTTTCAACTTTTCTTTATTTATTATGAAAATTTAATTTTTCAGTTGATTTTTCATTTTTCTTTCAACTTTTCTTTATTTATTATGAAAATTAAATTTGTCAGTTGATTTTTCATTTTTGGGACTTAGAAAAATTTTCGATTTTTTTTCTCATATAATCTGACCTTCTATGGAATTGTTCATTTTTACACTTCTCATAATATACCTTTTAAACACACAAACAGCAAATGGCATTCTAGCGGGACTATATTTTTTCCAATTGATTTTTTTATATTTCTGACTATTTCTGACTATTTCTGACTTTGAAAAAAATATCGAAATTTTTCTTTCAACTTTTCTTTATTTATTATGAAAATTTAATTTTTCAGTTGATTTTTCATTTTTCTTTCAACTTTTCTTTATTTATTATGAAAATTAAATTTTTCAGTTGATTTTTCATTTTTGGGACTTAGAAAAATTTTCGATTTTTTTTCTCATATAATCTGACCTTCTATGGAATTGTTCATTTTTACACTTCTCATAATATACCTTTTAAACACACAAACAGCAAATGGCATTCTAGCGGGACTTAGAAAAATTTTCGAAATTTTCAAGAAAAAAAATTTTTGACATACACCTCAGTTTCATTGAGAAGTCTCTATTTCAAATGAATTCCACTTAAAAATCATATATATATTTTTTCCAATTGATTTTTTTATATTTCTGACTATTTCTGACTTTGAAAAAAATATCGAAATTTTTCTTTCAACTTTTCTTTATTTATTATGAAAATTGAATTTTTCAGTTGATTTTTCATTTTTCTTTCAACTTTTCTTTATTTATTATGAAAATTAAATTTTTCAGTTGATTTTTCATTTTTGGGACTTAGAAAAATTTTCGATTTTTTTTCTCATATAATCTGACCTTCTATGGAATTGTTCATTTTTACACTTCTCATAATATACCTTTTAAACACACAAACAGCAAATGGCATTCTAGCGGGACTTAGAAAAATTTTCGAAATTTTCAAGAAAAAAAATTTTTGACATACACCTCAGTTTCATTGAGAAGTCTCTATTTCAAATGAATTCCACTTAAAAATCATATATATATTTTTTCCAATTGATTTTTTTATATTTCTGACTATTTCTGACTTTGAAAAAAATATCGAAATTTTTCTTTCAACTTTTCTTTATTTATTATGAAAATTGAATTTTTCAGTTGATTTTTCATTTTTCTTTCAACTTTTCTTTATTTATTATGAAAATTAAATTTTTCAGTTGATTTTTCATTTTTGGGACTTAGAAAAATTTTCGATTTTTTTTCTCATATAATCTGACCTTCTATGGAATTGTTCATTTTTACACTTCTCATAATATACCTTTTAAACACACAAACAGCAAATGGCATTCTAGCGGGACTATATTTTTTCCAATTGATTTTTTTATATTTCTGACTATTTCTGACTATTTCTGACTTTGAAAAAAATATCGAAATTTTTCTTTCAACTTTTCTTTATTTATTATGAAAATTTAATTTTTCAGTTGATTTTTAATTTTTCTTTCAACTTTTCTTTATTTATTATGAAAATTAAATTTTTCAGTTGATTTTTCATTTTTGGGACTTAGAAAAATTTTCGATTTTTTTTCTCATATAATCTGACCTTCTATGGAATTGTTCATTTTTACACTTCTCATAATATACCTTTTAAACACACAAACAGCAAATGGCATTCTAGCGGGACTATATTTTTTCCAATTGATTTTTTTATATTTCTGACTATTTCTGACTATTTCTGACTTTGAAAAAAATATCGAAATTTTTCTTTCAACTTTTCTTTATTTATTATGAAAATTTAATTTTTCAGTTGATTTTTCATTTTTCTTTCAACTTTTCTTTATTTATTATGAAAATTAAATTTTTCAGTTGATTTTTCATTTTTGGGACTTAGAAAAATTTTCGATTTTTTTTCTCATATAATCTGACCTTCTATGGAATTGTTCATTTTTACACTTCTCATAATATACCTTTTAAACACACAAACAGCAAATGGCATTCTAGCGGGACTTAGAAAAATTTTCGAAATTTTCAAGAAAAAAAATTTTTGACATACACCTCAGTTTCATTGAGAAGTCTCTATTTCAAATGAATTCCACTTAAAAATCATATATATATTTTTTCCAATTGATTTTTTTATATTTCTGACTATTTCTGACTTTGAAAAAAATATCGAAATTTTTCTTTCAACTTTTCTTTATTTATTATGAAAATTTAATTTTTCAGTTGATTTTTCATTTTTCTTTCAACTTTTCTTTATTTATTATGAAAATTAAATTTGTCAGTTGATTTTTCATTTTTGGGACTTAGAAAAATTTTCGATTTTTTTTCTCATATAATCTGACCTTCTATGGAATTGTTCATTTTTACACTTCTCATAATATACCTTTTAAACACACAAACAGCAAATGGCATTCTAGCGGGACTATATTTTTTCCAATTGATTTTTTTATATTTCTGACTATTTCTGACTATTTCTGACTTTGAAAAAAATATCGAAATTTTTCTTTCAACTTTTCTTTATTTATTATGAAAATTTAATTTTTCAGTTGATTTTTCATTTTTCTTTCAACTTTTCTTTATTTATTATGAAAATTAAATTTGTCAGTTGATTTTTCATTTTTGGGACTTAGAAAAATTTTCGATTTTTTTTCTCATATAATCTGACCTTCTATGGAATTATTCATTTTTACACTTCTCATAATATACCTTTTAAACACACAAACAGCAAATGGCATTCTAGCGGGACTATATTTTTTCCAATTGATTTTTTTATATTTCTGACTATTTCTGACTATTTCTGACTTTGAAAAAAATATCGAAATTTTTCTTTCAACTTTTCTTTATTTATTATGAAAATTTAATTTTTCAGTTGATTTTTCATTTTTCTTTCAACTTTTCTTTATTTATTATGAAAATTAAATTTGTCAGTTGATTTTTCATTTTTGGGACTTAGAAAAATTTTCGATTTTTTTTCTCATATAATCTGACCTTCTATGGAATTGTTCATTTTTACACTTCTCATAATATACCTTTTAAACACACAAACAGCAAATGGCATTCTAGCGGGACTATATTTTTTCCAATTGATTTTTTTATATTTCTGACTATTTCTGACTATTTCTGACTTTGAAAAAAATATCGAAATTTTTCTTTCAACTTTTCTTTATTTATTATGAAAATTTAATTTTTCAGTTGATTTTTCATTTTTCTTTCAACTTTTCTTTATTTATTATGAAAATTAAATTTGTCAGTTGATTTTTCATTTTTGGGACTTAGAAAAATTTTCGATTTTTTTTCTCATATAATCTGACCTTCTATGGAATTGTTCATTTTTACACTTCTCATAATATACCTTTTAAACACACAAACAGCAAATGGCATTCTAGCGGGACTATATTTTTTCCAATTGATTTTTTTATATTTCTGACTATTTCTGACTATTTCTGACTTTGAAAAAAATATCGAAATTTTTCTTTCAACTTTTCTTTATTTATTATGAAAATTTAATTTTTCAGTTGATTTTTCATTTTTCTTTCAACTTTTCTTTATTTATTATGAAAATTAAATTTGTCAGTTGATTTTTCATTTTTGGGACTTAGAAAAATTTTCGATTTTTTTTCTCATATAATCTGACCTTCTATGGAATTGTTCATTTTTACACTTCTCATAATATACCTTTTAAACACACAAACAGCAAATGGCATTCTAGCGGGACTATATTTTTTCCAATTGATTTTTTTATATTTCTGACTATTTCTGACTATTTCTGACTTTGAAAAAAATATCGAAATTTTTCTTTCAACTTTTCTTTATTTATTATGAAAATTTAATTTTTCAGTTGATTTTTCATTTTTCTTTCAACTTTTCTTTATTTATTATGAAAATTAAATTTTTCAGTTGATTTTTCATTTTTGGGACTTAGAAAAATTTTCGATTTTTTTTCTCATATAATCTGACCTTCTATGGAATTGTTCATTTTTACACTTCTCATAATATACCTTTTAAACACACAAACAGCAAATGGCATTCTAGCGGGACTATATTTTTTCCAATTGATTTTTTTATATTTCTGACTATTTCTGACTATTTCTGACTTTGAAAAAAATATCGAAATTTTTCTTTCAACTTTTCTTTATTTATTATGAAAATTTAATTTTTCAGTTGATTTTTCATTTTTCTTTCAACTTTTCTTTATTTATTATGAAAATTAAATTTTTCAGTTGATTTTTCATTTTTGGGACTTAGAAAAATTTTCGATTTTTTTTCTCATATAATCTGACCTTCTATGGAATTGTTCATTTTTACACTTCTCATAATATACCTTTTAAACACACAAACAGCAAATGGCATTCTAGCGGGACTTAGAAAAATTTTCGAAATTTTCAAGAAAAAAAATTTTTGACATACACCTCAGTTTCATTGAGAAGTCTCTATTTCAAATGAATTCCACTTAAAAATCATATATATATTTTTTCCAATTGATTTTTTTATATTTCTGACTATTTCTGACTTTGAAAAAAATATCGAAATTTTTCTTTCAACTTTTCTTTATTTATTATGAAAATTGAATTTTTCAGTTGATTTTTCATTTTTCTTTCAACTTTTCTTTATTTATTATGAAAATTAAATTTTTCAGTTGATTTTTCATTTTTGGGACTTAGAAAAATTTTCGATTTTTTTTCTCATATAATCTGACCTTCTATGGAATTGTTCATTTTTACACTTCTCATAATATACCTTTTAAACACACAAACAGCAAATGGCATTCTAGCGGGACTTAGAAAAATTTTCGAAATTTTCAAGAAAAAAAATTTTTGACATACACCTCAGTTTCATTGAGAAGTCTCTATTTCAAATGAATTCCACTTAAAAATCATATATATATTTTTTCCAATTGATTTTTTTATATTTCTGACTATTTCTGACTTTGAAAAAAATATCGAAATTTTTCTTTCAACTTTTCTTTATTTATTATGAAAATTGAATTTTTCAGTTGATTTTTCATTTTTCTTTCAACTTTTCTTTATTTATTATGAAAATTAAATTTTTCAGTTGATTTTTCATTTTTGGGACTTAGAAAAATTTTCGATTTTTTTTCTCATATAATCTGACCTTCTATGGAATTGTTCATTTTTACACTTCTCATAATATACCTTTTAAACACACAAACAGCAAATGGCATTCTAGCGGGACTATATTTTTTCCAATTGATTTTTTTATATTTCTGACTATTTCTGACTATTTCTGACTTTGAAAAAAATATCGAAATTTTTCTTTCAACTTTTCTTTATTTATTATGAAAATTTAATTTTTCAGTTGATTTTTAATTTTTCTTTCAACTTTTCTTTATTTATTATGAAAATTAAATTTTTCAGTTGATTTTTCATTTTTGGGACTTAGAAAAATTTTCGATTTTTTTTCTCATATAATCTGACCTTCTATGGAATTGTTCATTTTTACACTTCTCATAATATACCTTTTAAACACACAAACAGCAAATGGCATTCTAGCGGGACTATATTTTTTCCAATTGATTTTTTTATATTTCTGACTATTTCTGACTATTTCTGACTTTGAAAAAAATATCGAAATTTTTCTTTCAACTTTTCTTTATTTATTATGAAAATTTAATTTTTCAGTTGATTTTTCATTTTTCTTTCAACTTTTCTTTATTTATTATGAAAATTAAATTTTTCAGTTGATTTTTCATTTTTGGGACTTAGAAAAATTTTCGATTTTTTTTCTCATATAATCTGACCTTCTATGGAATTGTTCATTTTTACACTTCTCATAATATACCTTTTAAACACACAAACAGCAAATGGCATTCTAGCGGGACTTAGAAAAATTTTCGAAATTTTCAAGAAAAAAAATTTTTGACATACACCTCAGTTTCATTGAGAAGTCTCTATTTCAAATGAATTCCACTTAAAAATCATATATATATTTTTTCCAATTGATTTTTTTATATTTCTGACTATTTCTGACTTTGAAAAAAATATCGAAATTTTTCTTTCAACTTTTCTTTATTTATTATGAAAATTGAATTTTTCAGTTGATTTTTCATTTTTCTTTCAACTTTTCTTTATTTATTATGAAAATTAAATTTTTCAGTTGATTTTTCATTTTTGGGACTTAGAAAAATTTTCGATTTTTTTTCTCATATAATCTGACCTTCTATGGAATTGTTCATTTTTACACTTCTCATAATATACCTTTTAAACACACAAACAGCAAATGGCATTCTAGCGGGACTATATTTTTTCCAATTGATTTTTTTATATTTCTGACTATTTCTGACTATTTCTGACTTTGAAAAAAATATCGAAATTTTTCTTTCAACTTTTCTTTATTTATTATGAAAATTTAATTTTTCAGTTGATTTTTCATTTTTCTTTCAACTTTTCTTTATTTATTATGAAAATTAAATTTTTCAGTTGATTTTTCATTTTTGGGACTTAGAAAAATTTTCGATTTTTTTTCTCATATAATCTGACCTTCTATGGAATTGTTCATTTTTACACTTCTCATAATATACCTTTTAAACACACAAACAGCAAATGGCATTCTAGCGGGACTTAGAAAAATTTTCGAAATTTTCAAGAAAAAAAATTTTTGACATACACCTCAGTTTCATTGAGAAGTCTCTATTTCAAATGAATTCCACTTAAAAATCATATATATATTTTTTCCAATTGATTTTTTTATATTTCTGACTATTTCTGACTTTGAAAAAAATATCGAAATTTTTCTTTCAACTTTTCTTTATTTATTATGAAAATTTAATTTTTCAGTTGATTTTTAATTTTTCTTTCAACTTTTCTTTATTTATTATGAAAATTAAATTTTTCAGTTGATTTTTCATTTTTGGGACTTAGAAAAATTTTCGATTTTTTTTCTCATATAATCTGACCTTCTATGGAATTGTTCATTTTTACACTTCTCATAATATACCTTTTAAACACACAAACAGCAAATGGCATTCTAGCGGGACTATATTTTTTCCAATTGATTTTTTTATATTTCTGACTATTTCTGACTATTTCTGACTTTGAAAAAAATATCGAAATTTTTCTTTTAACTTTTCTTTATTTATTATGAAAATTTAATTTTTCAGTTGATTTTTCATTTTTCTTTCAACTTTTCTTTATTTATTATGAAAATTAAATTTTTCAGTTGATTTTTCATTTTTGGGACTTAGAAAAATTTTCGATTTTTTTTCTCATATAATCTGACCTTCTATGGAATTGTTCATTTTTACACTTCTCATAATATACCTTTTAAACACACAAACAGCAAATGGCATTCTAGCGGGACTTAGAAAAATTTTCGAAATTTTCAAGAAAAAAAATTTTTGACATACACCTCAGTTTCATTGAGAAGTCTCTATTTCAAATGAATTCCACTTAAAAATCATATATATATTTTTTCCAATTGATTTTTTTATATTTCTGACTATTTCTGACTTTGAAAAAAATATCGAAATTTTTCTTTCAACTTTTCTTTATTTATTATGAAAATTTAATTTTTCAGTTGATTTTTCATTTTTCTTTCAACTTTTCTTTATTTATTATGAAAATTAAATTTTTCAGTTGATTTTTCATTTTTGGGACTTAGAAAAATTTTCGATTTTTTTTCTCATATAATCTGACCTTCTATGGAATTGTTCATTTTTACACTTCTCATAATATACCTTTTAAACACACAAACAGCAAATGGCATTCTAGCGGGACTTAGAAAAATTTTCGAAATTTTCAAGAAAAAAAATTTTTGACATACACCTCAGTTTCATTGAGAAGTCTCTATTTCAAATGAATTCCACTTAAAAATCATATATATATTTTTTCCAATTGATTTTTTTATATTTCTGACTATTTCTGACTTTGAAAAAAATATCGAAATTTTTCTTTCAACTTTTCTTTATTTATTATGAAAATTTAATTTTTCAGTTGATTTTTCATTTTTCTTTCAACTTTTCTTTATTTATTATGAAAATTAAATTTTTCAGTTGATTTTTCATTTTTGGGACTTAGAAAAATTTTCGATTTTTTTTCTCATATAATCTGACCTTCTATGGAATTGTTCATTTTTACACTTCTCATAATATACCTTTTAAACACACAAACAGCAAATGGCATTCTAGCGGGACTATATTTTTTCCAATTGATTTTTTTATATTTCTGACTATTTCTGACTATTTCTGACTTTGAAAAAAATATCGAAATTTTTCTTTCAACTTTTCTTTATTTATTATGAAAATTTAATTTTTCAGTTGATTTTTCATTTTTCTTTCAACTTTTCTTTATTTATTATGAAAATTAAATTTTTCAGTTGATTTTTCATTTTTGGGACTTAGAAAAATTTTCGATTTTTTTTCTCATATAATCTGACCTTCTATGGAATTGTTCATTTTTACACTTCTCATAATATACCTTTTAAACACACAAACAGCAAATGGCATTCTAGCGGGACTTAGAAAAATTTTCGAAATTTTCAAGAAAAAAAATTTTTGACATACACCTCAGTTTCATTGAGAAGTCTCTATTTCAAATGAATTCCACTTAAAAATCATATATATATTTTTTCCAATTGATTTTTTTATATTTCTGACTATTTCTGACTTTGAAAAAAATATCGAAATTTTTCTTTCAACTTTTCTTTATTTATTATGAAAATTTAATTTTTCAGTTGATTTTTCATTTTTCTTTCAACTTTTCTTTATTTATTATGAAAATTAAATTTTTCAGTTGATTTTTCATTTTTGGGACTTAGAAAAATTTTCGATTTTTTTTCTCATATAATCTGACCTTCTATGGAATTGTTCATTTTTACACTTCTCATAATATACCTTTTAAACACACAAACAGCAAATGGCATTCTAGCGGGACTATATTTTTTCCAATTGATTTTTTTATATTTCTGACTATTTCTGACTATTTCTGACTTTGAAAAAAATATCGAAATTTTTCTTTCAACTTTTCTTTATTTATTATGAAAATTTAATTTTTCAGTTGATTTTTCATTTTTCTTTCAACTTTTCTTTATTTATTATGAAAATTAAATTTTTCAGTTGATTTTTCATTTTTGGGACTTAGAAAAATTTTCGATTTTTTTTCTCATATAATCTGACCTTCTATGGAATTGTTCATTTTTACACTTCTCATAATATACCTTTTAAACACACAAACAGCAAATGGCATTCTAGCGGGACTATATTTTTTCCAATTGATTTTTTTATATTTCTGACTATTTCTGACTATTTCTGACTTTGAAAAAAATATCGAAATTTTTCTTTCAACTTTTCTTTATTTATTATGAAAATTTAATTTTTCAGTTGATTTTTCATTTTTCTTTCAACTTTTCTTTATTTATTATGAAAATTAAATTTTTCAGTTGATTTTTCATTTTTGGGACTTAGAAAAATTTTCGATTTTTTTTCTCATATAATCTGACCTTCTATGGAATTGTTCATTTTTACACTTCTCATAATATACCTTTTAAACACACAAACAGCAAATGGCATTCTAGCGGGACTTAGAAAAATTTTCGAAATTTTCAAGAAAAAAAATTTTTGACATACACCTCAGTTTCATTGAGAAGTCTCTATTTCAAATGAATTCCACTTAAAAATCATATATATATTTTTTCCAATTGATTTTTTTATATTTCTGACTATTTCTGACTTTGAAAAAAATATCGAAATTTTTCTTTCAACTTTTCTTTATTTATTATGAAAATTTAATTTTTCAGTTGATTTTTCATTTTTCTTTCAACTTTTCTTTATTTATTATGAAAATTAAATTTTTCAGTTGATTTTTCATTTTTGGGACTTAGAAAAATTTTCGATTTTTTTTCTCATATAATCTGACCTTCTATGGAATTGTTCATTTTTACACTTCTCATAATATACCTTTTAAACACACAAACAGCAAATGGCATTCTAGCGGGACTATATTTTTTCCAATTGATTTTTTTATATTTCTGACTATTTCTGACTATTTCTGACTTTGAAAAAAATATCGAAATTTTTCTTTCAACTTTTCTTTATTTATTATGAAAATTTAATTTTTCAGTTGATTTTTCATTTTTCTTTCAACTTTTCTTTATTTATTATGAAAATTAAATTTTTCAGTTGATTTTTCATTTTTGGGACTTAGAAAAATTTTCGATTTTTTTTCTCATATAATCTGACCTTCTATGGAATTGTTCATTTTTACACTTCTCATAATATACCTTTTAAACACACAAACAGCAAATGGCATTCTAGCGGGACTATATTTTTTCCAATTGATTTTTTTATATTTCTGACTATTTCTGACTATTTCTGACTTTGAAAAAAATATCGAAATTTTTCTTTCAACTTTTCTTTATTTATTATGAAAATTTAATTTTTCAGTTGATTTTTCATTTTTCTTTCAACTTTTCTTTATTTATTATGAAAATTAAATTTTTCAGTTGATTTTTCATTTTTGGGACTTAGAAAAATTTTCGATTTTTTTTCTCATATAATCTGACCTTCTATGGAATTGTTCATTTTTACACTTCTCATAATATACCTTTTAAACACACAAACAGCAAATGGCATTCTAGCGGGACTTAGAAAAATTTTCGAAATTTTCAAGAAAAAAAATTTTTGACATACACCTCAGTTTCATTGAGAAGTCTCTATTTCAAATGAATTCCACTTAAAAATCATATATATATTTTTTCCAATTGATTTTTTTATATTTCTGACTATTTCTGACTTTGAAAAAAATCTCGAAATTTTTCTTTCAACTTTTCTTTATTTATTATGAAAATTTAATTTTTCAGTTGATTTTTCATTTTTCTTTCAACTTTTCTTTATTTATTATGAAAATTAAATTTTTCAGTTGATTTTTCATTTTTGGGACTTAGAAAAATTTTCGATTTTTTTTCTCATATAATCTGACCTTCTATGGAATTGTTCATTTTTACACTTCTCATAATATACCTTTTAAACACACAAACAGCAAATGGCATTCTAGCGGGACTATATTTTTTCCAATTGATTTTTTTATATTTCTGACTATTTCTGACTATTTCTGACTTTGAAAAAAATATCGAAATTTTTCTTTCAACTTTTCTTTATTTATTATGAAAATTTAATTTTTCAGTTGATTTTTCATTTTTCTTTCAACTTTTCTTTATTTATTATGAAAATTAAATTTTTCAGTTGATTTTTCATTTTTGGGACTTAGAAAAATTTTCGATTTTTTTTCTCATATAATCTGACCTTCTATGGAATTGTTCATTTTTACACTTCTCATAATATACCTTTTAAACACACAAACAGCAAATGGCATTCTAGCGGGACTATATTTTTTCCAATTGATTTTTTTATATTTCTGACTATTTCTGACTATTTCTGACTTTGAAAAAAATATCGAAATTTTTCTTTCAACTTTTCTTTATTTATTATGAAAATTTAATTTTTCAGTTGATTTTTCATTTTTCTTTCAACTTTTCTTTATTTATTATGAAAATTAAATTTTTCAGTTGATTTTTCATTTTTGGGACTTAGAAAAATTTTCGATTTTTTTTCTCATATAATCTGACCTTCTATGGAATTGTTCATTTTTACACTTCTCATAATATACCTTTTAAACACACAAACAGCAAATGGCATTCTAGCGGGACTTAGAAAAATTTTCGAAATTTTCAAGAAAAAAAATTTTTGACATACACCTCAGTTTCATTGAGAAGTCTCTATTTCAAATGAATTCCACTTAAAAATCATATATATATTTTTTCCAATTGATTTTTTTATATTTCTGACTATTTCTGACTTTGAAAAAAATCTCGAAATTTTTCTTTCAACTTTTCTTTATTTATTATGAAAATTTAATTTTTCAGTTGATTTTTCATTTTTCTTTCAACTTTTCTTTATTTATTATGAAAATTAAATTTTTCAGTTGATTTTTCATTTTTGGGACTTAGAAAAATTTTCGATTTTTTTTCTCATATAATCTGACCTTCTATGGAATTGTTCATTTTTACACTTCTCATAATATACCTTTTAAACACACAAACAGCAAATGGCATTCTAGCGGGACTATATTTTTTCCAATTGATTTTTTTATATTTCTGACTATTTCTGACTATTTCTGACTTTGAAAAAAATATCGAAATTTTTCTTTCAACTTTTCTTTATTTATTATGAAAATTTAATTTTTCAGTTGATTTTTCATTTTTCTTTCAACTTTTCTTTATTTATTATGAAAATTAAATTTTTCAGTTGATTTTTCATTTTTGGGACTTAGAAAAATTTTCGATTTTTTTTCTCATATAATCTGACCTTCTATGGAATTGTTCATTTTTACACTTCTCATAATATACCTTTTAAACACACAAACAGCAAATGGCATTCTAGCGGGACTATATTTTTTCCAATTGATTTTTTTATATTTCTGACTATTTCTGACTATTTCTGACTTTGAAAAAAATATCGAAATTTTTCTTTCAACTTTTCTTTATTTATTATGAAAATTTAATTTTTCAGTTGATTTTTCATTTTTCTTTCAACTTTTCTTTATTTATTATGAAAATTAAATTTTTCAGTTGATTTTTCATTTTTGGGACTTAGAAAAATTTTCGATTTTTTTTCTCATATAATCTGACCTTCTATGGAATTGTTCATTTTTACACTTCTCATAATATACCTTTTAAACACACAAACAGCAAATGGCATTCTAGCGGGACTATATTTTTTCCAATTGATTTTTTTATATTTCTGACTATTTCTGACTATTTCTGACTTTGAAAAAAATATCGAAATTTTTCTTTCAACTTTTCTTTATTTATTATGAAAATTTAATTTTTCAGTTGATTTTTCATTTTTCTTTCAACTTTTCTTTATTTATTATGAAAATTAAATTTTTCAGTTGATTTTTCATTTTTGGGACTTAGAAAAATTTTCGATTTTTTTTCTCATATAATCTGACCTTCTATGGAATTGTTCATTTTTACACTTCTCATAATATACCTTTTAAACACACAAACAGCAAATGGCATTCTAGCGGGACTTAGAAAAATTTTCGAAATTTTCAAGAAAAAAAATTTTTGACATACACCTCAGTTTCATTGAGAAGTCTCTATTTCAAATGAATTCCACTTAAAAATCATATATATATTTTTTCCAATTGATTTTTTTATATTTCTGACTATTTCTGACTTTGAAAAAAATCTCGAAATTTTTCTTTCAACTTTTCTTTATTTATTATGAAAATTTAATTTTTCAGTTGATTTTTCATTTTTCTTTCAACTTTTCTTTATTTATTATGAAAATTAAATTTTTCAGTTGATTTTTCATTTTTGGGACTTAGAAAAATTTTCGATTTTTTTTCTCATATAATCTGACCTTCTATGGAATTGTTCATTTTTACACTTCTCATAATATACCTTTTAAACACACAAACAGCAAATGGCATTCTAGCGGGACTATATTTTTTCCAATTGATTTTTTTATATTTCTGACTATTTCTGACTATTTCTGACTTTGAAAAAAATATCGAAATTTTTCTTTCAACTTTTCTTTATTTATTATGAAAATTTAATTTTTCAGTTGATTTTTCATTTTTCTTTCAACTTTTCTTTATTTATTATGAAAATTAAATTTTTCAGTTGATTTTTCATTTTTGGGACTTAGAAAAATTTTCGATTTTTTTTCTCATATAATCTGACCTTCTATGGAATTGTTCATTTTTACACTTCTCATAATATACCTTTTAAACACACAAACAGCAAATGGCATTCTAGCGGGACTATATTTTTTCCAATTGATTTTTTTATATTTCTGACTATTTCTGACTATTTCTGACTTTGAAAAAAATATCGAAATTTTTCTTTCAACTTTTCTTTATTTATTATGAAAATTTAATTTTTCAGTTGATTTTTCATTTTTCTTTCAACTTTTCTTTATTTATTATGAAAATTAAATTTTTCAGTTGATTTTTCATTTTTGGGACTTAGAAAAATTTTCGATTTTTTTTCTCATATAATCTGACCTTCTATGGAATTGTTCATTTTTACACTTCTCATAATATACCTTTTAAACACACAAACAGCAAATGGCATTCTAGCGGGACTTAGAAAAATTTTCGAAATTTTCAAGAAAAAAAATTTTTGACATACACCTCAGTTTCATTGAGAAGTCTCTATTTCAAATGAATTCCACTTAAAAATCATATATATATTTTTTCCAATTGATTTTTTTATATTTCTGACTATTTCTGACTTTGAAAAAAATATCGAAATTTTTCTTTCAACTTTTCTTTATTTATTATGAAAATTTAATTTTTCAGTTGATTTTTCATTTTTCTTTCAACTTTTCTTTATTTATTATGAAAATTAAATTTTTCAGTTGATTTTTCATTTTTGGGACTTAGAAAAATTTTCGATTTTTTTTCTCATATAATCTGACCTTCTATGGAATTGTTCATTTTTACACTTCTCATAATATACCTTTTAAACACACAAACAGCAAATGGCATTCTAGCGGGACTTAGAAAAATTTTCGAAATTTTCAAGAAAAAAAATTTTTGACATACACCTCAGTTTCATTGAGAAGTCTCTATTTCAAATGAATTCCACTTAAAAATCAAATATATATTTTTTCCAATTGATTTTTTTATATTTCTGACTATTTCTGACTTTGAAAAAAATATCGAAATTTTTCTTTCAACTTTTCTTTATTTATTATGAAAATTTAATTTTTCAGTTGATTTTTCATTTTTCTTTCAACTTTTCTTTATTTATTATGAAAATTAAATTTTTCAGTTGATTTTTCATTTTTGGGACTTAGAAAAATTTTCGATTTTTTTTCTCATATAATCTGACCTTCTATGGAATTGTTCATTTTTACACTTCTCATAATATACCTTTTAAACACACAAACAGCAAATGGCATTCTAGCGGGACTTAGAAAAATTTTCGAAATTTTCAAGAAAAAAAATTTTTGACATACACCTCAGTTTCATTGAGAAGTCTCTATTTCAAATGAATTCCACTTAAAAATCATATATATATTTTTTCCAATTGATTTTTTTATATTTCTGACTATTTCTGACTTTGAAAAAAATATCGAAATTTTTCTTTCAACTTTTCTTTATTTATTATGAAAATTTAATTTTTCAGTTGATTTTTCATTTTTCTTTCAACTTTTCTTTATTTATTATGAAAATTAAATTTTTCAGTTGATTTTTCATTTTTGGGACTTAGAAAAATTTTCGATTTTTTTTCTCATATAATCTGACCTTCTATGGAATTGTTCATTTTTACACTTCTCATAATATACCTTTTAAACACACAAACAGCAAATGGCATTCTAGCGGGACTTAGAAAAATTTTCGAAATTTTCAAGAAAAAAAATTTTTGACATACACCTCAGTTTCATTGAGAAGTCTCTATTTCAAATGAATTCCACTTAAAAATCATATATATATTTTTTCCAATTGATTTTTTTATATTTCTGACTATTTCTGACTTTGAAAAAAATATCGAAATTTTTCTTTCAACTTTTCTTTATTTATTATGAAAATTTAATTTTTCACTTGATTTTTCATTTTTCTTTCAACTTTTTTTTATTTATTATGAAAATTAAATTTTTCAGTTGATTTTTCATTTTTGGGACTTAGAAAAATTTTCGATTTTTTTTCTCATATAATCTGACCTTCTATGGAATTGTTCATTTTTACACTTCTCATAATATACCTTTTAAACACACAAACAGCAAATGGCATTCTAGCGGGACTTAGAAAAATTTTCGAAATTTTCAAGAAAAAAAATTTTTGACATACACCTCAGTTTCATTGAGAAGTCTCTATTTCAAATGAATTCCACTTAAAAATCATATATATATTTTTTCCAATTGATTTTTTTATATTTCTGACTATTTCTGACTTTGAAAAAAATATCGAAATTTTTCTTTCAACTTTTCTTTATTTATTATGAAAATTTAATTTTTCAGTTGATTTTTCATTTTTCTTTCAACTTTTCTTTATTTATTATGAAAATTAAATTTTTCAGTTGATTTTTCATTTTTGGGACTTAGAAAAATTTTCGATTTTTTTTCTCATATAATCTGACCTTCTATGGAATTGTTCATTTTTACACTTCTCATAATATACCTTTTAAACACACAAACAGCAAATGGCATTCTAGCGGGACTATATTTTTTCCAATTGATTTTTTTATATTTCTGACTATTTCTGACTATTTCTGACTTTGAAAAAAATATCGAAATTTTTCTTTCAACTTTTCTTTATTTATTATGAAAACTTAATTTTTCACTTGATTTTTCATTTTTCTTTCAACTTTTCTTTATTTATTATGAAAATTAAATTTTTCAGTTGATTTTTCATTTTTGGGACTTAAAAAAATTTTCGATTTTTTTTCTCATATAATCTGACCTTCTATGGAATTGTTCATTTTTACACTTCTCATAATATACCTTTTAAACACACAAACAGCAAATGGCATTCTAGCGGGACTATATTTTTTCCAATTGATTTTTTTATATTTCTGACTATTTCTGACTATTTCTGACTTTGAAAAAAATATCGAAATTTTTCTTTCAACTTTTCTTTATTTATTATGAAAATTTAATTTTTCAGTTGATTTTTCATTTTTCTTTCAACTTTTCTTTATTTATTATGAAAATTAAATTTTTCAGTTGATTTTTAATTTTTGGGACTTAGAAAAATTTTCGATTTTTTTTCTCATATAATCTGACCTTCTATGGAATTGTTCATTTTTACACTTCTCATAATATACCTTTTAAACACACAAACAGCAAATGGCATTCTAGCGGGACTTAGAAAAATTTTCGAAATTTTCAAGAAAAAAAATTTTTGACATACACCTCAGTTTCATTGAGAAGTCTCTATTTCAAATGAATTCCACTTAAAAATCATATATATATTTTTTCCAATTGATTTTTTTATATTTCTGACTATTTCTGACTTTGAAAAAAATATCGAAATTTTTCTTTCAACTTTTCTTTATTTATTATGAAAATTTAATTTTTCAGTTGATTTTTCATTTTTCTTTCAACTTTTCTTTATTTATTATGAAAATTAAATTTTTCAGTTGATTTTTCATTTTTGGGACTTAGAAAAATTTTCGATTTTTTTTCTCATATAATCTGACCTTCTATGGAATTGTTCATTTTTACACTTCTCATAATATACCTTTTAAACACACAAACAGCAAATGGCATTCTAGCGGGACTATATTTTTTCCAATTGATTTTTTTATATTTCTGACTATTTCTGACTATTTCTGACTTTGAAAAAAATATCGAAATTTTTCTTTCAACTTTTCTTTATTTATTATGAAAATTTAATTTTTCAGTTGATTTTTCATTTTTCTTTCAACTTTTCTTTATTTATTATGAAAATTAAATTTTTCAGTTGATTTTTCATTTTTGGGACTTAGAAAAATTTTCGATTTTTTTTCTCATATAATCTGACCTTCTATGGAATTGTTCATTTTTACACTTCTCATAATATACCTTTTAAACACACAAACAGCAAATGGCATTCTAGCGGGACTTAGAAAAATTTTCGAAATTTTCAAGAAAAAAAATTTTTGACATACACCTCAGTTTCATTGAGAAGTCTCTATTTCAAATGAATTCCACTTAAAAATCATATATATATTTTTTCCAATTGATTTTTTTATATTTCTGACTATTTCTGACTTTGAAAAAAATATCGAAATTTTTCTTTCAACTTTTCTTTATTTATTATGAAAACTTAATTTTTCACTTGATTTTTCATTTTTCTTTCAACTTTTCTTTATTTATTATGAAAATTAAATTTTTCAGTTGATTTTTCATTTTTGGGACTTAAAAAAATTTTCGATTTTTTTTCTCATATAATCTGACCTTCTATGGAATTGTTCATTTTTACACTTCTCATAATATACCTTTTAAACACACAAACAGCAAATGGCATTCTAGCGGGACTATATTTTTTCCAATTGATTTTTTTATATTTCTGACTATTTCTGACTATTTCTGACTTTGAAAAAAATATCGAAATTTTTCTTTCAACTTTTCTTTATTTATTATGAAAATTTAATTTTTCAGTTGATTTTTCATTTTTCTTTCAACTTTTCTTTATTTATTATGAAAATTAAATTTTTCAGTTGATTTTTAATTTTTGGGACTTAGAAAAATTTTCGATTTTTTTTCTCATATAATCTGACCTTCTATGGAATTGTTCATTTTTACACTTCTCATAATATACCTTTTAAACACACAAACAGCAAATGGCATTCTAGCGGGACTTAGAAAAATTTTCGAAATTTTCAAGAAAAAAAATTTTTGACATACACCTCAGTTTCATTGAGAAGTCTCTATTTCAAATGAATTCCACTTAAAAATCATATATATATTTTTTCCAATTGATTTTTTTATATTTCTGACTATTTCTGACTTTGAAAAAAATATCGAAATTTTTCTTTCAACTTTTCTTTATTTATTATGAAAATTTAATTTTTCAGTTGATTTTTCATTTTTCTTTCAACTTTTCTTTATTTATTATGAAAATTAAATTTTTCAGTTGATTTTTCATTTTTGGGACTTAGAAAAATTTTCGATTTTTTTTCTCATATAATCTGACCTTCTATGGAATTGTTCATTTTTACACTTCTCATAATATACCTTTTAAACACACAAACAGCAAATGGCATTCTAGCGGGACTATATTTTTTCCAATTGATTTTTTTATATTTCTGACTATTTCTGACTATTTCTGACTTTGAAAAAAATATCGAAATTTTTCTTTCAACTTTTCTTTATTTATTATGAAAATTTAATTTTTCAGTTGATTTTTCATTTTTCTTTCAACTTTTCTTTATTTATTATGAAAATTAAATTTTTCAGTTGATTTTTCATTTTTGGGACTTAGAAAAATTTTCGATTTTTTTTCTCATATAATCTGACCTTCTATGGAATTGTTCATTTTTACACTTCTCATAATATACCTTTTAAACACACAAACAGCAAATGGCATTCTAGCGGGACTTAGAAAAATTTTCGAAATTTTCAAGAAAAAAAATTTTTGACATACACCTCAGTTTCATTGAGAAGTCTCTATTTCAAATGAATTCCACTTAAAAATCATATATATATTTTTTCCAATTGATTTTTTTATATTTCTGACTATTTCTGACTTTGAAAAAAATATCGAAATTTTTCTTTCAACTTTTCTTTATTTATTATGAAAATTTAATTTTTCACTTGATTTTTCATTTTTCTTTCAACTTTTCTTTATTTATTATGAAAATTAAATTTTTCAGTTGATTTTTCATTTTTGGGACTTAGAAAAATTTTCGATTTTTTTTCTCATATAATCTGACCTTCTATGGAATTCTTCATTTTTACACTTCTCATAATATACCTTTTAAACACACAAACAGCAAATGGCATTCTAGCGGGACTATATTTTTTCCAATTGATTTTTTTATATTTCTGACTATTTCTGACTTTGAAAAAAATATCGAAATTTTTCTTTCAACTTTTCTTTATTTATTATGAAAATTTAATTTTTCAGTTGATTTTTCATTTTTCTTTCAACTTTTCTTTATTTATTATGAAAATTAAATTTTTCAGTTGATTTTTAATTTTTGGGACTTAGAAAAATTTTCGATTTTTTTTCTCATATAATCTGACCTTCTATGGAATTGTTCATTTTTACACTTCTCATAATATACCTTTTAAACACACAAACAGCAAATGGCATTCTAGCGGGACTTAGAAAAATTTTCGAAATTTTCAAGAAAAAAAATTTTTGACATACACCTCAGTTTCATTGAGAAGTCTCTATTTCAAATGAATTCCACTTAAAAATCATATATATATTTTTTCCAATTGATTTTTTTATATTTCTGACTATTTCTGACTTTGAAAAAAATATCGAAATTTTTCTTTCAACTTTTCTTTATTTATTATGAAAATTGAATTTTTCAGTTGATTTTTCATTTTTCTTTCAACTTTTCTTTATTTATTATGAAAATTAAATTTTTCAGTTGATTTTTCATTTTTGGGACTTAGAAAAATTTTCGATTTTTTTTCTCATATAATCTGACCTTCTATGGAATTGTTCATTTTTACACTTCTCATAATATACCTTTTAAACACACAAACAGCAAATGGCATTCTAGCGGGACTTAGAAAAATTTTCGAAATTTTCAAGAAAAAAAATTTTTGACATACACCTCAGTTTCATTGAGAAGTCTCTATTTCAAATGAATTCCACTTAAAAATCATATATATATTTTTTCCAATTGATTTTTTTATATTTCTGACTATTTCTGACTTTGAAAAAAATATCGAAATTTTTCTTTCAACTTTTCTTTATTTATTATGAAAATTTAATTTTTCAGTTGATTTTTCATTTTTCTTTCAACTTTTCTTTATTTATTATGAAAATTAAATTTTTCAGTTGATTTTTCATTTTTGGGACTTAGAAAAATTTTCGATTTTTTTTCTCATATAATCTGACCTTCTATGGAATTGTTCATTTTTACACTTCTCATAATATACCTTTTAAACACACAAACAGCAAATGGCATTCTAGCGGGACTTAGAAAAATTTTCGAAATTTTCAAGAAAAAAAATTTTTGACATACACCTCAGTTTCATTGAGAAGTCTCTATTTCAAATGAATTCCACTTAAAAATCATATATATATTTTTTCCAATTGATTTTTTTATATTTCTGACTATTTCTGACTTTGAAAAAAATATCGAAATTTTTCTTTCAACTTTTCTTTATTTATTATGAAAATTTAATTTTTCACTTGATTTTTCATTTTTCTTTCAACTTTTCTTTATTTATTATGAAAATTAAATTTTTCAGTTGATTTTTCATTTTTGGGACTTAGAAAAATTTTCGATTTTTTTTCTCATATAATCTGACCTTCTATGGAATTGTTCATTTTTACACTTCTCATAATATACCTTTTAAACACACAAACAGCAAATGGCATTCTAGCGGGACTATATTTTTTCCAATTGATTTTTTTATATTTCTGACTATTTCTGACTATTTCTGACTTTGAAAAAAATATCGAAATTTTTCTTTCAACTTTTCTTTATTTATTATGAAAATTTAATTTTTCAGTTGATTTTTCATTTTTCTTTCAACTTTTCTTTATTTATTATGAAAATTAAATTTTTCAGTTGATTTTTCATTTTTGGGACTTAGAAAAATTTTCGATTTTTTTTCTCATATAATCTGACCTTCTATGGAATTGTTCATTTTTACACTTCTCATAATATACCTTTTAAACACACAAACAGCAAATGGCATTCTAGCGGGACTTAGAAAAATTTTCGAAATTTTCAAGAAAAAAAATTTTTGACATACACCTCAGTTTCATTGAGAAGTCTCTATTTCAAATGAATTCCACTTAAAAATCATATATATATTTTTTCCAATTGATTTTTTTATATTTCTGACTATTTCTGACTTTGAAAAAAATATCGAAATTTTTCTTTCAACTTTTCTTTATTTATTATGAAAATTTAATTTTTCACTTGATTTTTCATTTTTCTTTCAACTTTTCTTTATTTATTATGAAAATTAAATTTTTCAGTTGATTTTTCATTTTTGGGACTTAGAAAAATTTTCGATTTTTTTTCTCATATAATCTGACCTTCTATGGAATTGTTCATTTTTACACTTCTCATAATATACCTTTTAAACACACAAACAGCAAATGGCATTCTAGCGGGACTATATTTTTTCCAATTGATTTTTTTATATTTCTGACTATTTCTGACTATTTCTGACTTTGAAAAAAATATCGAAATTTTTCTTTCAACTTTTCTTTATTTATTATGAAAATTTAATTTTTCAGTTGATTTTTCATTTTTCTTTCAACTTTTCTTTATTTATTATGAAAATTAAATTTTTCAGTTGATTTTTCATTTTTGATTTTCGATTTTTTTTCTCATATAATCTGACCTTCTATGGAATTGTTCATTTTTACACTTCTCATAATATCCTTTTAAACACACAAACAGCAAATGGCATTCTAGCGGGACTTAGAAAAATTTTCGAAATTTTCAAGAAAAAAAATTTTTGACATACACCTCAGTTTCATTGAGAAGTCTCTATTTCAAATGAATTCCACTTAAAAATCATATATATATTTTTTCCAATTGATTTTTTTATATTTCTGACTATTTCTGACTTTGAAAAAAATATCGAAATTTTTCTTTCAACTTTTCTTTATTTATTATGAAAATTTAATTTTTCAGTTGATTTTTCATTTTTCTTTCAACTTTTCTTTATTTATTATGAAAATTAAATTTTTCAGTTGATTTTTCATTTTTGGGACTTAGAAAAATTTTCGATTTTTTTTCTCATATAATCTGACCTTCTATGGAATTGTTCATTTTTACACTTCTCATAATATACCTTTTAAACACACAAACAGCAAATGGCATTCTAGCGGGACTATATTTTTTCCAATTGATTTTTTTATATTTCTGACTATTTCTGACTATTTCTGACTTTGAAAAAAATATCGAAATTTTTCTTTCAACTTTTCTTTATTTATTATGAAAATTTAATTTTTCAGTTGATTTTTCATTTTTCTTTCAACTTTTCTTTATTTATTATGAAAATTAAATTTTTCAGTTGATTTTTCATTTTTGGGACTTAGAAAAATTTTCGATTTTTTTTCTCATATAATCTGACCTTCTATGGAATTGTTCATTTTTACACTTCTCATAATATACCTTTTAAACACACAAACAGCAAATGGCATTCTAGCGGGACTTAGAAAAATTTTCGAAATTTTCAAGAAAAAAAATTTTTGACATACACCTCAGTTTCATTGAGAAGTCTCTATTTCAAATGAATTCCACTTAAAAATCATATATATATTTTTTCCAATTGATTTTTTTATATTTCTGACTATTTCTGACTTTGAAAAAAATATCGAAATTTTTCTTTCAACTTTTCTTTATTTATTATGAAAATTTAATTTTTCACTTGATTTTTCATTTTTCTTTCAACTTTTCTTTATTTATTATGAAAATTAAATTTTTCAGTTGATTTTTCATTTTTGGGACTTAGAAAAATTTTCGATTTTTTTTCTCATATAATCTGACCTTCTATGGAATTGTTCATTTTTACACTTCTCATAATATACCTTTTAAACACACAAACAGCAAATGGCATTCTAGCGGGACTATATTTTTTCCAATTGATTTTTTTATATTTCTGACTATTTCTGACTATTTCTGACTTTGAAAAAAATATCGAAATTTTTCTTTCAACTTTTCTTTATTTATTATGAAAATTTAATTTTTCAGTTGATTTTTCATTTTTCTTTCAACTTTTCTTTATTTATTATGAAAATTAAATTTTTCAGTTGATTTTTCATTTTTGGGACTTAGAAAAATTTTCGATTTTTTTTCTCATATAATCTGACCTTCTATGGAATTGTTCATTTTTACACTTCTCATAATATACCTTTTAAACACACAAACAGCAAATGGCATTCTAGCGGGACTTAGAAAAATTTTCGAAATTTTCAAGAAAAAAAATTTTTGACATACACCTCAGTTTCATTGAGAAGTCTCTATTTCAAATGAATTCCACTTAAAAATCATATATATATTTTTTCCAATTGATTTTTTTATATTTCTGACTATTTCTGACTTTGAAAAAAATATCGAAATTTTTCTTTCAACTTTTCTTTATTTATTATGAAAATTTAATTTTTCAGTTGATTTTTCATTTTTCTTTCAACTTTTCTTTATTTATTATGAAAATTAAATTTTTCAGTTGATTTTTCATTTTTGGGACTTAGAAAAATTTTCGATTTTTTTTCTCATATAATCTGACCTTCTATGGAATTGTTCATTTTTACACTTCTCATAATATACCTTTTAAACACACAAACAGCAAATGGCATTCTAGCGGGACTTAGAAAAATTTTCGAAATTTTCAAGAAAAAAAATTTTTGACATACACCTCAGTTTCATTGAGAAGTCTCTATTTCAAATGAATTCCACTTAAAAATCATATATATATTTTTTCCAATTGATTTTTTTATATTTCTGACTATTTCTGACTTTGAAAAAAATATCGAAATTTTTCTTTCAACTTTTCTTTATTTATTATGAAAATTTAATTTTTCAGTTGATTTTTAATTTTTCTTTCAACTTTTCTTTATTTATTATGAAAATTAAATTTTTCAGTTGATTTTTCATTTTTGGGACTTAGAAAAATTTTCGATTTTTTTTCTCATATAATCTGACCTTCTATGGAATTGTTCATTTTTACACTTCTCATAATATACCTTTTAAACACACAAACAGCAAATGGCATTCTAGCGGGACTTAGAAAAATTTTCGAAATTTTCAAGAAAAAAAATTTTTGACATACACCTCAGTTTCATTGAGAAGTCTCTATTTCAAATGAATTCCACTTAAAAATCATATATATATTTTTTCCAATTGATTTTTTTATATTTCTGACTATTTCTGACTTTGAAAAAAATATCGAAATTTTTCTTTCAACTTTTCTTTATTTATTATGAAAATTTAATTTTTCACTTGATTTTTCATTTTTCTTTCAACTTTTCTTTATTTATTATGAAAATTAAATTTTTCAGTTGATTTTTCATTTTTGGGACTTAGAAAAATTTTCGATTTTTTTTCTCATATAATCTGACCTTCTATGGAATTGTTCATTTTTACACTTCTCATAATATACCTTTTAAACACACAAACAGCAAATGGCATTCTAGCGGGACTATATTTTTTCCAATTGATTTTTTTATATTTCTGACTATTTCTGACTATTTCTGACTTTGAAAAAAATATCGAAATTTTTCTTTCAACTTTTCTTTATTTATTATGAAAATTTAATTTTTCAGTTGATTTTTCATTTTTCTTTCAACTTTTCTTTATTTATTATGAAAATTAAATTTTTCAGTTGATTTTTCATTTTTGATTTTCGATTTTTTTTCTCATATAATCTGACCTTCTATGGAATTGTTCATTTTTACACTTCTCATAATATACCTTTTAAACACACAAACAGCAAATGGCATTCTAGCGGGACTTAGAAAAATTTTCGAAATTTTCAAGAAAAAAAATTTTTGACATACACCTCAGTTTCATTGAGAAGTCTCTATTTCAAATGAATTCCACTTAAAAATCATATATATATTTTTTCCAATTGATTTTTTTATATTTCTGACTATTTCTGACTTTGAAAAAAATATCGAAATTTTTCTTTCAACTTTTCTTTATTTATTATGAAAATTTAATTTTTCAGTTGATTTTTCATTTTTCTTTCAACTTTTCTTTATTTATTATGAAAATTAAATTTTTCAGTTGATTTTTCATTTTTGGGACTTAGAAAAATTTTCGATTTTTTTTCTCATATAATCTGACCTTCTATGGAATTGTTCATTTTTACACTTCTCATAATATACCTTTTAAACACACAAACAGCAAATGGCATTCTAGCGGGACTATATTTTTTCCAATTGATTTTTTTATATTTCTGACTATTTCTGACTATTTCTGACTTTGAAAAAAATATCGAAATTTTTCTTTCAACTTTTCTTTATTTATTATGAAAATTTAATTTTTCAGTTGATTTTTCATTTTTCTTTCAACTTTTCTTTATTTATTATGAAAATTAAATTTTTCAGTTGATTTTTCATTTTTGGGACTTAGAAAAATTTTCGATTTTTTTTCTCATATAATCTGACCTTCTATGGAATTGTTCATTTTTACACTTCTCATAATATACCTTTTAAACACACAAACAGCAAATGGCATTCTAGCGGGACTTAGAAAAATTTTCGAAATTTTCAAGAAAAAAAATTTTTGACATACACCTCAGTTTCATTGAGAAGTCTCTATTTCAAATGAATTCCACTTAAAAATCATATATATATTTTTTCCAATTGATTTTTTTATATTTCTGACTATTTCTGACTTTGAAAAAAATATCGAAATTTTTCTTTCAACTTTTCTTTATTTATTATGAAAATTTAATTTTTCACTTGATTTTTCATTTTTCTTTCAACTTTTCTTTATTTATTATGAAAATTAAATTTTTCAGTTGATTTTTCATTTTTGGGACTTAGAAAAATTTTCGATTTTTTTTCTCATATAATCTGACCTTCTATGGAATTGTTCATTTTTACACTTCTCATAATATACCTTTTAAACACACAAACAGCAAATGGCATTCTAGCGGGACTATATTTTTTCCAATTGATTTTTTTATATTTCTGACTATTTCTGACTATTTCTGACTTTGAAAAAAATATCGAAATTTTTCTTTCAACTTTTCTTTATTTATTATGAAAATTTAATTTTTCAGTTGATTTTTCATTTTTCTTTCAACTTTTCTTTATTTATTATGAAAATTAAATTTTTCAGTTGATTTTTCATTTTTGGGACTTAGAAAAATTTTCGATTTTTTTTCTCATATAATCTGACCTTCTATGGAATTGTTCATTTTTACACTTCTCATAATATACCTTTTAAACACACAAACAGCAAATGGCATTCTAGCGGGACTTAGAAAAATTTTCGAAATTTTCAAGAAAAAAAATTTTTGACATACACCTCAGTTTCATTGAGAAGTCTCTATTTCAAATGAATTCCACTTAAAAATCATATATATATTTTTTCCAATTGATTTTTTTATATTTCTGACTATTTCTGACTTTGAAAAAAATATCGAAATTTTTCTTTCAACTTTTCTTTATTTATTATGAAAATTTAATTTTTCAGTTGATTTTTCATTTTTCTTTCAACTTTTCTTTATTTATTATGAAAATTAAATTTTTCAGTTGATTTTTCATTTTTGGGACTTAGAAAAATTTTCGATTTTTTTTCTCATATAATCTGACCTTCTATGGAATTGTTCATTTTTACACTTCTCATAATATACCTTTTAAACACACAAACAGCAAATGGCATTCTAGCGGGACTTAGAAAAATTTTCGAAATTTTCAAGAAAAACAATTTTTGACATACACCTCAGTTTCATTGAGAAGTCTCTATTTCAAATGAATTCCACTTAAAAATCATATATATATTTTTTCCAATTGATTTTTTTATATTTCTGACTATTTCTGACTTTGAAAAAAATATCGAAATTTTTCTTTCAACTTTTCTTTATTTATTATGAAAATTTAATTTTTCAGTTGATTTTTCATTTTTCTTTCAACTTTTCTTTATTTATTATGAAAATTAAATTTTTCAGTTGATTTTTCATTTTTGGGACTTAGAAAAATTTTCGATTTTTTTTCTCATATAATCTGACCTTCTATGGAATTGTTCATTTTTACACTTCTCATAATATACCTTTTAAACACACAAACAGCAAATGGCATTCTAGCGGGACTATATTTTTTCCAATTGATTTTTTTATATTTCTGACTATTTCTGACTATTTCTGACTTTGAAAAAAATATCGAAATTTTTCTTTCAACTTTTCTTTATTTATTATGAAAATTTAATTTTTCAGTTGATTTTTCATTTTTCTTTCAACTTTTCTTTATTTATTATGAAAATTAAATTTTTCAGTTGATTTTTCATTTTTGGGACTTAGAAAAATTTTCGATTTTTTTTCTCATATAATCTGACCTTCTATGGAATTGTTCATTTTTACACTTCTCATAATATACCTTTTAAACACACAAACAGCAAATGGCATTCTAGCGGGACTTAGAAAAATTTTCGAAATTTTCAAGAAAAAAAATTTTTGACATACACCTCAGTTTCATTGAGAAGTCTCTATTTCAAATGAATTCCACTTAAAAATCATATATATATTTTTTCCAATTGATTTTTTTATATTTCTGACTATTTCTGACTTTGAAAAAAATATCGAAATTTTTCTTTCAACTTTTCTTTATTTATTATGAAAATTTAATTTTTCACTTGATTTTTCATTTTTCTTTCAACTTTTCTTTATTTATTATGAAAATTAAATTTTTCAGTTGATTTTTCATTTTTGGGACTTAGAAAAATTTTCGATTTTTTTTCTCATATAATCTGACCTTCTATGGAATTGTTCATTTTTACACTTCTCATAATATACCTTTTAAACACACAAACAGCAAATGGCATTCTAGCGGGACTTAGAAAAATTTTCGAAATTTTCAAGAAAAAAAATTTTTGACATACACCTCAGTTTCATTGAGAAGTCTCTATTTCAAATGAATTCCACTTAAAAATCATATATATATTTTTTCCAATTGATTTTTTTATATTTCTGACTATTTCTGACTTTGAAAAAAATATCGAAATTTTTCTTTCAACTTTTCTTTATTTATTATGAAAATTTAATTTTTCAGTTGATTTTTAATTTTTCTTTCAACTTTTCTTTATTTATTATGAAAATTAAATTTTTCAGTTGATTTTTCATTTTTGGGACTTAGAAAAATTTTCGATTTTTTTTCTCATATAATCTGACCTTCTATGGAATTGTTCATTTTTACACTTCTCATAATATACCTTTTAAACACACAAACAGCAAATGGCATTCTAGCGGGACTTAGAAAAATTTTCGAAATTTTCAAGAAAAAAAATTTTTGACATACACCTCAGTTTCATTGAGAAGTCTCTATTTCAAATGAATTCCACTTAAAAATCATATATATATTTTTTCCAATTGATTTTTTTATATTTCTGACTATTTCTGACTTTGAAAAAAATATCGAAATTTTTCTTTCAACTTTTCTTTATTTATTATGAAAATTTAATTTTTCACTTGATTTTTCATTTTTCTTTCAACTTTTCTTTATTTATTATGAAAATTAAATTTTTCAGTTGATTTTTCATTTTTGGGACTTAGAAAAATTTTCGATTTTTTTTCTCATATAATCTGACCTTCTATGGAATTGTTCATTTTTACACTTCTCATAATATACCTTTTAAACACACAAACAGCAAATGGCATTCTAGCGGGACTTAGAAAAATTTTCGAAATTTTCAAGAAAAACAATTTTTGACATACACCTCAGTTTCATTGAGAAGTCTCTATTTCAAATGAATTCCACTTAAAAATCATATATATATTTTTTCCAATTGATTTTTTTATATTTCTGACTATTTCTGACTTTGAAAAAAATATCGAAATTTTTCTTTCAACTTTTCTTTATTTATTATGAAAATTTAATTTTTCAGTTGATTTTTCATTTTTCTTTCAACTTTTCTTTATTTATTATGAAAATTAAATTTTTCAGTTGATTTTTCATTTTTGGGACTTAGAAAAATTTTCGATTTTTTTTCTCATATAATCTGACCTTCTATGGAATTGTTCATTTTTACACTTCTCATAATATACCTTTTAAACACACAAACAGCAAATGGCATTCTAGCGGGACTTAGAAAAATTTTCGAAATTTTCAAGAAAAAAAATTTTTGACATACACCTCAGTTTCATTGAGAAGTCTCTATTTCAAATGAATTCCACTTAAAAATCATATATATATTTTTTCCAATTGATTTTTTTATATTTCTGACTATTTCTGACTTTGAAAAAAATATCGAAATTTTTCTTTCAACTTTTCTTTATTTATTATGAAAATTTAATTTTTCAGTTGATTTTTAATTTTTCTTTCAACTTTTCTTTATTTATTATGAAAATTAAATTTTTCAGTTGATTTTTCATTTTTGGGACTTAGAAAAATTTTCGATTTTTTTTCTCATATAATCTGACCTTCTATGGAATTGTTCATTTTTACACTTCTCATAATATACCTTTTAAACACACAAACAGCAAATGGCATTCTAGCGGGACTATATTTTTTCCAATTGATTTTTTTATATTTCTGACTATTTCTGACTTTGAAAAAAATATCGAAATTTTTCTTTCAACTTTTCTTTATTTATTATGAAAATTTAATTTTTCAGTTGATTTTTCATTTTTCTTTCAACTTTTCTTTATTTATTATGAAAATTAAATTTTTCAGTTGATTTTTCATTTTTGGGACTTAGAAAAATTTTCGATTTTTTTTCTCATATAATCTGACCTTCTATGGAATTGTTCATTTTTACACTTCTCATAATATACCTTTTAAACACACAAACAGCAAATGGCATTCTAGCGGGACTATATTTTTTCCAATTGATTTTTTTATATTTCTGACTATTTCTGACTATTTCTGACTTTGAAAAAAATATCGAAATTTTTCTTTCAACTTTTCTTTATTTATTATGAAAATTTAATTTTTCAGTTGATTTTTCATTTTTCTTTCAACTTTTCTTTATTTATTATGAAAATTAAATTTTTCAGTTGATTTTTCATTTTTGGGACTTAGAAAAATTTTCGATTTTTTTTCTCATATAATCTGACCTTCTATGGAATTGTTCATTTTTACACTTCTCATAATATACCTTTTAAACACACAAACAGCAAATGGCATTCTAGCGGGACTTAGAAAAATTTTCGAAATTTTCAAGAAAAAAAATTTTTGACATACACCTCAGTTTCATTGAGAAGTCTCTATTTCAAATGAATTCCACTTAAAAATCATATATATATTTTTTCCAATTGATTTTTTTATATTTCTGACTATTTCTGACTTTGAAAAAAATATCGAAATTTTTCTTTCAACTTTTCTTTATTTATTATGAAAATTTAATTTTTCAGTTGATTTTTAATTTTTCTTTCAACTTTTCTTTATTTATTATGAAAATTAAATTTTTCAGTTGATTTTTCATTTTTGGGACTTAGAAAAATTTTCGATTTTTTTTCTCATATAATCTGACCTTCTATGGAATTGTTCATTTTTACACTTCTCATAATATACCTTTTAAACACACAAACAGCAAATGGCATTCTAGCGGGACTTAGAAAAATTTTCGAAATTTTCAAGAAAAACAATTTTTGACATACACCTCAGTTTCATTGAGAAGTCTCTATTTCAAATGAATTCCACTTAAAAATCATATATATATTTTTTCCAATTGATTTTTTTATATTTCTGACTATTTCTGACTTTGAAAAAAATATCGAAATTTTTCTTTCAACTTTTCTTTATTTATTATGAAAATTTAATTTTTCAGTTGATTTTTCATTTTTCTTTCAACTTTTCTTTATTTATTATGAAAATTAAATTTTTCAGTTGATTTTTCATTTTTGGGACTTAGAAAAATTTTCGATTTTTTTTCTCATATAATCTGACCTTCTATGGAATTGTTCATTTTTACACTTCTCATAATATACCTTTTAAACACACAAACAGCAAATGGCATTCTAGCGGGACTTAGAAAAATTTTCGAAATTTTCAAGAAAAAAAATTTTTGACATACACCTCAGTTTCATTGAGAAGTCTCTATTTCAAATGAATTCCACTTAAAAATCATATATATATTTTTTCCAATTGATTTTTTTATATTTCTGACTATTTCTGACTTTGAAAAAAATATCGAAATTTTTCTTTCAACTTTTCTTTATTTATTATGAAAATTTAATTTTTCACTTGATTTTTCATTTTTCTTTCAACTTTTCTTTATTTATTATGAAAATTAAATTTTTCAGTTGATTTTTCATTTTTGGGACTTAGAAAAATTTTCGATTTTTTTTCTCATATAATCTGACCTTCTATGGAATTGTTCATTTTTACACTTCTCATAATATACCTTTTAAACACACAAACAGCAAATGGCATTCTAGCGGGACTATATTTTTTCCAATTGATTTTTTTATATTTCTGACTATTTCTGACTATTTCTGACTTTGAAAAAAATATCGAAATTTTTCTTTCAACTTTTCTTTATTTATTATGAAAATTTAATTTTTCAGTTGATTTTTCATTTTTCTTTCAACTTTTCTTTATTTATTATGAAAATTAAATTTTTCAGTTGATTTTTCATTTTTGGGACTTAGAAAAATTTTCGATTTTTTTTCTCATATAATCTGACCTTCTATGGAATTGTTCATTTTTACACTTCTCATAATATACCTTTTAAACACACAAACAGCAAATGGCATTCTAGCGGGACTTAGAAAAATTTTCGAAATTTTCAAGAAAAAAAATTTTTGACATACACCTCAGTTTCATTGAGAAGTCTCTATTTCAAATGAATTCCACTTAAAAATCATATATATATTTTTTCCAATTGATTTTTTTATATTTCTGACTATTTCTGACTTTGAAAAAAATATCGAAATTTTTCTTTCAACTTTTCTTTATTTATTATGAAAATTTAATTTTTCAGTTGATTTTTAATTTTTCTTTCAACTTTTCTTTATTTATTATGAAAATTAAATTTTTCAGTTGATTTTTCATTTTTGGGACTTAGAAAAATTTTCGATTTTTTTTCTCATATAATCTGACCTTCTATGGAATTGTTCATTTTTACACTTCTCATAATATACCTTTTAAACACACAAACAGCAAATGGCATTCTAGCGGGACCATATTTTTTCCAATTGATTTTTTTATATTTCTGACTATTTCTGACTATTTCTGACTTTGAAAAAAATATCGAAATTTTTCTTTCAACTTTTCTTTATTTATTATGAAAATTTAATTTTTCAGTTGATTTTTCATTTTTCTTTCAACTTTTCTTTATTTATTATGAAAATTAAATTTTTCAGTTGATTTTTCATTTTTGGGACTTAGAAAAATTTTCGATTTTTTTTCTCATATAATCTGACCTTCTATGGAATTGTTCATTTTTACACTTCTCATAATATACCTTTTAAACACACAAACAGCAAATGGCATTCTAGCGGGACTTAGAAAAATTTTCGAAATTTTCAAGAAAAAAAATTTTTGACATACACCTCAGTTTCATTGAGAAGTCTCTATTTCAAATGAATTCCACTTAAAAATCATATATATATTTTTTCCAATTGATTTTTTTATATTTCTGACTATTTCTGACTTTGAAAAAAATATCGAAATTTTTCTTTCAACTTTTCTTTATTTATTATGAAAATTTAATTTTTCAGTTGATTTTTAATTTTTCTTTCAACTTTTCTTTATTTATTATGAAAATTAAATTTTTCAGTTGATTTTTCATTTTTGGGACTTAGAAAAATTTTCGATTTTTTTTCTCATATAATCTGACCTTCTATGGAATTGTTCATTTTTACACTTCTCATAATATACCTTTTAAACACACAAACAGCAAATGGCATTCTAGCGGGACTATATTTTTTCCAATTGATTTTTTTATATTTCTGACTATTTCTGACTATTTCTGACTTTGAAAAAAATATCGAAATTTTTCTTTCAACTTTTCTTTATTTATTATGAAAATTTAATTTTTCAGTTGATTTTTCATTTTTCTTTCAACTTTTCTTTATTTATTATGAAAATTAAATTTTTCAGTTGATTTTTCATTTTTGGGACTTAGAAAAATTTTCGATTTTTTTTCTCATATAATCTGACCTTCTATGGAATTGTTCATTTTTACACTTCTCATAATATACCTTTTAAACACACAAACAGCAAATGGCATTCTAGCGGGACTATATTTTTTCCAATTGATTTTTTTATATTTCTGACTATTTCTGACTATTTCTGACTTTGAAAAAAATATCGAAATTTTTCTTTCAACTTTTCTTTATTTATTATGAAAATTTAATTTTTCAGTTGATTTTTCATTTTTCTTTCAACTTTTCTTTATTTATTATGAAAATTAAATTTTTCAGTTGATTTTTCATTTTTGGGACTTAGAAAAATTTTCGATTTTTTTTCTCATATAATCTGACCTTCTATGGAATTGTTCATTTTTACACTTCTCATAATATACCTTTTAAACACACAAACAGCAAATGGCATTCTAGCGGGACTTAGAAAAATTTTCGAAATTTTCAAGAAAAAAAATTTTTGACATACACCTCAGTTTCATTGAGAAGTCTCTATTTCAAATGAATTCCACTTAAAAATCATATATATATTTTTTCCAATTGATTTTTTTATATTTCTGACTATTTCTGACTTTGAAAAAAATATCGAAATTTTTCTTTCAACTTTTCTTTATTTATTATGAAAATTTAATTTTTCAGTTGATTTTTCATTTTTCTTTCAACTTTTCTTTATTTATTATGAAAATTAAATTTGTCAGTTGATTTTTCATTTTTGGGACTTAGAAAAATTTTCGATTTTTTTTCTCATATAATCTGACCTTCTATGGAATTGTTCATTTTTACACTTCTCATAATATACCTTTTAAACACACAAACAGCAAATGGCATTCTAGCGGGACTATATTTTTTCCAATTGATTTTTTTATATTTCTGACTATTTCTGACTATTTCTGACTTTGAAAAAAATATCGAAATTTTTCTTTCAACTTTTCTTTATTTATTATGAAAATTTAATTTTTCAGTTGATTTTTCATTTTTCTTTCAACTTTTCTTTATTTATTATGAAAATTAAATTTTTCAGTTGATTTTTCATTTTTGGGACTTAGAAAAATTTTCGATTTTTTTTCTCATATAATCTGACCTTCTATGGAATTGTTCATTTTTACACTTCTCATAATATACCTTTTAAACACACAAACAGCAAATGGCATTCTAGCGGGACTATATTTTTTCCAATTGATTTTTTTATATTTCTGACTATTTCTGACTATTTCTGACTTTGAAAAAAATATCGAAATTTTTCTTTCAACTTTTCTTTATTTATTATGAAAATTTAATTTTTCAGTTGATTTTTCATTTTTCTTTCAACTTTTCTTTATTTATTATGAAAATTAAATTTGTCAGTTGATTTTTCATTTTTGGGACTTAGAAAAATTTTCGATTTTTTTTCTCATATAATCTGACCTTCTATGGAATTGTTCATTTTTACACTTCTCATAATATACCTTTTAAACACACAAACAGCAAATGGCATTCTAGCGGGACTATATTTTTTCCAATTGATTTTTTTATATTTCTGACTATTTCTGACTATTTCTGACTTTGAAAAAAATATCGAAATTTTTCTTTCAACTTTTCTTTATTTATTATGAAAATTTAATTTTTCAGTTGATTTTTAATTTTTCTTTCAACTTTTCTTTATTTATTATGAAAATTAAATTTTTCAGTTGATTTTTCATTTTTGGGACTTAGAAAAATTTTCGATTTTTTTTCTCATATAATCTGACCTTCTATGGAATTGTTCATTTTTACACTTCTCATAATATACCTTTTAAACACACAAACAGCAAATGGCATTCTAGCGGGACTATATTTTTTCCAATTGATTTTTTTATATTTCTGACTATTTCTGACTATTTCTGACTTTGAAAAAAATATCGAAATTTTTCTTTCAACTTTTCTTTATTTATTATGAAAATTTAATTTTTCAGTTGATTTTTCATTTTTCTTTCAACTTTTCTTTATTTATTATGAAAATTAAATTTTTCAGTTGATTTTTCATTTTTGGGACTTAGAAAAATTTTCGATTTTTTTTCTCATATAATCTGACCTTCTATGGAATTGTTCATTTTTACACTTCTCATAATATACCTTTTAAACACACAAACAGCAAATGGCATTCTAGCGGGACTATATTTTTTCCAATTGATTTTTTTATATTTCTGACTATTTCTGACTATTTCTGACTTTGAAAAAAATATCGAAATTTTTCTTTCAACTTTTCTTTATTTATTATGAAAATTTAATTTTTCAGTTGATTTTTCATTTTTCTTTCAACTTTTCTTTATTTATTATGAAAATTAAATTTTTCAGTTGATTTTTCATTTTTGGGACTTAGAAAAATTTTCGATTTTTTTTCTCATATAATCTGACCTTCTATGGAATTGTTCATTTTTACACTTCTCATAATATACCTTTTAAACACACAAACAGCAAATGGCATTCTAGCGGGACTATATTTTTTCCAATTGATTTTTTTATATTTCTGACTATTTCTGACTATTTCTGACTTTGAAAAAAATATCGAAATTTTTCTTTCAACTTTTCTTTATTTATTATGAAAATTTAATTTTTCAGTTGATTTTTCATTTTTCTTTCAACTTTTCTTTATTTATTATGAAAATTAAATTTTTCAGTTGATTTTTCATTTTTGGGACTTAGAAAAATTTTCGATTTTTTTTCTCATATAATCTGACCTTCTATGGAATTGTTCATTTTTACACTTCTCATAATATACCTTTTAAACACACAAACAGCAAATGGCATTCTAGCGGGACTATATTTTTTCCAATTGATTTTTTTATATTTCTGACTATTTCTGACTATTTCTGACTTTGAAAAAAATATCGAAATTTTTCTTTCAACTTTTCTTTATTTATTATGAAAATTTAATTTTTCAGTTGATTTTTCATTTTTCTTTCAACTTTTCTTTATTTATTATGAAAATTAAATTTTTCAGTTGATTTTTCATTTTTGGGACTTAGAAAAATTTTCGATTTTTTTTCTCATATAATCTGACCTTCTATGGAATTGTTCATTTTTACACTTCTCATAATATACCTTTTAAACACACAAACAGCAAATGGCATTCTAGCGGGACTATATTTTTTCCAATTGATTTTTTTATATTTCTGACTATTTCTGACTATTTCTGACTTTGAAAAAAATATCGAAATTTTTCTTTCAACTTTTCTTTATTTATTATGAAAATTTAATTTTTCAGTTGATTTTTCATTTTTCTTTCAACTTTTCTTTATTTATTATGAAAATTAAATTTTTCAGTTGATTTTTCATTTTTGGGACTTAGAAAAATTTTCGATTTTTTTTCTCATATAATCTGACCTTCTATGGAATTGTTCATTTTTACACTTCTCATAATATACCTTTTAAACACACAAACAGCAAATGGCATTCTAGCGGGACTTAGAAAAATTTTCGAAATTTTCAAGAAAAAAAATTTTTGACATACACCTCAGTTTCATTGAGAAGTCTCTATTTCAAATGAATTCCACTTAAAAATCATATATATATTTTTTCCAATTGATTTTTTTATATTTCTGACTATTTCTGACTTTGAAAAAAATATCGAAATTTTTCTTTCAACTTTTCTTTATTTATTATGAAAATTTAATTTTTCAGTTGATTTTTCATTTTTCTTTCAACTTTTCTTTATTTATTATGAAAATTAAATTTTTCAGTTGATTTTTCATTTTTGGGACTTAGAAAAATTTTCGATTTTTTTTCTCATATAATCTGACCTTCTATGGAATTGTTCATTTTTACACTTCTCATAATATACCTTTTAAACACACAAACAGCAAATGGCATTCTAGCGGGACTTAGAAAAATTTTCGAAATTTTCAAGAAAAACAATTTTTGACATACACCTCAGTTTCATTGAGAAGTCTCTATTTCAAATGAATTCCACTTAAAAATCATATATATATTTTTTCCAATTGATTTTTTTATATTTCTGACTATTTCTGACTTTGAAAAAAATATCGAAATTTTTCTTTCAACTTTTCTTTATTTATTATGAAAATTTAATTTTTCAGTTGATTTTTCATTTTTCTTTCAACTTTTCTTTATTTATTATGAAAATTAAATTTTTCAGTTGATTTTTCATTTTTGGGACTTAGAAAAATTTTCGATTTTTTTTCTCATATAATCTGACCTTCTATGGAATTGTTCATTTTTACACTTCTCATAATATACCTTTTAAACACACAAACAGCAAATGGCATTCTAGCGGGACTTAGAAAAATTTTCGAAATTTTCAAGAAAAAAAATTTTTGACATACACCTCAGTTTCATTGAGAAGTCTCTATTTCAAATGAATTCCACTTAAAAATCATATATATATTTTTTCCAATTGATTTTTTTATATTTCTGACTATTTCTGACTTTGAAAAAAATATCGAAATTTTTCTTTCAACTTTTCTTTATTTATTATGAAAATTTAATTTTTCAGTTGATTTTTAATTTTTCTTTCAACTTTTCTTTATTTATTATGAAAATTAAATTTTTCAGTTGATTTTTCATTTTTGGGACTTAGAAAAATTTTCGATTTTTTTTCTCATATAATCTGACCTTCTATGGAATTGTTCATTTTTACACTTCTCATAATATACCTTTTAAACACACAAACAGCAAATGGCATTCTAGCGGGACTTAGAAAAATTTTCGAAATTTTCAAGAAAAACAATTTTTGACATACACCTCAGTTTCATTGAGAAGTCTCTATTTCAAATGAATTCCACTTAAAAATCATATATATATTTTTTCCAATTGATTTTTTTATATTTCTGACTATTTCTGACTTTGAAAAAAATATCGAAATTTTTCTTTCAACTTTTCTTTATTTATTATGAAAATTTAATTTTTCAGTTGATTTTTCATTTTTCTTTCAACTTTTCTTTATTTATTATGAAAATTAAATTTTTCAGTTGATTTTTCATTTTTGGGACTTAGAAAAATTTTCGATTTTTTTTCTCATATAATCTGACCTTCTATGGAATTGTTCATTTTTACACTTCTCATAATATACCTTTTAAACACACAAACAGCAAATGGCATTCTAGCGGGACTTAGAAAAATTTTCGAAATTTTCAAGAAAAAAAATTTTTGACATACACCTCAGTTTCATTGAGAAGTCTCTATTTCAAATGAATTCCACTTAAAAATCATATATATATTTTTTCCAATTGATTTTTTTATATTTCTGACTATTTCTGACTTTGAAAAAAATATCGAAATTTTTCTTTCAACTTTTCTTTATTTATTATGAAAATTTAATTTTTCAGTTGATTTTTAATTTTTCTTTCAACTTTTCTTTATTTATTATGAAAATTAAATTTTTCAGTTGATTTTTCATTTTTGGGACTTAGAAAAATTTTCGATTTTTTTTCTCATATAATCTGACCTTCTATGGAATTGTTCATTTTTACACTTCTCATAATATACCTTTTAAACACACAAACAGCAAATGGCATTCTAGCGGGACTTAGAAAAATTTTCGAAATTTTCAAGAAAAACAATTTTTGACATACACCTCAGTTTCATTGAGAAGTCTCTATTTCAAATGAATTCCACTTAAAAATCATATATATATTTTTTCCAATTGATTTTTTTATATTTCTGACTATTTCTGACTTTGAAAAAAATATCGAAATTTTTCTTTCAACTTTTCTTTATTTATTATGAAAATTTAATTTTTCAGTTGATTTTTCATTTTTCTTTCAACTTTTCTTTATTTATTATGAAAATTAAATTTTTCAGTTGATTTTTCATTTTTGGGACTTAGAAAAATTTTCGATTTTTTTTCTCATATAATCTGACCTTCTATGGAATTGTTCATTTTTACACTTCTCATAATATACCTTTTAAACACACAAACAGCAAATGGCATTCTAGCGGGACTTAGAAAAATTTTCGAAATTTTCAAGAAAAAAAATTTTTGACATACACCTCAGTTTCATTGAGAAGTCTCTATTTCAAATGAATTCCACTTAAAAATCATATATATATTTTTTCCAATTGATTTTTTTATATTTCTGACTATTTCTGACTTTGAAAAAAATATCGAAATTTTTCTTTCAACTTTTCTTTATTTATTATGAAAATTTAATTTTTCAGTTGATTTTTCATTTTTCTTTCAACTTTTCTTTATTTATTATGAAAATTAAATTTTTCAGTTGATTTTTCATTTTTGGGACTTAGAAAAATTTTCGATTTTTTTTCTCATATAATCTGACCTTCTATGGAATTGTTCATTTTTACACTTCTCATAATATACCTTTTAAACACACAAACAGCAAATGGCATTCTAGCGGGACTTAGAAAAATTTTCGAAATTTTCAAGAAAAAAAATTTTTGACATACACCTCAGTTTCATTGAGAAGTCTCTATTTCAAATGAATTCCACTTAAAAATCATATATATATTTTTTCCAATTGATTTTTTTATATTTCTGACTATTTCTGACTTTGAAAAAAATATCGAAATTTTTCTTTCAACTTTTCTTTATTTATTATGAAAATTTAATTTTTCAGTTGATTTTTCATTTTTCTTTCAACTTTTCTTTATTTATTATGAAAATTAAATTTTTCAGTTGATTTTTCATTTTTGGGACTTAGAAAAGTTTTCGATTTTTTTTCTCATATAATCTGACCTTCTATGGAATTGTTCATTTTTACACTTCTCATAATATACCTTTTAAACACACAAACAGCAAATGGCATTCTAGCGGGACTTAGAAAAATTTTCGAAATTTTCAAGAAAAAAAATTTTTGACATACACCTCAGTTTCATTGAGAAGTCTCTATTTCAAATGAATTCCACTTAAAAATCATATATATATTTTTTCCAATTGATTTTTTTATATTTCTGACTATTTCTGACTTTGAAAAAAATATCGAAATTTTTCTTTCAACTTTTCTTTATTTATTATGAAAATTTAATTTTTCAGTTGATTTTTAATTTTTCTTTCAACTTTTCTTTATTTATTATGAAAATTAAATTTTTCAGTTGATTTTTCATTTTTGGGACTTAGAAAAATTTTCGATTTTTTTTCTCATATAATCTGACCTTCTATGGAATTGTTCATTTTTACACTTCTCATAATATACCTTTTAAACACACAAACAGCAAATGGCATTCTAGCGGGACTATATTTTTTCCAATTGATTTTTTTATATTTCTGACTATTTCTGACTATTTCTGACTTTGAAAAAAATATCGAAATTTTTCTTTCAACTTTTCTTTATTTATTATGAAAATTTAATTTTTCAGTTGATTTTTCATTTTTCTTTCAACTTTTCTTTATTTATTATGAAAATTAAATTTTTCAGTTGATTTTTCATTTTTGGGACTTAGAAAAATTTTCGATTTTTTTTCTCATATAATCTGACCTTCTATGGAATTGTTCATTTTTACACTTCTCATAATATACCTTTTAAACACACAAACAGCAAATGGCATTCTAGCGGGACTTAGAAAAATTTTCGAAATTTTCAAGAAAAAAAATTTTTGACATACACCTCAGTTTCATTGAGAAGTCTCTATTTCAAATGAATTCCACTTAAAAATCATATATATATTTTTTCCAATTGATTTTTTTATATTTCTGACTATTTCTGACTTTGAAAAAAATATCGAAATTTTTCTTTCAACTTTTCTTTATTTATTATGAAAATTTAATTTTTCAGTTGATTTTTAATTTTTCTTTCAACTTTTCTTTATTTATTATGAAAATTAAATTTTTCAGTTGATTTTTCATTTTTGGGACTTAGAAAAATTTTCGATTTTTTTTCTCATATAATCTGACCTTCTATGGAATTGTTCATTTTTACACTTCTCATAATATACCTTTTAAACACACAAACAGCAAATGGCATTCTAGCGGGACCATATTTTTTCCAATTGATTTTTTTATATTTCTGACTATTTCTGACTATTTCTGACTTTGAAAAAAATATCGAAATTTTTCTTTCAACTTTTCTTTATTTATTATGAAAATTTAATTTTTCAGTTGATTTTTCATTTTTCTTTCAACTTTTCTTTATTTATTATGAAAATTAAATTTTTCAGTTGATTTTTCATTTTTGGGACTTAGAAAAATTTTCGATTTTTTTTCTCATATAATCTGACCTTCTATGGAATTGTTCATTTTTACACTTCTCATAATATACCTTTTAAACACACAAACAGCAAATGGCATTCTAGCGGGACTTAGAAAAATTTTCGAAATTTTCAAGAAAAAAAATTTTTGACATACACCTCAGTTTCATTGAGAAGTCTCTATTTCAAATGAATTCCACTTAAAAATCATATATATATTTTTTCCAATTGATTTTTTTATATTTCTGACTATTTCTGACTTTGAAAAAAATATCGAAATTTTTCTTTCAACTTTTCTTTATTTATTATGAAAATTTAATTTTTCAGTTGATTTTTAATTTTTCTTTCAACTTTTCTTTATTTATTATGAAAATTAAATTTTTCAGTTGATTTTTCATTTTTGGGACTTAGAAAAATTTTCGATTTTTTTTCTCATATAATCTGACCTTCTATGGAATTGTTCATTTTTACACTTCTCATAATATACCTTTTAAACACACAAACAGCAAATGGCATTCTAGCGGGACTATATTTTTTCCAATTGATTTTTTTATATTTCTGACTATTTCTGACTATTTCTGACTTTGAAAAAAATATCGAAATTTTTCTTTCAACTTTTCTTTATTTATTATGAAAATTTAATTTTTCAGTTGATTTTTCATTTTTCTTTCAACTTTTCTTTATTTATTATGAAAATTAAATTTTTCAGTTGATTTTTCATTTTTGGGACTTAGAAAAATTTTCGATTTTTTTTCTCATATAATCTGACCTTCTATGGAATTGTTCATTTTTACACTTCTCATAATATACCTTTTAAACACACAAACAGCAAATGGCATTCTAGCGGGACTATATTTTTTCCAATTGATTTTTTTATATTTCTGACTATTTCTGACTATTTCTGACTTTGAAAAAAATATCGAAATTTTTCTTTCAACTTTTCTTTATTTATTATGAAAATTTAATTTTTCAGTTGATTTTTCATTTTTCTTTCAACTTTTCTTTATTTATTATGAAAATTAAATTTTTCAGTTGATTTTTCATTTTTGGGACTTAGAAAAATTTTCGATTTTTTTTCTCATATAATCTGACCTTCTATGGAATTGTTCATTTTTACACTTCTCATAATATACCTTTTAAACACACAAACAGCAAATGGCATTCTAGCGGGACTTAGAAAAATTTTCGAAATTTTCAAGAAAAAAAATTTTTGACATACACCTCAGTTTCATTGAGAAGTCTCTATTTCAAATGAATTCCACTTAAAAATCATATATATATTTTTTCCAATTGATTTTTTTATATTTCTGACTATTTCTGACTTTGAAAAAAATATCGAAATTTTTCTTTCAACTTTTCTTTATTTATTATGAAAATTTAATTTTTCAGTTGATTTTTCATTTTTCTTTCAACTTTTCTTTATTTATTATGAAAATTAAATTTGTCAGTTGATTTTTCATTTTTGGGACTTAGAAAAATTTTCGATTTTTTTTCTCATATAATCTGACCTTCTATGGAATTGTTCATTTTTACACTTCTCATAATATACCTTTTAAACACACAAACAGCAAATGGCATTCTAGCGGGACTATATTTTTTCCAATTGATTTTTTTATATTTCTGACTATTTCTGACTATTTCTGACTTTGAAAAAAATATCGAAATTTTTCTTTCAACTTTTCTTTATTTATTATGAAAATTTAATTTTTCAGTTGATTTTTCATTTTTCTTTCAACTTTTCTTTATTTATTATGAAAATTAAATTTTTCAGTTGATTTTTCATTTTTGGGACTTAGAAAAATTTTCGATTTTTTTTCTCATATAATCTGACCTTCTATGGAATTGTTCATTTTTACACTTCTCATAATATACCTTTTAAACACACAAACAGCAAATGGCATTCTAGCGGGACTATATTTTTTCCAATTGATTTTTTTATATTTCTGACTATTTCTGACTATTTCTGACTTTGAAAAAAATATCGAAATTTTTCTTTCAACTTTTCTTTATTTATTATGAAAATTTAATTTTTCAGTTGATTTTTCATTTTTCTTTCAACTTTTCTTTATTTATTATGAAAATTAAATTTGTCAGTTGATTTTTCATTTTTGGGACTTAGAAAAATTTTCGATTTTTTTTCTCATATAATCTGACCTTCTATGGAATTGTTCATTTTTACACTTCTCATAATATACCTTTTAAACACACAAACAGCAAATGGCATTCTAGCGGGACTATATTTTTTCCAATTGATTTTTTTATATTTCTGACTATTTCTGACTATTTCTGACTTTGAAAAAAATATCGAAATTTTTCTTTCAACTTTTCTTTATTTATTATGAAAATTTAATTTTTCAGTTGATTTTTCATTTTTCTTTCAACTTTTCTTTATTTATTATGAAAATTAAATTTTTCAGTTGATTTTTCATTTTTGGGACTTAGAAAAATTTTCGATTTTTTTTCTCATATAATCTGACCTTCTATGGAATTGTTCATTTTTACACTTCTCATAATATACCTTTTAAACACACAAACAGCAAATGGCATTCTAGCGGGACTTAGAAAAATTTTCGAAATTTTCAAGAAAAAAAATTTTTGACATACACCTCAGTTTCATTGAGAAGTCTCTATTTCAAATGAATTCCACTTAAAAATCATATATATATTTTTTCCAATTGATTTTTTTATATTTCTGACTATTTCTGACTTTGAAAAAAATATCGAAATTTTTCTTTCAACTTTTCTTTATTTATTATGAAAATTGAATTTTTCAGTTGATTTTTCATTTTTCTTTCAACTTTTCTTTATTTATTATGAAAATTAAATTTTTCAGTTGATTTTTCATTTTTGGGACTTAGAAAAATTTTCGATTTTTTTTCTCATATAATCTGACCTTCTATGGAATTGTTCATTTTTACACTTCTCATAATATACCTTTTAAACACACAAACAGCAAATGGCATTCTAGCGGGACTTAGAAAAATTTTCGAAATTTTCAAGAAAAAAAATTTTTGACATACACCTCAGTTTCATTGAGAAGTCTCTATTTCAAATGAATTCCACTTAAAAATCATATATATATTTTTTCCAATTGATTTTTTTATATTTCTGACTATTTCTGACTTTGAAAAAAATATCGAAATTTTTCTTTCAACTTTTCTTTATTTATTATGAAAATTGAATTTTTCAGTTGATTTTTCATTTTTCTTTCAACTTTTCTTTATTTATTATGAAAATTAAATTTTTCAGTTGATTTTTCATTTTTGGGACTTAGAAAAATTTTCGATTTTTTTTCTCATATAATCTGACCTTCTATGGAATTGTTCATTTTTACACTTCTCATAATATACCTTTTAAACACACAAACAGCAAATGGCATTCTAGCGGGACTATATTTTTTCCAATTGATTTTTTTATATTTCTGACTATTTCTGACTATTTCTGACTTTGAAAAAAATATCGAAATTTTTCTTTCAACTTTTCTTTATTTATTATGAAAATTTAATTTTTCAGTTGATTTTTCATTTTTCTTTCAACTTTTCTTTATTTATTATGAAAATTAAATTTTTCAGTTGATTTTTCATTTTTGGGACTTAGAAAAATTTTCGATTTTTTTTCTCATATAATCTGACCTTCTATGGAATTGTTCATTTTTACACTTCTCATAATATACCTTTTAAACACACAAACAGCAAATGGCATTCTAGCGGGACTTAGAAAAATTTTCGAAATTTTCAAGAAAAAAAATTTTTGACATACACCTCAGTTTCATTGAGAAGTCTCTATTTCAAATGAATTCCACTTAAAAATCATATATATATTTTTTCCAATTGATTTTTTTATATTTCTGACTATTTCTGACTTTGAAAAAAATATCGAAATTTTTCTTTCAACTTTTCTTTATTTATTATGAAAATTTAATTTTTCAGTTGATTTTTCATTTTTCTTTCAACTTTTCTTTATTTATTATGAAAATTAAATTTGTCAGTTGATTTTTCATTTTTGGGACTTAGAAAAATTTTCGATTTTTTTTCTCATATAATCTGACCTTCTATGGAATTGTTCATTTTTACACTTCTCATAATATACCTTTTAAACACACAAACAGCAAATGGCATTCTAGCGGGACTATATTTTTTCCAATTGATTTTTTTATATTTCTGATTATTTCTGACTATTTCTGACTTTGAAAAAAATATCGAAATTTTTCTTTCAACTTTTCTTTATTTATTATGAAAATTTAATTTTTCAGTTGATTTTTCATTTTTCTTTCAACTTTTCTTTATTTATTATGAAAATTAAATTTTTCAGTTGATTTTTCATTTTTGGGACTTAGAAAAATTTTCGATTTTTTTTCTCATATAATCTGACCTTCTATGGAATTGTTCATTTTTACACTTCTCATAATATACCTTTTAAACACACAAACAGCAAATGGCATTCTAGCGGGACTATATTTTTTCCAATTGATTTTTTTATATTTCTGACTATTTCTGACTATTTCTGACTTTGAAAAAAATATCGAAATTTTTCTTTCAACTTTTCTTTATTTATTATGAAAATTTAATTTTTCAGTTGATTTTTCATTTTTCTTTCAACTTTTCTTTATTTATTATGAAAATTAAATTTGTCAGTTGATTTTTCATTTTTGGGACTTAGAAAAATTTTCGATTTTTTTTCTCATATAATCTGACCTTCTATGGAATTGTTCATTTTTACACTTCTCATAATATACCTTTTAAACACACAAACAGCAAATGGCATTCTAGCGGGACTATATTTTTTCCAATTGATTTTTTTATATTTCTGACTATTTCTGACTATTTCTGACTTTGAAAAAAATATCGAAATTTTTCTTTCAACTTTTCTTTATTTATTATGAAAATTTAATTTTTCAGTTGATTTTTCATTTTTCTTTCAACTTTTCTTTATTTATTATGAAAATTAAATTTTTCAGTTGATTTTTCATTTTTGGGACTTAGAAAAATTTTCGATTTTTTTTCTCATATAATCTGACCTTCTATGGAATTGTTCATTTTTACACTTCTCATAATATACCTTTTAAACACACAAACAGCAAATGGCATTCTAGCGGGACTTAGAAAAATTTTCGAAATTTTCAAGAAAAAAAATTTTTGACATACACCTCAGTTTCATTGAGAAGTCTCTATTTCAAATGAATTCCACTTAAAAATCATATATATATTTTTTCCAATTGATTTTTTTATATTTCTGACTATTTCTGACTTTGAAAAAAATATCGAAATTTTTCTTTCAACTTTTCTTTATTTATTATGAAAATTGAATTTTTCAGTTGATTTTTCATTTTTCTTTCAACTTTTCTTTATTTATTATGAAAATTAAATTTTTCAGTTGATTTTTCATTTTTGGGACTTAGAAAAATTTTCGATTTTTTTTCTCATATAATCTGACCTTCTATGGAATTGTTCATTTTTACACTTCTCATAATATACCTTTTAAACACACAAACAGCAAATGGCATTCTAGCGGGACTTAGAAAAATTTTCGAAATTTTCAAGAAAAAAAATTTTTGACATACACCTCAGTTTCATTGAGAAGTCTCTATTTCAAATGAATTCCACTTAAAAATCATATATATATTTTTTCCAATTGATTTTTTTATATTTCTGACTATTTCTGACTTTGAAAAAAATATCGAAATTTTTCTTTCAACTTTTCTTTATTTATTATGAAAATTGAATTTTTCAGTTGATTTTTCATTTTTCTTTCAACTTTTCTTTATTTATTATGAAAATTAAATTTTTCAGTTGATTTTTCATTTTTGGGACTTAGAAAAATTTTCGATTTTTTTTCTCATATAATCTGACCTTCTATGGAATTGTTCATTTTTACACTTCTCATAATATACCTTTTAAACACACAAACAGCAAATGGCATTCTAGCGGGACTATATTTTTTCCAATTGATTTTTTTATATTTCTGACTATTTCTGACTATTTCTGACTTTGAAAAAAATATCGAAATTTTTCTTTCAACTTTTCTTTATTTATTATGAAAATTGAATTTTTCAGTTGATTTTTCATTTTTCTTTCAACTTTTCTTTATTTATTATGAAAATTAAATTTTTCAGTTGATTTTTCATTTTTGGGACTTAGAAAAATTTTCGATTTTTTTTCTCATATAATCTGACCTTCTATGGAATTGTTCATTTTTACACTTCTCATAATATACCTTTTAAACACACAAACAGCAAATGGCATTCTAGCGGGACTTAGAAAAATTTTCGAAATTTTCAAGAAAAAAAATTTTTGACATACACCTCAGTTTCATTGAGAAGTCTCTATTTCAAATGAATTCCACTTAAAAATCATATATATATTTTTTCCAATTGATTTTTTTATATTTCTGACTATTTCTGACTTTGAAAAAAATATCGAAATTTTTCTTTCAACTTTTCTTTATTTATTATGAAAATTTAATTTTTCAGTTGATTTTTAATTTTTCTTTCAACTTTTCTTTATTTATTATGAAAATTAAATTTTTCAGTTGATTTTTCATTTTTGGGACTTAGAAAAATTTTCGATTTTTTTTCTCATATAATCTGACCTTCTATGGAATTGTTCATTTTTACACTTCTCATAATATACCTTTTAAACACACAAACAGCAAATGGCATTCTAGCGGGACTATATTTTTTCCAATTGATTTTTTTATATTTCTGACTATTTCTGACTTTGAAAAAAATATCGAAATTTTTCTTTCAACTTTTCTTTATTTATTATGAAAATTTAATTTTTCAGTTGATTTTTCATTTTTCTTTCAACTTTTCTTTATTTATTATGAAAATTAAATTTGTCAGTTGATTTTTCATTTTTGGGACTTAGAAAAATTTTCGATTTTTTTTCTCATATAATCTGACCTTCTATGGAATTGTTCATTTTTACACTTCTCATAATATACCTTTTAAACACACAAACAGCAAATGGCATTCTAGCGGGACTATATTTTTTCCAATTGATTTTTTTATATTTCTGATTATTTCTGACTATTTCTGACTTTGAAAAAAATATCGAAATTTTTCTTTCAACTTTTCTTTATTTATTATGAAAATTTAATTTTTCAGTTGATTTTTCATTTTTCTTTCAACTTTTCTTTATTTATTATGAAAATTAAATTTTTCAGTTGATTTTTCATTTTTGGGACTTAGAAAAATTTTCGATTTTTTTTCTCATATAATCTGACCTTCTATGGAATTGTTCATTTTTACACTTCTCATAATATACCTTTTAAACACACAAACAGCAAATGGCATTCTAGCGGGACTATATTTTTTCCAATTGATTTTTTTATATTTCTGACTATTTCTGACTATTTCTGACTTTGAAAAAAATATCGAAATTTTTCTTTCAACTTTTCTTTATTTATTATGAAAATTTAATTTTTCAGTTGATTTTTCATTTTTCTTTCAACTTTTCTTTATTTATTATGAAAATTAAATTTGTCAGTTGATTTTTCATTTTTGGGACTTAGAAAAATTTTCGATTTTTTTTCTCATATAATCTGACCTTCTATGGAATTGTTCATTTTTACACTTCTCATAATATACCTTTTAAACACACAAACAGCAAATGGCATTCTAGCGGGACTATATTTTTTCCAATTGATTTTTTTATATTTCTGACTATTTCTGACTATTTCTGACTTTGAAAAAAATATCGAAATTTTTCTTTCAACTTTTCTTTATTTATTATGAAAATTTAATTTTTCAGTTGATTTTTCATTTTTCTTTCAACTTTTCTTTATTTATTATGAAAATTAAATTTTTCAGTTGATTTTTCATTTTTGGGACTTAGAAAAATTTTCGATTTTTTTTCTCATATAATCTGACCTTCTATGGAATTGTTCATTTTTACACTTCTCATAATATACCTTTTAAACACACAAACAGCAAATGGCATTCTAGCGGGACTTAGAAAAATTTTCGAAATTTTCAAGAAAAAAAATTTTTGACATACACCTCAGTTTCATTGAGAAGTCTCTATTTCAAATGAATTCCACTTAAAAATCATATATATATTTTTTCCAATTGATTTTTTTATATTTCTGACTATTTCTGACTTTGAAAAAAATATCGAAATTTTTCTTTCAACTTTTCTTTATTTATTATGAAAATTGAATTTTTCAGTTGATTTTTCATTTTTCTTTCAACTTTTCTTTATTTATTATGAAAATTAAATTTTTCAGTTGATTTTTCATTTTTGGGACTTAGAAAAATTTTCGATTTTTTTTCTCATATAATCTGACCTTCTATGGAATTGTTCATTTTTACACTTCTCATAATATACCTTTTAAACACACAAACAGCAAATGGCATTCTAGCGGGACTTAGAAAAATTTTCGAAATTTTCAAGAAAAAAAATTTTTGACATACACCTCAGTTTCATTGAGAAGTCTCTATTTCAAATGAATTCCACTTAAAAATCATATATATATTTTTTCCAATTGATTTTTTTATATTTCTGACTATTTCTGACTTTGAAAAAAATATCGAAATTTTTCTTTCAACTTTTCTTTATTTATTATGAAAATTGAATTTTTCAGTTGATTTTTCATTTTTCTTTCAACTTTTCTTTATTTATTATGAAAATTAAATTTTTCAGTTGATTTTTCATTTTTGGGACTTAGAAAAATTTTCGATTTTTTTTCTCATATAATCTGACCTTCTATGGAATTGTTCATTTTTACACTTCTCATAATATACCTTTTAAACACACAAACAGCAAATGGCATTCTAGCGGGACTATATTTTTTCCAATTGATTTTTTTATATTTCTGACTATTTCTGACTATTTCTGACTTTGAAAAAAATATCGAAATTTTTCTTTCAACTTTTCTTTATTTATTATGAAAATTTAATTTTTCAGTTGATTTTTCATTTTTCTTTCAACTTTTCTTTATTTATTATGAAAATTAAATTTTTCAGTTGATTTTTCATTTTTGGGACTTAGAAAAATTTTCGATTTTTTTTCTCATATAATCTGACCTTCTATGGAATTGTTCATTTTTACACTTCTCATAATATACCTTTTAAACACACAAACAGCAAATGGCATTCTAGCGGGACTTAGAAAAATTTTCGAAATTTTCAAGAAAAAAAATTTTTGACATACACCTCAGTTTCATTGAGAAGTCTCTATTTCAAATGAATTCCACTTAAAAATCATATATATATTTTTTCCAATTGATTTTTTTATATTTCTGACTATTTCTGACTTTGAAAAAAATATCGAAATTTTTCTTTCAACTTTTCTTTATTTATTATGAAAATTTAATTTTTCAGTTGATTTTTAATTTTTCTTTCAACTTTTCTTTATTTATTATGAAAATTAAATTTTTCAGTTGATTTTTCATTTTTGGGACTTAGAAAAATTTTCGATTTTTTTTCTCATATAATCTGACCTTCTATGGAATTGTTCATTTTTACACTTCTCATAATATACCTTTTAAACACACAAACAGCAAATGGCATTCTAGCGGGACTATATTTTTTCCAATTGATTTTTTTATATTTCTGACTATTTCTGACTATTTCTGACTTTGAAAAAAATATCGAAATTTTTCTTTCAACTTTTCTTTATTTATTATGAAAATTTAATTTTTCAGTTGATTTTTCATTTTTCTTTCAACTTTTCTTTATTTATTATGAAAATTAAATTTTTCAGTTGATTTTTCATTTTTGGGACTTAGAAAAATTTTCGATTTTTTTTCTCATATAATCTGACCTTCTATGGAATTGTTCATTTTTACACTTCTCATAATATACCTTTTAAACACACAAACAGCAAATGGCATTCTAGCGGGACTTAGAAAAATTTTCGAAATTTTCAAGAAAAAAAATTTTTGACATACACCTCAGTTTCATTGAGAAGTCTCTATTTCAAATGAATTCCACTTAAAAATCATATATATATTTTTTCCAATTGATTTTTTTATATTTCTGACTATTTCTGACTTTGAAAAAAATATCGAAATTTTTCTTTCAACTTTTCTTTATTTATTATGAAAATTTAATTTTTCAGTTGATTTTTAATTTTTCTTTCAACTTTTCTTTATTTATTATGAAAATTAAATTTTTCAGTTGATTTTTCATTTTTGGGACTTAGAAAAATTTTCGATTTTTTTTCTCATATAATCTGACCTTCTATGGAATTGTTCATTTTTACACTTCTCATAATATACCTTTTAAACACACAAACAGCAAATGGCATTCTAGCGGGACTATATTTTTTCCAATTGATTTTTTTATATTTCTGACTATTTCTGACTATTTCTGACTTTGAAAAAAATATCGAAATTTTTCTTTCAACTTTTCTTTATTTATTATGAAAATTTAATTTTTCAGTTGATTTTTCATTTTTCTTTCAACTTTTCTTTATTTATTATGAAAATTAAATTTTTCAGTTGATTTTTCATTTTTGGGACTTAGAAAAATTTTCGATTTTTTTTCTCATATAATCTGACCTTCTATGGAATTGTTCATTTTTACACTTCTCATAATATACCTTTTAAACACACAAACAGCAAATGGCATTCTAGCGGGACTTAGAAAAATTTTCGAAATTTTCAAGAAAAAAAATTTTTGACATACACCTCAGTTTCATTGAGAAGTCTCTATTTCAAATGAATTCCACTTAAAAATCATATATATATTTTTTCCAATTGATTTTTTTATATTTCTGACTATTTCTGACTTTGAAAAAAATATCGAAATTTTTCTTTCAACTTTTCTTTATTTATTATGAAAATTTAATTTTTCAGTTGATTTTTAATTTTTCTTTCAACTTTTCTTTATTTATTATGAAAATTAAATTTTTCAGTTGATTTTTCATTTTTGGGACTTAGAAAAATTTTCGATTTTTTTTCTCATATAATCTGACCTTCTATGGAATTGTTCATTTTTACACTTCTCATAATATACCTTTTAAACACACAAACAGCAAATGGCATTCTAGCGGGACTATATTTTTTCCAATTGATTTTTTTATATTTCTGACTATTTCTGACTATTTCTGACTTTGAAAAAAATATCGAAATTTTTCTTTCAACTTTTCTTTATTTATTATGAAAATTTAATTTTTCAGTTGATTTTTCATTTTTCTTTCAACTTTTCTTTATTTATTATGAAAATTAAATTTTTCAGTTGATTTTTCATTTTTGGGACTTAGAAAAATTTTCGATTTTTTTTCTCATATGACCTTCTATGGAATTGTTCATTTTTACACTTCTCATAATATACCTTTTAAACACACAAACAGCAAATGGCATTCTAGCGGGACTTAGAAAAATTTTCGAAATTTTCAAGAAAAAAAATTTTTGACATACACCTCAGTTTCATTGAGAAGTCTCTATTTCAAATGAATTCCACTTAAAAATCATATATATATTTTTTCCAATTGATTTTTTTATATTTCTGACTATTTCTGACTTTGAAAAAAATATCGAAATTTTTCTTTCAACTTTTCTTTATTTATTATGAAAATTTAATTTTTCAGTTGATTTTTAATTTTTCTTTCAACTTTTCTTTATTTATTATGAAAATTAAATTTTTCAGTTGATTTTTCATTTTTGGGACTTAGAAAAATTTTCGATTTTTTTTCTCATATAATCTGACCTTCTATGGAATTGTTCATTTTTACACTTCTCATAATATACCTTTTAAACACACAAACAGCAAATGGCATTCTAGCGGGACCATATTTTTTCCAATTGATTTTTTTATATTTCTGACTATTTCTGACTATTTCTGACTTTGAAAAAAATATCGAAATTTTTCTTTCAACTTTTCTTTATTTATTATGAAAATTTAATTTTTCAGTTGATTTTTCATTTTTCTTTCAACTTTTCTTTATTTATTATGAAAATTAAATTTTTCAGTTGATTTTTCATTTTTGGGACTTAGAAAAATTTTCGATTTTTTTTCTCATATAATCTGACCTTCTATGGAATTGTTCATTTTTACACTTCTCATAATATACCTTTTAAACACACAAACAGCAAATGGCATTCTAGCGGGACTTAGAAAAATTTTCGAAATTTTCAAGAAAAAAAATTTTTGACATACACCTCAGTTTCATTGAGAAGTCTCTATTTCAAATGAATTCCACTTAAAAATCATATATATATTTTTTCCAATTGATTTTTTTATATTTCTGACTATTTCTGACTTTGAAAAAAATATCGAAATTTTTCTTTCAACTTTTCTTTATTTATTATGAAAATTTAATTTTTCAGTTGATTTTTAATTTTTCTTTCAACTTTTCTTTATTTATTATGAAAATTAAATTTTTCAGTTGATTTTTCATTTTTGGGACTTAGAAAAATTTTCGATTTTTTTTCTCATATAATCTGACCTTCTATGGAATTGTTCATTTTTACACTTCTCATAATATACCTTTTAAACACACAAACAGCAAATGGCATTCTAGCGGGACTATATTTTTTCCAATTGATTTTTTTATATTTCTGACTATTTCTGACTATTTCTGACTTTGAAAAAAATATCGAAATTTTTCTTTCAACTTTTCTTTATTTATTATGAAAATTTAATTTTTCAGTTGATTTTTCATTTTTCTTTCAACTTTTCTTTATTTATTATGAAAATTAAATTTTTCAGTTGATTTTTCATTTTTGGGACTTAGAAAAATTTTCGATTTTTTTTCTCATATAATCTGACCTTCTATGGAATTGTTCATTTTTACACTTCTCATAATATACCTTTTAAACACACAAACAGCAAATGGCATTCTAGCGGGACTTAGAAAAATTTTCGAAATTTTCAAGAAAAAAAATTTTTGACATACACCTCAGTTTCATTGAGAAGTCTCTATTTCAAATGAATTCCACTTAAAAATCATATATATATTTTTTCCAATTGATTTTTTTATATTTCTGACTATTTCTGACTTTGAAAAAAATATCGAAATTTTTCTTTCAACTTTTCTTTATTTATTATGAAAATTTAATTTTTCAGTTGATTTTTAATTTTTCTTTCAACTTTTCTTTATTTATTATGAAAATTAAATTTTTCAGTTGATTTTTCATTTTTGGGACTTAGAAAAATTTTCGATTTTTTTTCTCATATAATCTGACCTTCTATGGAATTGTTCATTTTTACACTTCTCATAATATACCTTTTAAACACACAAACAGCAAATGGCATTCTAGCGGGACTATATTTTTTCCAATTGATTTTTTTATATTTCTGACTATTTCTGACTATTTCTGACTTTGAAAAAAATATCGAAATTTTTCTTTCAACTTTTCTTTATTTATTATGAAAATTTAATTTTTCAGTTGATTTTTCATTTTTCTTTCAACTTTTCTTTATTTATTATGAAAATTAAATTTTTCAGTTGATTTTTCATTTTTGGGACTTAGAAAAATTTTCGATTTTTTTTCTCATATGACCTTCTATGGAATTGTTCATTTTTACACTTCTCATAATATACCTTTTAAACACACAAACAGCAAATGGCATTCTAGCGGGACTTAGAAAAATTTTCGAAATTTTCAAGAAAAAAAATTTTTGACATACACCTCAGTTTCATTGAGAAGTCTCTATTTCAAATGAATTCCACTTAAAAATCATATATATATTTTTTCCAATTGATTTTTTTATATTTCTGACTATTTCTGACTTTGAAAAAAATATCGAAATTTTTCTTTCAACTTTTCTTTATTTATTATGAAAATTTAATTTTTCAGTTGATTTTTAATTTTTCTTTCAACTTTTCTTTATTTATTATGAAAATTAAATTTTTCAGTGGATTTTTCATTTTTGGGACTTAGAAAAATTTTCGATTTTTTTTCTCATATAATCTGACCTTCTATGGAATTGTTCATTTTTACACTTCTCATAATATACCTTTTAAACACACAAACAGCAAATGGCATTCTAGCGGGACTATATTTTTTCCAATTGATTTTTTTATATTTCTGACTATTTCTGACTATTTCTGACTTTGAAAAAAATATCGAAATTTTTCTTTCAACTTTTCTTTATTTATTATGAAAATTTAATTTTTCAGTTGATTTTTCATTTTTCTTTCAACTTTTCTTTATTTATTATGAAAATTAAATTTTTCAGTTGATTTTTCATTTTTGGGACTTAGAAAAATTTTCGATTTTTTTTCTCATATAATCTGACCTTCTATGGAATTGTTCATTTTTACACTTCTCATAATATACCTTTTAAACACACAAACAGCAAATGGCATTCTAGCGGGACTTAGAAAAATTTTCGAAATTTTCAAGAAAAAAAATTTTTGACATACACCTCAGTTTCATTGAGAAGTCTCTATTTCAAATGAATTCCACTTAAAAATCATATATATATTTTTTCCAATTGATTTTTTTATATTTCTGACTATTTCTGACTTTGAAAAAAATATCGAAATTTTTCTTTCAACTTTTCTTTATTTATTATGAAAATTTAATTTTTCAGTTGATTTTTAATTTTTCTTTCAACTTTTCTTTATTTATTATGAAAATTAAATTTTTCAGTTGATTTTTCATTTTTGGGACTTAGAAAAATTTTCGATTTTTTTTCTCATATAATCTGACCTTCTATGGAATTGTTCATTTTTACACTTCTCATAATATACCTTTTAAACACACAAACAGCAAATGGCATTCTAGCGGGACCATATTTTTTCCAATTGATTTTTTTATATTTCTGACTATTTCTGACTATTTCTGACTTTGAAAAAAATATCGAAATTTTTCTTTCAACTTTTCTTTATTTATTATGAAAATTTAATTTTTCAGTTGATTTTTCATTTTTCTTTCAACTTTTCTTTATTTATTATGAAAATTAAATTTTTCAGTTGATTTTTCATTTTTGGGACTTAGAAAAATTTTCGATTTTTTTTCTCATATAATCTGACCTTCTATGGAATTGTTCATTTTTACACTTCTCATAATATACCTTTTAAACACACAAACAGCAAATGGCATTCTAGCGGGACTTAGAAAAATTTTCGAAATTTTCAAGAAAAAAAATTTTTGACATACACCTCAGTTTCATTGAGAAGTCTCTATTTCAAATGAATTCCACTTAAAAATCATATATATATTTTTTCCAATTGATTTTTTTATATTTCTGACTATTTCTGACTTTGAAAAAAATATCGAAATTTTTCTTTCAACTTTTCTTTATTTATTATGAAAATTTAATTTTTCAGTTGATTTTTCATTTTTCTTTCAACTTTTCTTTATTTATTATGAAAATTAAATTTTTCAGTTGATTTTTCATTTTTGGGACTTAGAAAAATTTTCGATTTTTTTTCTCATATAATCTGACCTTCTATGGAATTGTTCATTTTTACACTTCTCATAATATACCTTTTAAACACACAAACAGCAAATGGCATTCTAGCGGGACTATATTTTTTCCAATTGATTTTTTTATATTTCTGACTATTTCTGACTATTTCTGACTTTGAAAAAAATATCGAAATTTTTCTTTCAACTTTTCTTTATTTATTATGAAAATTTAATTTTTCAGTTGATTTTTCATTTTTCTTTCAACTTTTCTTTATTTATTATGAAAATTAAATTTTTCAGTTGATTTTTCATTTTTGGGACTTAGAAAAATTTTCGATTTTTTTTCTCATATAATCTGACCTTCTATGGAATTGTTCATTTTTACACTTCTCATAATATACCTTTTAAACACACAAACAGCAAATGGCATTCTAGCGGGACTTAGAAAAATTTTCGAAATTTTCAAGAAAAAAAATTTTTGACATACACCTCAGTTTCATTGAGAAGTCTCTATTTCAAATGAATTCCACTTAAAAATCATATATATATTTTTTCCAATTGATTTTTTTATATTTCTGACTATTTCTGACTTTGAAAAAAATATCGAAATTTTTCTTTCAACTTTTCTTTATTTATTATGAAAATTTAATTTTTCAGTTGATTTTTAATTTTTCTTTCAACTTTTCTTTATTTATTATGAAAATTAAATTTTTCAGTTGATTTTTCATTTTTGGGACTTAGAAAAATTTTCGATTTTTTTTCTCATATAATCTGACCTTCTATGGAATTGTTCATTTTTACACTTCTCATAATATACCTTTTAAACACACAAACAGCAAATGGCATTCTAGCGGGACCATATTTTTTCCAATTGATTTTTTTATATTTCTGACTATTTCTGACTATTTCTGACTTTGAAAAAAATATCGAAATTTTTCTTTCAACTTTTCTTTATTTATTATGAAAATTTAATTTTTCAGTTGATTTTTCATTTTTGGGACTTAGAAAAATTTTCGATTTTTTTTCTCATATAATCTGACCTTCTATGGAATTGTTCATTTTTACACTTCTCATAATATACCTTTTAAACACACAAACAGCAAATGGCATTCTAGCGGGACCATATTTTTTCCAATTGATTTTTTTATATTTCTGACTATTTCTGACTATTTCTGACTTTGAAAAAAATATCGAAATTTTTCTTTCAACTTTTCTTTATTTATTATGAAAATTTAATTTTTCAGTTGATTTTTCATTTTTCTTTCAACTTTTCTTTATTTATTATGAAAATTAAATTTTTCAGTTGATTTTTCATTTTTGGGACTTAGAAAAATTTTCGATTTTTTTTCTCATATAATCTGACCTTCTATGGAATTGTTCATTTTTACACTTCTCATAATATACCTTTTAAACACACAAACAGCAAATGGCATTCTAGCGGGACTTAGAAAAATTTTCGAAATTTTCAAGAAAAAAAATTTTTGACATACACCTCAGTTTCATTGAGAAGTCTCTATTTCAAATGAATTCCACTTAAAAATCATATATATATTTTTTCCAATTGATTTTTTTATATTTCTGACTATTTCTGACTTTGAAAAAAATATCGAAATTTTTCTTTCAACTTTTCTTTATTTATTATGAAAATTTAATTTTTCAGTTGATTTTTCATTTTTCTTTCAACTTTTCTTTATTTATTATGAAAATTAAATTTTTCAGTTGATTTTTCATTTTTGGGACTTAGAAAAATTTTCGATTTTTTTTCTCATATAATCTGACCTTCTATGGAATTGTTCATTTTTACACTTCTCATAATATACCTTTTAAACACACAAACAGCAAATGGCATTCTAGCTGGACTATATTTTTTCCAATTGATTTTTTTATATTTCTGACTATTTCTGACTATTTCTGACTTTGAAAAAAATATCGAAATTTTTCTTTCAACTTTTCTTTATTTATTATGAAAATTTAATTTTTCAGTTGATTTTTCATTTTTCTTTCAACTTTTCTTTATTTATTATGAAAATTAAATTTTTCAGTTGATTTTTCATTTTTGGGACTTAGAAAAATTTTCGATTTTTTTTCTCATATAATCTGACCTTCTATGGAATTGTTCATTTTTACACTTCTCATAATATACCTTTTAAACACACAAACAGCAAATGGCATTCTAGCGGGACCATATTTTTTCCAATTGATTTTTTTATATTTCTGACTATTTCTGACTATTTCTGACTTTGAAAAAAATATCGAAATTTTTCTTTCAACTTTTCTTTATTTATTATGAAAATTTAATTTTTCAGTTGATTTTTCATTTTTCTTTCAACTTTTCTTTATTTATTATGAAAATTAAATTTTTCAGTTGATTTTTCATTTTTGGGACTTAGAAAAATTTTCGATTTTTTTTCTCATATAATCTGACCTTCTATGGAATTGTTCATTTTTACACTTCTCATAATATACCTTTTAAACACACAAACAGCAAATGGCATTCTAGCGGGACTATATTTTTTCCAATTGATTTTTTTATATTTCTGACTATTTCTGACTATTTCTGACTTTGAAAAAAATATCGAAATTTTTCTTTCAACTTTTCTTTATTTATTATGAAAATTTAATTTTTCAGTTGATTTTTCATTTTTCTTTCAACTTTTCTTTATTTATTATGAAAATTAAATTTTTCAGTTGATTTTTCATTTTTGGGACTTAGAAAAATTTTCGATTTTTTTTCTCATATAATCTGACCTTCTATGGAATTGTTCATTTTTACACTTCTCATAATATACCTTTTAAACACACAAACAGCAAATGAATGGCATTCTAGCGGGACTTAGAAAAATTTTCGAAATTTTCAAGAAAAAAAATTTTTGACATACACCTCAGTTTCATTGAGAAGTCTCTATTTCAAATGAATTCCACTTAAAAATCATATATATATTTTTCCAATTGATTTTTTTATATTTCTGACTATTTCTGACTTTGAAAAAAATATCGAAATTTTCTTTCAACTTTTCTTTATTTATTATGAAAATTTAATTTTTCAGTTGATTTTTAATTTTTCTTTCAACTTTTCTTTATTTATTATGAAAATTAAATTTTTCAGTTGATTTTTCATTTTTGGGACTTAGAAAAATTTTCGATTTTTTTTCTCATATAATCTGACCTTCTATGGAATTGTTCATTTTTACACTTCTCATAATATACCTTTTAAACACACAAACAGCAAATGGCATTCTAGCGGACCATATTTTTTCCAATTGATTTTTTTATATTTCTGACTATTTCTGACTATTTCTGACTTTGAAAAAAATATCGAAATTTTTCTTTCAACTTTTCTTTATTTATTATGAAAATTTAATTTTTCAGTTGATTTTTCATTTTTGGGACTTAGAAAAATTTTCGATTTTTTTTCTCATATAATCTGACCTTCTATGGAATTGTTCATTTTTACACTTCTCATAATATACCTTTTAAACACACAAACAGCAAATGGCATTCTAGCGGGACCATATTTTTTCCAATTGATTTTTTTATATTTCTGACTATTTCTGACTATTTCTGACTTTGAAAAAAATATCGAAATTTTTCTTTCAACTTTTCTTTATTTATTATGAAAATTTAATTTTTCAGTTGATTTTTCATTTTTCTTTCAACTTTTCTTTATTTATTATGAAAATTAAATTTTTCAGTTGATTTTTCATTTTTGGGACTTAGAAAAATTTTCGATTTTTTTTCTCATATAATCTGACCTTCTATGGAATTGTTCATTTTTACACTTCTCATAATATACCTTTTAAACACACAAACAGCAAATGGCATTCTAGCGGGACTTAGAAAAATTTTCGAAATTTTCAAGAAAAAAATTTTTGACATACACCTCAGTTTCATTGAGAAGTCTCTATTTCAAATGAATTCCACTTAAAAATCATATATATATTTTTTCCAATTGATTTTTTTATATTTCTGACTATTTCTGACTTTGAAAAAAATATCGAAATTTTTCTTTCAACTTTTCTTTATTTATTATGAAAATTTAATTTTTCAGTTGATTTTTCATTTTTCTTTCAACTTTTCTTTATTTATTATGAAAATTAAATTTTTCAGTTGATTTTTCATTTTTGGGACTTAGAAAAATTTTCGATTTTTTTTCTCATATAATCTGACCTTCTATGGAATTGTTCATTTTTACACTTCTCATAATATACCTTTTAAACACACAAACAGCAAATGGCATTCTAGCTGGACTATATTTTTTCCAATTGATTTTTTTATATTTCTGACTATTTCTGACTATTTCTGACTTTGAAAAAAATATCGAAATTTTTCTTTCAACTTTTCTTTATTTATTATGAAAATTTAATTTTTCAGTTGATTTTTCATTTTTCTTTCAACTTTTCTTTATTTATTATGAAAATTAAATTTTTCAGTTGATTTTTCATTTTTGGGACTTAGAAAAATTTTCGATTTTTTTTCTCATATAATCTGACCTTCTATGGAATTGTTCATTTTTACACTTCTCATAATATACCTTTTAAACACACAAACAGCAAATGGCATTCTAGCGGGACCATATTTTTTCCAATTGATTTTTTTATATTTCTGACTATTTCTGACTATTTCTGACTTTGAAAAAAATATCGAAATTTTTCTTTCAACTTTTCTTTATTTATTATGAAAATTTAATTTTTCAGTTGATTTTTCATTTTTCTTTCAACTTTTCTTTATTTATTATGAAAATTAAATTTTTCAGTTGATTTTTCATTTTTGGGACTTAGAAAAATTTTCGATTTTTTTTCTCATATAATCTGACCTTCTATGGAATTGTTCATTTTTACACTTCTCATAATATACCTTTTAAACACACAAACAGCAAATGGCATTCTAGCGGGACTTAGAAAAATTTTCGAAATTTTCAAGAAAAAAAATTTTTGACATACACCTCAGTTTCATTGAGAAGTCTCTATTTCAAATGAATTCCACTTAAAAATCATATATATATTTTTTCCAATTGATTTTTTTATATTTCTGACTATTTCTGACTTTGAAAAAAATATCGAAATTTTTCTTTCAACTTTTCTTTATTTATTATGAAAATTTAATTTTTCAGTTGATTTTTCATTTTTCTTTCAACTTTTCTTTATTTATTATGAAAATTAAATTTTTCAGTTGATTTTTCATTTTTGGGACTTAGAAAAATTTTCGATTTTTTTTCTCATATAATCTGACCTTCTATGGAATTGTTCATTTTTACACTTCTCATAATATACCTTTTAAACACACAAACAGCAAATGGCATTCTAGCGGGACTATATTTTTTCCAATTGATTTTTTTATATTTCTGACTATTTCTGACTATTTCTGACTTTGAAAAAAATATCGAAATTTTTCTTTCAACTTTTCTTTATTTATTATGAAAATTTAATTTTTCAGTTGATTTTTCATTTTTCTTTCAACTTTTCTTTATTTATTATGAAAATTAAATTTTTCAGTTGATTTTTCATTTTTGGGACTTAGAAAAATTTTCGATTTTTTTTCTCATATAATCTGACCTTCTATGGAATTGTTCATTTTTACACTTCTCATAATATACCTTTTAAACACACAAACAGCAAATGGCATTCTAGCGGGACTTAGAAAAATTTTCGAAATTTTCAAGAAAAAAAATTTTTGACATACACCTCAGTTTCATTGAGAAGTCTCTATTTCAAATGAATTCCACTTAAAAATCATATATATATTTTTTCCAATTGATTTTTTTATATTTCTGACTATTTCTGACTTTGAAAAAAATATCGAAATTTTTCTTTCAACTTTTCTTTATTTATTATGAAAATTTAATTTTTCAGTTGATTTTTAATTTTTCTTTCAACTTTTCTTTATTTATTATGAAAATTAAATTTTTCAGTTGATTTTTCATTTTTGGGACTTAGAAAAATTTTCGATTTTTTTTCTCATATAATCTGACCTTCTATGGAATTGTTCATTTTTACACTTCTCATAATATACCTTTTAAACACACAAACAGCAAATGGCATTCTAGCGGGACCATATTTTTTCCAATTGATTTTTTTATATTTCTGACTATTTCTGACTATTTCTGACTTTGAAAAAAATATCGAAATTTTTCTTTCAACTTTTCTTTATTTATTATGAAAATTTAATTTTTCAGTTGATTTTTCATTTTTGGGACTTAGAAAAATTTTCGATTTTTTTTCTCATATAATCTGACCTTCTATGGAATTGTTCATTTTTACACTTCTCATAATATACCTTTTAAACACACAAACAGCAAATGGCATTCTAGCGGGACCATATTTTTTCCAATTGATTTTTTTATATTTCTGACTATTTCTGACTATTTCTGACTTTGAAAAAAATATCGAAATTTTTCTTTCAACTTTTCTTTATTTATTATGAAAATTTAATTTTTCAGTTGATTTTTCATTTTTCTTTCAACTTTTCTTTATTTATTATGAAAATTAAATTTTTCAGTTGATTTTTCATTTTTGGGACTTAGAAAAATTTTCGATTTTTTTTCTCATATAATCTGACCTTCTATGGAATTGTTCATTTTTACACTTCTCATAATATACCTTTTAAACACACAAACAGCAAATGGCATTCTAGCGGGACTTAGAAAAATTTTCGAAATTTTCAAGAAAAAAAATTTTTGACATACACCTCAGTTTCATTGAGAAGTCTCTATTTCAAATGAATTCCACTTAAAAATCATATATATATTTTTTCCAATTGATTTTTTTATATTTCTGACTATTTCTGACTTTGAAAAAAATATCGAAATTTTTCTTTCAACTTTTCTTTATTTATTATGAAAATTTAATTTTTCAGTTGATTTTTCATTTTTCTTTCAACTTTTCTTTATTTATTATGAAAATTAAATTTTTCAGTTGATTTTTCATTTTTGGGACTTAGAAAAATTTTCGATTTTTTTTCTCATATAATCTGACCTTCTATGGAATTGTTCATTTTTACACTTCTCATAATATACCTTTTAAACACACAAACAGCAAATGGCATTCTAGCTGGACTATATTTTTTCCAATTGATTTTTTTATATTTCTGACTATTTCTGACTATTTCTGACTTTGAAAAAAATATCGAAATTTTTCTTTCAACTTTTCTTTATTTATTATGAAAATTTAATTTTTCAGTTGATTTTTCATTTTTCTTTCAACTTTTCTTTATTTATTATGAAAATTAAATTTTTCAGTTGATTTTTCATTTTTGGGACTTAGAAAAATTTTCGATTTTTTTTCTCATATAATCTGACCTTCTATGGAATTGTTCATTTTTACACTTCTCATAATATACCTTTTAAACACACAAACAGCAAATGGCATTCTAGCGGGACTTAGAAAAATTTTCGAAATTTTCAAGAAAAAAAATTTTTGACATACACCTCAGTTTCATTGAGAAGTCTCTATTTCAAATGAATTCCACTTAAAAATCATATATATATTTTTTCCAATTGATTTTTTTATATTTCTGACTATTTCTGACTTTGAAAAAAATATCGAAATTTTTCTTTCAACTTTTCTTTATTTATTATGAAAATTTAATTTTTCAGTTGATTTTTAATTTTTCTTTCAACTTTTCTTTATTTATTATGAAAATTAAATTTTTCAGTTGATTTTTCATTTTTGGGACTTAGAAAAATTTTCGATTTTTTTTCTCATATAATCTGACCTTCTATGGAATTGTTCATTTTTACACTTCTCATAATATACCTTTTAAACACACAAACAGCAAATGGCATTCTAGCGGGACCATATTTTTTCCAATTGATTTTTTTATATTTCTGACTATTTCTGACTATTTCTGACTTTGAAAAAAATATCGAAATTTTTCTTTCAACTTTTCTTTATTTATTATGAAAATTTAATTTTTCAGTTGATTTTTCATTTTTCTTTCAACTTTTCTTTATTTATTATGAAAATTAAATTTTTCAGTTGATTTTTCATTTTTGGGACTTAGAAAAATTTTCGATTTTTTTTCTCATATAATCTGACCTTCTATGGAATTGTTCATTTTTACACTTCTCATAATATACCTTTTAAACACACAAACAGCAAATGGCATTCTAGCGGGACTTAGAAAAATTTTCGAAATTTTCAAGAAAAAAAATTTTTGACATACACCTCAGTTTCATTGAGAAGTCTCTATTTCAAATGAATTCCACTTAAAAATCATATATATATTTTTTCCAATTGATTTTTTTATATTTCTGACTATTTCTGACTTTGAAAAAAATATCGAAATTTTTCTTTCAACTTTTCTTTATTTATTATGAAAATTTAATTTTTCAGTTGATTTTTAATTTTTCTTTCAACTTTTCTTTATTTATTATGAAAATTAAATTTTTCAGTTGATTTTTCATTTTTGGGACTTAGAAAAATTTTCGATTTTTTTTCTCATATAATCTGACCTTCTATGGAATTGTTCATTTTTACACTTCTCATAATATACCTTTTAAACACACAAACAGCAAATGGCATTCTAGCGGGACTATATTTTTTCCAATTGATTTTTTTATATTTCTGACTATTTCTGACTATTTCTGACTTTGAAAAAAATATCGAAATTTTTCTTTCAACTTTTCTTTATTTATTATGAAAATTTAATTTTTCAGTTGATTTTTCATTTTTCTTTCAACTTTTCTTTATTTATTATGAAAATTAAATTTTTCAGTTGATTTTTCATTTTTGGGACTTAGAAAAATTTTCGATTTTTTTTCTCATATAATCTGACCTTCTATGGAATTGTTCATTTTTACACTTCTCATAATATACCTTTTAAACACACAAACAGCAAATGGCATTCTAGCGGGACTTAGAAAAATTTTCGAAATTTTCAAGAAAAAAAATTTTTGACATACACCTCAGTTTCATTGAGAAGTCTCTATTTCAAATGAATTCCACTTAAAAATCATATATATATTTTTTCCAATTGATTTTTTTATATTTCTGACTATTTCTGACTTTGAAAAAAATATCGAAATTTTTCTTTCAACTTTTCTTTATTTATTATGAAAATTTAATTTTTCAGTTGATTTTTAATTTTTCTTTCAACTTTTCTTTATTTATTATGAAAATTAAATTTTTCAGTTGATTTTTCATTTTTGGGACTTAGAAAAATTTTCGATTTTTTTTCTCATATAATCTGACCTTCTATGGAATTGTTCATTTTTACACTTCTCATAATATACCTTTTAAACACACAAACAGCAAATGGCATTCTAGCGGGACTATATTTTTTCCAATTGATTTTTTTATATTTCTGACTATTTCTGACTATTTCTGACTTTGAAAAAAATATCGAAATTTTTCTTTCAACTTTTCTTTATTTATTATGAAAATTTAATTTTTCAGTTGATTTTTCATTTTTCTTTCAACTTTTCTTTATTTATTATGAAAATTAAATTTTTCAGTTGATTTTTCATTTTTGGGACTTAGAAAAATTTTCGATTTTTTTTCTCATATAATCTGACCTTCTATGGAATTGTTCATTTTTACACTTCTCATAATATACCTTTTAAACACACAAACAGCAAATGGCATTCTAGCGGGACTTAGAAAAATTTTCGAAATTTTCAAGAAAAAAAATTTTTGACATACACCTCAGTTTCATTGAGAAGTCTCTATTTCAAATGAATTCCACTTAAAAATCATATATATATTTTTTCCAATTGATTTTTTTATATTTCTGACTATTTCTGACTTTGAAAAAAATATCGAAATTTTTCTTTCAACTTTTCTTTATTTATTATGAAAATTTAATTTTTCAGTTGATTTTTAATTTTTCTTTCAACTTTTCTTTATTTATTATGAAAATTAAATTTTTCAGTTGATTTTTCATTTTTGGGACTTAGAAAAATTTTCGATTTTTTTTCTCATATAATCTGACCTTCTATGGAATTGTTCATTTTTACACTTCTCATAATATACCTTTTAAACACACAAACAGCAAATGGCATTCTAGCGGGACTATATTTTTTCCAATTGATTTTTTTATATTTCTGACTATTTCTGACTATTTCTGACTTTGAAAAAAATATCGAAATTTTTCTTTCAACTTTTCTTTATTTATTATGAAAATTTAATTTTTCAGTTGATTTTTCATTTTTCTTTCAACTTTTCTTTATTTATTATGAAAATTAAATTTTTCAGTTGATTTTTCATTTTTGGGACTTAGAAAAATTTTCGATTTTTTTTCTCATATGACCTTCTATGGAATTGTTCATTTTTACACTTCTCATAATATACCTTTTAAACACACAAACAGCAAATGGCATTCTAGCGGGACTTAGAAAAATTTTCGAAATTTTCAAGAAAAAAAATTTTTGACATACACCTCAGTTTCATTGAGAAGTCTCTATTTCAAATGAATTCCACTTAAAAATCATATATATATTTTTTCCAATTGATTTTTTTATATTTCTGACTATTTCTGACTTTGAAAAAAATATCGAAATTTTTCTTTCAACTTTTCTTTATTTATTATGAAAATTTAATTTTTCAGTTGATTTTTAATTTTTCTTTCAACTTTTCTTTATTTATTATGAAAATTAAATTTTTCAGTTGATTTTTCATTTTTGGGACTTAGAAAAATTTTCGATTTTTTTTCTCATATAATCTGACCTTCTATGGAATTGTTCATTTTTACACTTCTCATAATATACCTTTTAAACACACAAACAGCAAATGGCATTCTAGCGGGACTATATTTTTTCCAATTGATTTTTTTATATTTCTGACTATTTCTGACTATTTCTGACTTTGAAAAAAATATCGAAATTTTTCTTTCAACTTTTCTTTATTTATTATGAAAATTTAATTTTTCAGTTGATTTTTCATTTTTCTTTCAACTTTTCTTTATTTATTATGAAAATTAAATTTTTCAGTTGATTTTTCATTTTTGGGACTTAGAAAAATTTTCGATTTTTTTTCTCATATAATCTGACCTTCTATGGAATTGTTCATTTTTACACTTCTCATAATATACCTTTTAAACACACAAACAGCAAATGGCATTCTAGCGGGACTTAGAAAAATTTTCGAAATTTTCAAGAAAAAAAATTTTTGACATACACCTCAGTTTCATTGAGAAGTCTCTATTTCAAATGAATTCCACTTAAAAATCATATATATATTTTTTCCAATTGATTTTTTTATATTTCTGACTATTTCTGACTTTGAAAAAAATATCGAAATTTTTCTTTCAACTTTTCTTTATTTATTATGAAAATTTAATTTTTCAGTTGATTTTTCATTTTTCTTTCAACTTTTCTTTATTTATTATGAAAATTAAATTTGTCAGTTGATTTTTCATTTTTGGGACTTAGAAAAATTTTCGATTTTTTTTCTCATATAATCTGACCTTCTATGGAATTGTTCATTTTTACACTTCTCATAATATACCTTTTAAACACACAAACAGCAAATGGCATTCTAGCGGGACTATATTTTTTCCAATTGATTTTTTTATATTTCTGACTATTTCTGACTATTTCTGACTTTGAAAAAAATATCGAAATTTTTCTTTCAACTTTTCTTTATTTATTATGAAAATTTAATTTTTCAGTTGATTTTTCATTTTTCTTTCAACTTTTCTTTATTTATTATGAAAATTAAATTTTTCAGTTGATTTTTCATTTTTGGGACTTAGAAAAATTTTCGATTTTTTTTCTCATATAATCTGACCTTCTATGGAATTGTTCATTTTTACACTTCTCATAATATACCTTTTAAACACACAAACAGCAAATGGCATTCTAGCGGGACTTAGAAAAATTTTCGAAATTTTCAAGAAAAAAAATTTTTGACATACACCTCAGTTTCATTGAGAAGTCTCTATTTCAAATGAATTCCACTTAAAAATCATATATATATATTTTCCAATTGATTTTTTTATATTTCTGACTATTTCTGACTTTGAAAAAAATATCGAAATTTTTCTTTCAACTTTTCTTTATTTATTATGAAAATTTAATTTTTCAGTTGATTTTTCATTTTTCTTTCAACTTTTCTTTATTTATTATGAAAATTAAATTTGTCAGTTGATTTTTCATTTTTGGGACTTAGAAAAATTTTCGATTTTTTTTCTCATATAATCTGACCTTCTATGGAATTGTTCATTTTTACACTTCTCATAATATACCTTTTAAACACACAAACAGCAAATGGCATTCTAGCGGGACTATATTTTTTCCAATTGATTTTTTTATATTTCTGACTATTTCTGACTATTTCTGACTTTGAAAAAAATATCGAAATTTTTCTTTCAACTTTTCTTTATTTATTATGAAAATTTAATTTTTCAGTTGATTTTTCATTTTTCTTTCAACTTTTCTTTATTTATTATGAAAATTAAATTTGTCAGTTGATTTTTCATTTTTGGGACTTAGAAAAATTTTCGATTTTTTTTCTCATATAATCTGACCTTCTATGGAATTGTTCATTTTTACACTTCTCATAATATACCTTTTAAACACACAAACAGCAAATGGCATTCTAGCGGGACTATATTTTTTCCAATTGATTTTTTTATATTTCTGACTATTTCTGACTATTTCTGACTTTGAAAAAAATATCGAAATTTTTCTTTCAACTTTTCTTTATTTATTATGAAAATTTAATTTTTCAGTTGATTTTTCATTTTTCTTTCAACTTTTCTTTATTTATTATGAAAATTAAATTTTTCAGTTGATTTTTCATTTTTGGGACTTAGAAAAATTTTCGATTTTTTTTCTCATATAATCTGACCTTCTATGGAATTGTTCATTTTTACACTTCTCATAATATACCTTTTAAACACACAAACAGCAAATGGCATTCTAGCGGGACTTAGAAAAATTTTCGAAATTTTCAAGAAAAAAAATTTTTGACATACACCTCAGTTTCATTGAGAAGTCTCTATTTCAAATGAATTCCACTTAAAAATCATATATATATTTTTTCCAATTGATTTTTTTATATTTCTGACTATTTCTGACTTTGAAAAAAATATCGAAATTTTTCTTTCAACTTTTCTTTATTTATTATGAAAATTGAATTTTTCAGTTGATTTTTCATTTTTCTTTCAACTTTTCTTTATTTATTATGAAAATTAAATTTTTCAGTTGATTTTTCATTTTTGGGACTTAGAAAAATTTTCGATTTTTTTTCTCATATAATCTGACCTTCTATGGAATTGTTCATTTTTACACTTCTCATAATATACCTTTTAAACACACAAACAGCAAATGGCATTCTAGCGGGACTTAGAAAAATTTTCGAAATTTTCAAGAAAAAAAATTTTTGACATACACCTCAGTTTCATTGAGAAGTCTCTATTTCAAATGAATTCCACTTAAAAATCATATATATATTTTTTCCAATTGATTTTTTTATATTTCTGACTATTTCTGACTTTGAAAAAAATATCGAAATTTTTCTTTCAACTTTTCTTTATTTATTATGAAAATTTAATTTTTCAGTTGATTTTTCATTTTTCTTTCAACTTTTCTTTATTTATTATGAAAATTAAATTTGTCAGTTGATTTTTCATTTTTGGGACTTAGAAAAATTTTCGATTTTTTTTCTCATATAATCTGACCTTCTATGGAATTGTTCATTTTTACACTTCTCATAATATACCTTTTAAACACACAAACAGCAAATGGCATTCTAGCGGGACTATATTTTTTCCAATTGATTTTTTTATATTTCTGACTATTTCTGACTATTTCTGACTTTGAAAAAAATATCGAAATTTTTCTTTCAACTTTTCTTTATTTATTATGAAAATTTAATTTTTCAGTTGATTTTTCATTTTTCTTTCAACTTTTCTTTATTTATTATGAAAATTAAATTTTTCAGTTGATTTTTCATTTTTGGGACTTAGAAAAATTTTCGATTTTTTTTCTCATATAATCTGACCTTCTATGGAATTGTTCATTTTTACACTTCTCATAATATACCTTTTAAACACACAAACAGCAAATGGCATTCTAGCGGGACTTAGAAAAATTTTCGAAATTTTCAAGAAAAAAAATTTTTGACATACACCTCAGTTTCATTGAGAAGTCTCTATTTCAAATGAATTCCACTTAAAAATCATATATATATATTTTCCAATTGATTTTTTTATATTTCTGACTATTTCTGACTTTGAAAAAAATATCGAAATTTTTCTTTCAACTTTTCTTTATTTATTATGAAAATTTAATTTTTCAGTTGATTTTTCATTTTTCTTTCAACTTTTCTTTATTTATTATGAAAATTAAATTTGTCAGTTGATTTTTCATTTTTGGGACTTAGAAAAATTTTCGATTTTTTTTCTCATATAATCTGACCTTCTATGGAATTGTTCATTTTTACACTTCTCATAATATACCTTTTAAACACACAAACAGCAAATGGCATTCTAGCGGGACTATATTTTTTCCAATTGATTTTTTTATATTTCTGACTATTTCTGACTATTTCTGACTTTGAAAAAAATATCGAAATTTTTCTTTCAACTTTTCTTTATTTATTATGAAAATTTAATTTTTCAGTTGATTTTTCATTTTTCTTTCAACTTTTCTTTATTTATTATGAAAATTAAATTTGTCAGTTGATTTTTCATTTTTGGGACTTAGAAAAATTTTCGATTTTTTTTCTCATATAATCTGACCTTCTATGGAATTGTTCATTTTTACACTTCTCATAATATACCTTTTAAACACACAAACAGCAAATGGCATTCTAGCGGGACTATATTTTTTCCAATTGATTTTTTTATATTTCTGACTATTTCTGACTATTTCTGACTTTGAAAAAAATATCGAAATTTTTCTTTCAACTTTTCTTTATTTATTATGAAAATTTAATTTTTCAGTTGATTTTTCATTTTTCTTTCAACTTTTCTTTATTTATTATGAAAATTAAATTTTTCAGTTGATTTTTCATTTTTGGGACTTAGAAAAATTTTCGATTTTTTTTCTCATATAATCTGACCTTCTATGGAATTGTTCATTTTTACACTTCTCATAATATACCTTTTAAACACACAAACAGCAAATGGCATTCTAGCGGGACTTAGAAAAATTTTCGAAATTTTCAAGAAAAAAAATTTTTGACATACACCTCAGTTTCATTGAGAAGTCTCTATTTCAAATGAATTCCACTTAAAAATCATATATATATTTTTTCCAATTGATTTTTTTATATTTCTGACTATTTCTGACTTTGAAAAAAATATCGAAATTTTTCTTTCAACTTTTCTTTATTTATTATGAAAATTGAATTTTTCAGTTGATTTTTCATTTTTCTTTCAACTTTTCTTTATTTATTATGAAAATTAAATTTTTCAGTTGATTTTTCATTTTTGGGACTTAGAAAAATTTTCGATTTTTTTTCTCATATAATCTGACCTTCTATGGAATTGTTCATTTTTACACTTCTCATAATATACCTTTTAAACACACAAACAGCAAATGGCATTCTAGCGGGACTTAGAAAAATTTTCGAAATTTTCAAGAAAAAAAATTTTTGACATACACCTCAGTTTCATTGAGAAGTCTCTATTTCAAATGAATTCCACTTAAAAATCATATATATATTTTTTCCAATTGATTTTTTTATATTTCTGACTATTTCTGACTTTGAAAAAAATATCGAAATTTTTCTTTCAACTTTTCTTTATTTATTATGAAAATTTAATTTTTCAGTTGATTTTTCATTTTTCTTTCAACTTTTCTTTATTTATTATGAAAATTAAATTTTTCAGTTGATTTTTCATTTTTGGGACTTAGAAAAATTTTCGATTTTTTTTCTCATATAATCTGACCTTCTATGGAATTGTTCATTTTTACACTTCTCATAATATACCTTTTAAACACACAAACAGCAAATGGCATTCTAGCGGGACTTAGAAAAATTTTCGAAATTTTCAAGAAAAAAAATTTTTGACATACACCTCAGTTTCATTGAGAAGTCTCTATTTCAAATGAATTCCACTTAAAAATCATATATATATTTTTTCCAATTGATTTTTTTATATTTCTGACTATTTCTGACTTTGAAAAAAATATCGAAATTTTTCTTTCAACTTTTCTTTATTTATTATGAAAATTTAATTTTTCAGTTGATTTTTCATTTTTCTTTCAACTTTTCTTTATTTATTATGAAAATTAAATTTGTCAGTTGATTTTTCATTTTTGGGACTTAGAAAAATTTTCGATTTTTTTTCTCATATAATCTGACCTTCTATGGAATTGTTCATTTTTACACTTCTCATAATATACCTTTTAAACACACAAACAGCAAATGGCATTCTAGCGGGACTATATTTTTTCCAATTGATTTTTTTATATTTCTGACTATTTCTGACTTTGAAAAAAATATCGAAATTTTTCTTTCAACTTTTCTTTATTTATTATGAAAATTTAATTTTTCAGTTGATTTTTCATTTTTCTTTCAACATTTCTTTATTTATTATGAAAATTAAATTTTTCAGTTGATTTTTCATTTTTGGGACTTAGAAAAATTTTCGATTTTTTTTCTCATATAATCTGACCTTCTATGGAATTGTTCATTTTTACACTTCTCATAATATACATTTTAAACACACAAACAGCAAATGGCATTCTAGCGGGACTTAGAAAAATTTTCGAAATTTTCAAGAAAAAAAATTTTTGACATACACCTCAGTTTCATTGAGAAGTCTCTATTTCAAATGAATTCCACTTAAAAATCATATATATATTTTTTCCAATTGATTTTTTTATATTTCTGACTATTTCTGACTTTGAAAAAAATATCGAAATTTTTCTTTCAACTTTTCTTTATTTATTATGAAAATTTAATTTTTCAGTTGATTTTTCATTTTTCTTTCAACTTTTCTTTATTTATTATGAAAATTAAATTTGTCAGTTGATTTTTCATTTTTGGGACTTAGAAAAATTTTCAATTTTTTTTCTCATATAATCTGACCTTCTATGGAATTGTTCATTTTTACACTTCTCATAATATACCTTTTAAACACACAAACAGCAAATGGCATTCTAGCGGGACTATATTTTTTCCAATTGATTTTTTTATATTTCTGACTATTTCTGACTATTTCTGACTTTGAAAAAAATATCGAAATTTTTCTTTCAACTTTTCTTTATTTATTATGAAAATTTAATTTTTCAGTTGATTTTTCATTTTTCTTTCAACTTTTCTTTATTTATTATGAAAATTAAATTTTTCAGTTGATTTTTCATTTTTGGGACTTAGAAAAATTTTCGATTTTTTTTCTCATATAATCTGACCTTCTATGGAATTGTTCATTTTTACACTTCTCATAATATACCTTTTAAACACACAAACAGCAAATGGCATTCTAGCGGGACTTAGAAAAATTTTCGAAATTTTCAAGAAAAAAAATTTTTGACATACACCTCAGTTTCATTGAGAAGTCTCTATTTCAAATGAATTCCACTTAAAAATCATATATATATTTTTTCCAATTGATTTTTTTATATTTCTGACTATTTCTGACTTTGAAAAAAATATCGAAATTTTTCTTTCAACTTTTCTTTATTTATTATGAAAATTTAATTTTTCAGTTGATTTTTCATTTTTCTTTCAACTTTTCTTTATTTATTATGAAAATTAAATTTTTCAGTTGATTTTTCATTTTTGGGACTTAGAAAAATTTTCGATTTTTTTTCTCATATAATCTGACCTTCTATGGAATTGTTCATTTTTACACTTCTCATAATATACCTTTTAAACACACAAACAGCAAATGGCATTCTAGCGGGACTTAGAAAAATTTTCGAAATTTTCAAGAAAAAAAATTTTTGACATACACCTCAGTTTCATTGAGAAGTCTCTATTTCAAATGAATTCCACTTAAAAATCATATATATATTTTTTCCAATTGATTTTTTTATATTTCTGACTATTTCTGACTTTGAAAAAAATATCGAAATTTTTCTTTCAACTTTTCTTTATTTATTATGAAAATTTAATTTTTCAGTTGATTTTTCATTTTTCTTTCAACTTTTCTTTATTTATTATGAAAATTAAATTTGTCAGTTGATTTTTCATTTTTGGGACTTAGAAAAATTTTCGATTTTTTTTCTCATATAATCTGACCTTCTATGGAATTGTTCATTTTTACACTTCTCATAATATACCTTTTAAACACACAAACAGCAAATGGCATTCTAGCGGGACTATATTTTTTCCAATTGATTTTTTTATATTTCTGACTATTTCTGACTTTGAAAAAAATATCGAAATTTTTCTTTCAACTTTTCTTTATTTATTATGAAAATTTAATTTTTCAGTTGATTTTTCATTTTTCTTTCAACATTTCTTTATTTATTATGAAAATTAAATTTTTCAGTTGATTTTTCATTTTTGGGACTTAGAAAAATTTTCGATTTTTTTTCTCATATAATCTGACCTTCTATGGAATTGTTCATTTTTACACTTCTCATAATATACATTTTAAACACACAAACAGCAAATGGCATTCTAGCGGGACTTAGAAAAATTTTCGAAATTTTCAAGAAAAAAAATTTTTGACATACACCTCAGTTTCATTGAGAAGTCTCTATTTCAAATGAATTCCACTTAAAAATCATATATATATTTTTTCCAATTGATTTTTTTATATTTCTGACTATTTCTGACTTTGAAAAAAATATCGAAATTTTTCTTTCAACTTTTCTTTATTTATTATGAAAATTTAATTTTTCAGTTGATTTTTCATTTTTCTTTCAACTTTTCTTTATTTATTATGAAAATTAAATTTGTCAGTTGATTTTTCATTTTTGGGACTTAGAAAAATTTTCGATTTTTTTTCTCATATAATCTGACCTTCTATGGAATTGTTCATTTTTACACTTCTCATAATATACCTTTTAAACACACAAACAGCAAATGGCATTCTAGCGGGACTATATTTTTTCCAATTGATTTTTTTATATTTCTGACTATTTCTGACTATTTCTGACTTTGAAAAAAATATCGAAATTTTTCTTTCAACTTTTCTTTATTTATTATGAAAATTTAATTTTTCAGTTGATTTTTCATTTTTCTTTCAACTTTTCTTTATTTATTATGAAAATTAAATTTTTCAGTTGATTTTTCATTTTTGGGACTTAGAAAAATTTTCGATTTTTTTTCTCATATAATCTGACCTTCTATGGAATTGTTCATTTTTACACTTCTCATAATATACCTTTTAAACACACAAACAGCAAATGGCATTCTAGCGGGACTTAGAAAAATTTTCGAAATTTTCAAGAAAAAAAATTTTTGACATACACCTCAGTTTCATTGAGAAGTCTCTATTTCAAATGAATTCCACTTAAAAATCATATATATATTTTTTCCAATTGATTTTTTTATATTTCTGACTATTTCTGACTTTGAAAAAAATATCGAAATTTTTCTTTCAACTTTTCTTTATTTATTATGAAAATTTAATTTTTCAGTTGATTTTTCATTTTTCTTTCAACTTTTCTTTATTTATTATGAAAATTAAATTTGTCAGTTGATTTTTCATTTTTGGGACTTAGAAAAATTTTCGATTTTTTTTCTCATATAATCTGACCTTCTATGGAATTGTTCATTTTTACACTTCTCATAATATACCTTTTAAACACACAAACAGCAAATGGCATTCTAGCGGGACTATATTTTTTCCAATTGATTTTTTTATATTTCTGACTATTTCTGACTATTTCTGACTTTGAAAAAAATATCGAAATTTTTCTTTCAACTTTTCTTTATTTATTATGAAAATTTAATTTTTCAGTTGATTTTTCATTTTTCTTTCAACTTTTCTTTATTTATTATGAAAATTAAATTTTTCAGTTGATTTTTCATTTTTGGGACTTAGAAAAATTTTCGATTTTTTTTCTCATATAATCTGACCTTCTATGGAATTGTTCATTTTTACACTTCTCATAATATACCTTTTAAACACACAAACAGCAAATGGCATTCTAGCGGGACTTAGAAAAATTTTCGAAATTTTCAAGAAAAAAAATTTTTGACATACACCTCAGTTTCATTGAGAAGTCTCTATTTCAAATGAATTCCACTTAAAAATCATATATATATTTTTTCCAATTGATTTTTTTATATTTCTGACTATTTCTGACTTTGAAAAAAATATCGAAATTTTTCTTTCAACTTTTCTTTATTTATTATGAAAATTTAATTTTTCAGTTGATTTTTCATTTTTCTTTCAACTTTTCTTTATTTATTATGAAAATTAAATTTGTCAGTTGATTTTTCATTTTTGGGACTTAGAAAAATTTTCGATTTTTTTTCTCATATAATCTGACCTTCTATGGAATTGTTCATTTTTACACTTCTCATAATATACCTTTTAAACACACAAACAGCAAATGGCATTCTAGCGGGACTATATTTTTTCCAATTGATTTTTTTATATTTCTGACTATTTCTGACTATTTCTGACTTTGAAAAAAATATCGAAATTTTTCTTTCAACTTTTCTTTATTTATTATGAAAATTTAATTTTTCAGTTGATTTTTCATTTTTCTTTCAACTTTTCTTTATTTATTATGAAAATTAAATTTTTCAGTTGATTTTTCATTTTTGGGACTTAGAAAAATTTTCGATTTTTTTTCTCATATAATCTGACCTTCTATGGAATTGTTCATTTTTACACTTCTCATAATATGCCTTTTAAACACACAAACAGCAAATGGCATTCTAGCGGGACTTAGAAAAATTTTCGAAATTTTCAAGAAAAAAAATTTTTGACATACACCTCAGTTTCATTGAGAAGTCTCTATTTCAAATGAATTCCACTTAAAAATCATATATATATTTTTTCCAATTGATTTTTTTATATTTCTGACTATTTCTGACTTTGAAAAAAATATCGAAATTTTTCTTTCAACTTTTCTTTATTTATTATGAAAATTTAATTTTTCAGTTGATTTTTCATTTTTCTTTCAACTTTTCTTTATTTATTATGAAAATTAAATTTGTCAGTTGATTTTTCATTTTTGGGACTTAGAAAAATTTTCGATTTTTTTTCTCATATAATCTGACCTTCTATGGAATTGTTCATTTTTACACTTCTCATAATATACCTTTTAAACACACAAACAGCAAATGGCATTCTAGCGGGACTATATTTTTTCCAATTGATTTTTTTATATTTCTGACTATTTCTGACTATTTCTGACTTTGAAAAAAATATCGAAATTTTTCTTTCAACTTTTCTTTATTTATTATGAAAATTGAATTTTTCAGTTGATTTTTCATTTTTCTTTCAACTTTTCTTTATTTATTATGAAAATTAAATTTTTCAGTTGATTTTTCATTTTTGGGACTTAGAAAAATTTTCGATTTTTTTTCTCATATAATCTGACCTTCTATGGAATTGTTCATTTTTACACTTCTCATAATATACCTTTTAAACACACAAACAGCAAATGGCATTCTAGCGGGACTATATTTTTTCCAATTGATTTTTTTATATTTCTGACTATTTCTGACTATTTCTGACTTTGAAAAAAATATCGAAATTTTTCTTTCAACTTTTCTTTATTTATTATGAAAATTTAATTTTTCAGTTGATTTTTCATTTTTCTTTCAACTTTTCTTTATTTATTATGAAAATTTAATTTTTCAGTTGATTTTTCATTTTTGGGACTTAGAAAAATTTTCGATTTTTTTTCTCATATAATCTGACCTTCTATGGAATTGTTCATTTTTACACTTCTCATAATATACCTTTTAAACACACAAACAGCAAATGGCATTCTAGCGGGACTTAGAAAAATTTTCGAAATTTTCAAGAAAAAAAATTTTTGACATACACCTCAGTTTCATTGAGAAGTCTCTATTTCAAATGAATTCCACTTAAAAATCATATATATATTTTTTCCAATTGATTTTTTTATATTTCTGACTATTTCTGACTTTGAAAAAAATATCGAAATTTTTCTTTCAACTTTTCTTTATTTATTATGAAAATTGAATTTTTCAGTTGATTTTTCATTTTTCTTTCAACTTTTCTTTATTTATTATGAAAATTAAATTTTTCAGTTGATTTTTCATTTTTGGGACTTAGAAAAATTTTCGATTTTTTTTCTCATATAATCTGACCTTCTATGGAATTGTTCATTTTTACACTTCTCATAATATACCTTTTAAACACACAAACAGCAAATGGCATTCTAGCGGGACTTAGAAAAATTTTCGAAATTTTCAAGAAAAAAAATTTTTGACATACACCTCAGTTTCATTGAGAAGTCTCTATTTCAAATGAATTCCACTTAAAAATCATATATATATTTTTTCCAATTGATTTTTTTATATTTCTGACTATTTCTGACTTTGAAAAAAATATCGAAATTTTTCTTTCAACTTTTCTTTATTTATTATGAAAATTTAATTTTTCAGTTGATTTTTCATTTTTCTTTCAACTTTTCTTTATTTATTATGAAAATTAAATTTGACAGTTGATTTTTCATTTTTGGGACTTAGAAAAATTTTCGATTTTTTTTCTCATATAATCTGACCTTCTCTGGAATTGTTCATTTTTACACTTCTCATAATATACCTTTTAAACACACAAACAGCAAATGGCATTCTAGCGGGACTATATTTTTTCCAATTGATTTTTTTATATTTCTGACTATTTCTGACTATTTCTGACTTTGAAAAAAATATCGAAATTTTTCTTTCAACTTTTCTTTATTTATTATGAAAATTTAATTTTTCAGTTGATTTTTCATTTTTCTTTCAACTTTTCTTTATTTATTATGAAAATTAAATTTTTCAGTTGATTTTTCATTTTTGGGACTTAGAAAAATTTTCGATTTTTTTTCTCATATAATCTGACCTTCTATGGAATTGTTCATTTTTACACTTCTCATAATATACCTTTTAAACACACAAACAGCAAATGGCATTCTAGCGGGACTATATTTTTTCCAATTGATTTTTTTATATTTCTGACTATTTCTGACTATTTCTGACTTTGAAAAAAATATCGAAATTTTTCTTTCAACTTTTCTTTATTTATTATGAAAATTTAATTTTTCAGTTGATTTTTCATTTTTCTTTCAACTTTTCTTTATTTATTATGAAAATTAAATTTTTCAGTTGATTTTTCATTTTTGGGACTTAGAAAAATTTTCGATTTTTTTTCTCATATAATCTGACCTTCTATGGAATTGTTCATTTTTACACTTCTCATAATATACCTTTTAAACACACAAACAGCAAATGGCATTCTAGCGGGACTTAGAAAAATTTTCGAAATTTTCAAGAAAAAAAATTTTTGACATACACCTCAGTTTCATTGAGAAGTCTCTATTTCAAATGAATTCCACTTAAAAATCATATATATATTTTTTCCAATTGATTTTTTTATATTTCTGACTATTTCTGACTTTGAAAAAAATATCGAAATTTTTCTTTCAACTTTTCTTTATTTATTATGAAAATTGAATTTTTCAGTTGATTTTTCATTTTTCTTTCAACTTTTCTTTATTTATTATGAAAATTAAATTTTTCAGTTGATTTTTCATTTTTGGGACTTAGAAAAATTTTCGATTTTTTTTCTCATATAATCTGACCTTCTATGGAATTGTTCATTTTTACACTTCTCATAATATACCTTTTAAACACACAAACAGCAAATGGCATTCTAGCGGGACTTAGAAAAATTTTCGAAATTTTCAAGAAAAAAAATTTTTGACATACACCTCAGTTTCATTGAGAAGTCTCTATTTCAAATGAATTCCACTTAAAAATCATATATATATTTTTTCCAATTGATTTTTTTATATTTCTGACTATTTCTGACTTTGAAAAAAATATCGAAATTTTTCTTTCAACTTTTCTTTATTTATTATGAAAATTGAATTTTTCAGTTGATTTTTCATTTTTCTTTCAACTTTTCTTTATTTATTATGAAAATTAAATTTTTCAGTTGATTTTTCATTTTTGGGACTTAGAAAAATTTTCGATTTTTTTTCTCATATAATCTGACCTTCTATGGAATTGTTCATTTTTACACTTCTCATAATATACCTTTTAAACACACAAACAGCAAATGGCATTCTAGCGGGACTTAGAAAAATTTTCGAAATTTTCAAGAAAAAAAATTTTTGACATACACCTCAGTTTCATTGAGAAGTCTCTATTTCAAATGAATTCCACTTAAAAATCATATATATATTTTTTCCAATTGATTTTTTTATATTTCTGACTATTTCTGACTTTGAAAAAAATATCGAAATTTTTCTTTCAACTTTTCTTTATTTATTATGAAAATTTAATTTTTCAGTTGATTTTTCATTTTTCTTTCAACTTTTCTTTATTTATTATGAAAATTAAATTTGTCAGTTGATTTTTCATTTTTGGGACTTAGAAAAATTTTCGATTTTTTTTCTCATATAATCTGACCTTCTATGGAATTGTTCATTTTTACACTTCTCATAATATACCTTTTAAACACACAAACAGCAAATGGCATTCTAGCGGGACTATATTTTTTCCAATTGATTTTTTTATATTTCTGACTATTTCTGACTATTTCTGACTTTGAAAAAAATATCGAAATTTTTCTTTCAACTTTTCTTTATTTATTATGAAAATTTAATTTTTCAGTTGATTTTTCATTTTTCTTTCAACTTTTCTTTATTTATTATGAAAATTAAATTTGTCAGTTGATTTTTCATTTTTGGGACTTAGAAAAATTTTCGATTTTTTTTCTCATATAATCTGACCTTCTATGGAATTGTTCATTTTTACACTTCTCATAATATACCTTTTAAACACACAAACAGCAAATGGCATTCTAGCGGGACTATATTTTTTCCAATTGATTTTTTTATATTTCTGACTATTTCTGACTATTTCTGACTTTGAAAAAAATATCGAAATTTTTCTTTCAACTTTTCTTTATTTATTATGAAAATTTAATTTTTCAGTTGATTTTTCATTTTTCTTTCAACTTTTCTTTATTTATTATGAAAATTAAATTTGTCAGTTGATTTTTCATTTTTGGGACTTAGAAAAATTTTCGATTTTTTTTCTCATATAATCTGACCTTCTATGGAATTGTTCATTTTTACACTTCTCATAATATACCTTTTAAACACACAAACAGCAAATGGCATTCTAGCGGGACTATATTTTTTCCAATTGATTTTTTTATATTTCTGACTATTTCTGACTATTTCTGACTTTGAAAAAAATATCGAAATTTTTCTTTCAACTTTTCTTTATTTATTATGAAAATTTAATTTTTCAGTTGATTTTTCATTTTTCTTTCAACTTTTCTTTATTTATTATGAAAATTAAATTTGTCAGTTGATTTTTCATTTTTGGGACTTAGAAAAATTTTCGATTTTTTTTCTCATATAATCTGACCTTCTATGGAATTGTTCATTTTTACACTTCTCATAATATACCTTTTAAACACACAAACAGCAAATGGCATTCTAGCGGGACTATATTTTTTCCAATTGATTTTTTTATATTTCTGACTATTTCTGACTATTTCTGACTTTGAAAAAAATATCGAAATTTTTCTTTCAACTTTTCTTTATTTATTATGAAAATTTAATTTTTCAGTTGATTTTTCATTTTTCTTTCAACTTTTCTTTATTTATTATGAAAATTAAATTTGTCAGTTGATTTTTCATTTTTGGGACTTAGAAAAATTTTCGATTTTTTTTCTCATATAATCTGACCTTCTATGGAATTGTTCATTTTTACACTTCTCATAATATACCTTTTAAACACACAAACAGCAAATGGCATTCTAGCGGGACTATATTTTTTCCAATTGATTTTTTTATATTTCTGACTATTTCTGACTATTTCTGACTTTGAAAAAAATATCGAAATTTTTCTTTCAACTTTTCTTTATTTATTATGAAAATTTAATTTTTCAGTTGATTTTTCATTTTTCTTTCAACTTTTCTTTATTTATTATGAAAATTAAATTTTTCAGTTGATTTTTCATTTTTGGGACTTAGAAAAATTTTCGATTTTTTTTCTCATATAATCTGACCTTCTATGGAATTGTTCATTTTTACACTTCTCATAATATACCTTTTAAACACACAAACAGCAAATGGCATTCTAGCGGGACTATATTTTTTCCAATTGATTTTTTTATATTTCTGACTATTTCTGACTATTTCTGACTTTGAAAAAAATATCGAAATTTTTCTTTCAACTTTTCTTTATTTATTATGAAAATTTAATTTTTCAGTTGATTTTTCATTTTTCTTTCAACTTTTCTTTATTTATTATGAAAATTAAATTTTTCAGTTGATTTTTCATTTTTGGGACTTAGAAAAATTTTCGATTTTTTTTCTCATATAATCTGACCTTCTATGGAATTGTTCATTTTTACACTTCTCATAATATACCTTTTAAACACACAAACAGCAAATGGCATTCTAGCGGGACTTAGAAAAATTTTCGAAATTTTCAAGAAAAAAAATTTTTGACATACACCTCAGTTTCATTGAGAAGTCTCTATTTCAAATGAATTCCACTTAAAAATCATATATATATTTTTTCCAATTGATTTTTTTATATTTCTGACTATTTCTGACTTTGAAAAAAATATCGAAATTTTTCTTTCAACTTTTCTTTATTTATTATGAAAATTGAATTTTTCAGTTGATTTTTCATTTTTCTTTCAACTTTTCTTTATTTATTATGAAAATTAAATTTTTCAGTTGATTTTTCATTTTTGGGACTTAGAAAAATTTTCGATTTTTTTTCTCATATAATCTGACCTTCTATGGAATTGTTCATTTTTACACTTCTCATAATATACCTTTTAAACACACAAACAGCAAATGGCATTCTAGCGGGACTTAGAAAAATTTTCGAAATTTTCAAGAAAAAAAATTTTTGACATACACCTCAGTTTCATTGAGAAGTCTCTATTTCAAATGAATTCCACTTAAAAATCATATATATATTTTTTCCAATTGATTTTTTTATATTTCTGACTATTTCTGACTTTGAAAAAAATATCGAAATTTTTCTTTCAACTTTTCTTTATTTATTATGAAAATTGAATTTTTCAGTTGATTTTTCATTTTTCTTTCAACTTTTCTTTATTTATTATGAAAATTAAATTTTTCAGTTGATTTTTCATTTTTGGGACTTAGAAAAATTTTCGATTTTTTTTCTCATATAATCTGACCTTCTATGGAATTGTTCATTTTTACACTTCTCATAATATACCTTTTAAACACACAAACAGCAAATGGCATTCTAGCGGGACTTAGAAAAATTTTCGAAATTTTCAAGAAAAAAAATTTTTGACATACACCTCAGTTTCATTGAGAAGTCTCTATTTCAAATGAATTCCACTTAAAAATCATATATATATTTTTTCCAATTGATTTTTTTATATTTCTGACTATTTCTGACTTTGAAAAAAATATCGAAATTTTTCTTTCAACTTTTCTTTATTTATTATGAAAATTGAATTTTTCAGTTGATTTTTCATTTTTCTTTCAACTTTTCTTTATTTATTATGAAAATTAAATTTTTCAGTTGATTTTTCATTTTTGGGACTTAGAAAAATTTTCGATTTTTTTTCTCATATAATCTGACCTTCTATGGAATTGTTCATTTTTACACTTCTCATAATATACCTTTTAAACACACAAACAGCAAATGGCATTCTAGCGGGACTTAGAAAAATTTTCGAAATTTTCAAGAAAAAAAATTTTTGACATACACCTCAGTTTCATTGAGAAGTCTCTATTTCAAATGAATTCCACTTAAAAATCATATATATATTTTTTCCAATTGATTTTTTTATATTTCTGACTATTTCTGACTTTGAAAAAAATATCGAAATTTTTCTTTCAACTTTTCTTTATTTATTATGAAAATTTAATTTTTCAGTTGATTTTTCATTTTTCTTTCAACTTTTCTTTATTTATTATGAAAATTAAATTTGTCAGTTGATTTTTCATTTTTGGGACTTAGAAAAATTTTCGATTTTTTTTCTCATATAATCTGACCTTCTATGGAATTGTTCATTTTTACACTTCTCATAATATACCTTTTAAACACACAAACAGCAAATGGCATTCTAGCGGGACTATATTTTTTCCAATTGATTTTTTTATATTTCTGACTATTTCTGACTATTTCTGACTTTGAAAAAAATATCGAAATTTTTCTTTCAACTTTTCTTTATTTATTATGAAAATTTAATTTTTCAGTTGATTTTTCATTTTTCTTTCAACTTTTCTTTATTTATTATGAAAATTAAATTTGTCAGTTGATTTTTCATTTTTGGGACTTAGAAAAATTTTCGATTTTTTTTCTCATATAATCTGACCTTCTATGGAATTGTTCATTTTTACACTTCTCATAATATACCTTTTAAACACACAAACAGCAAATGGCATTCTAGCGGGACTATATTTTTTCCAATTGATTTTTTTATATTTCTGACTATTTCTGACTATTTCTGACTTTGAAAAAAATATCGAAATTTTTCTTTCAACTTTTCTTTATTTATTATGAAAATTTAATTTTTCAGTTGATTTTTCATTTTTCTTTCAACTTTTCTTTATTTATTATGAAAATTAAATTTGTCAGTTGATTTTTCATTTTTGGGACTTAGAAAAATTTTCGATTTTTTTTCTCATATAATCTGACCTTCTATGGAATTGTTCATTTTTACACTTCTCATAATATACCTTTTAAACACACAAACAGCAAATGGCATTCTAGCGGGACTATATTTTTTCCAATTGATTTTTTTATATTTCTGACTATTTCTGACTATTTCTGACTTTGAAAAAAATATCGAAATTTTTCTTTCAACTTTTCTTTATTTATTATGAAAATTTAATTTTTCAGTTGATTTTTCATTTTTCTTTCAACTTTTCTTTATTTATTATGAAAATTAAATTTTTCAGTTGATTTTTCATTTTTGGGACTTAGAAAAATTTTCGATTTTTTTTCTCATATAATCTGACCTTCTATGGAATTGTTCATTTTTACACTTCTCATAATATACCTTTTAAACACACAAACAGCAAATGGCATTCTAGCGGGACTTAGAAAAATTTTCGAAATTTTCAAGAAAAAAAATTTTTGACATACACCTCAGTTTCATTGAGAAGTCTCTATTTCAAATGAATTCCACTTAAAAATCATATATATATATTTTCCAATTGATTTTTTTATATTTCTGACTATTTCTGACTTTGAAAAAAATATCGAAATTTTTCTTTCAACTTTTCTTTATTTATTATGAAAATTTAATTTTTCAGTTGATTTTTCATTTTTCTTTCAACTTTTCTTTATTTATTATGAAAATTAAATTTGTCAGTTGATTTTTCATTTTTGGGACTTAGAAAAATTTTCGATTTTTTTTCTCATATAATCTGACCTTCTATGGAATTGTTCATTTTTACACTTCTCATAATATACCTTTTAAACACACAAACAGCAAATGGCATTCTAGCGGGACTATATTTTTTCCAATTGATTTTTTTATATTTCTGACTATTTCTGACTATTTCTGACTTTGAAAAAAATATCGAAATTTTTCTTTCAACTTTTCTTTATTAATTATGAAAATTTAATTTTTCAGTTGATTTTTCATTTTTCTTTCAACTTTTCTTTATTTATTATGAAAATTAAATTTGTCAGTTGATTTTTCATTTTTGGGACTTAGAAAAATTTTCGATTTTTTTTTCTCATATAATCTGACCTTCTATGGAATTGTTCATTTTTACACTTCTCATAATATACCTTTTAAACACACAAACAGCAAATGGCATTCTAGCGGGACTATATTTTTTCCAATTGATTTTTTTATATTTCTGACTATTTCTGACTATTTCTGACTTTGAAAAAAATATCGAAATTTTTCTTTCAACTTTTCTTTATTTATTATGAAAATTTAATTTTTCAGTTGATTTTTCATTTTTCTTTCAACTTTTCTTTATTTATTATGAAAATTAAATTTTTCAGTTGATTTTTCATTTTTGGGACTTAGAAAAATTTTCGATTTTTTTTCTCATATAATCTGACCTTCTATGGAATTGTTCATTTTTACACTTCTCATAATATACCTTTTAAACACACAAACAGCAAATGGCATTCTAGCGGGACTTAGAAAAATTTTCGAAATTTTCAAGAAAAAAAATTTTTGACATACACCTCAGTTTCATTGAGAAGTCTCTATTTCAAATGAATTCCACTTAAAAATCATATATATATTTTTTCCAATTGATTTTTTTATATTTCTGACTATTTCTGACTTTGAAAAAAATATCGAAATTTTTCTTTCAACTTTTCTTTATTTATTATGAAAATTGAATTTTTCAGTTGATTTTTCATTTTTCTTTCAACTTTTCTTTATTTATTATGAAAATTAAATTTTTCAGTTGATTTTTCATTTTTGGGACTTAGAAAAATTTTCGATTTTTTTTCTCATATAATCTGACCTTCTATGGAATTGTTCATTTTTACACTTCTCATAATATACCTTTTAAACACACAAACAGCAAATGGCATTCTAGCGGGACTTAGAAAAATTTTCGAAATTTTCAAGAAAAAAAATTTTTGACATACACCTCAGTTTCATTGAGAAGTCTCTATTTCAAATGAATTCCACTTAAAAATCATATATATATTTTTTCCAATTGATTTTTTTATATTTCTGACTATTTCTGACTTTGAAAAAAATATCGAAATTTTTCTTTCAACTTTTCTTTATTTATTATGAAAATTTAATTTTTCAGTTGATTTTTCATTTTTCTTTCAACTTTTCTTTATTTATTATGAAAATTAAATTTTTCAGTTGATTTTTCATTTTTGGGACTTAGAAAAATTTTCGATTTTTTTTCTCATATAATCTGACCTTCTATGGAATTGTTCATTTTTACACTTCTCATAATATACCTTTTAAACACACAAACAGCAAATGGCATTCTAGCGGGACTTAGAAAAATTTTCGAAATTTTCAAGAAAAAAAATTTTTGACATACACCTCAGTTTCATTGAGAAGTCTCTATTTCAAATGAATTCCACTTAAAAATCATATATATATTTTTTCCAATTGATTTTTTTATATTTCTGACTATTTCTGACTTTGAAAAAAATATCGAAATTTTTCTTTCAACTTTTCTTTATTTATTATGAAAATTTAATTTTTCAGTTGATTTTTCATTTTTCTTTCAACTTTTCTTTATTTATTATGAAAATTAAATTTGTCAGTTGATTTTTCATTTTTGGGACTTAGAAAAATTTTCGATTTTTTTTCTCATATAATCTGACCTTCTATGGAATTGTTCATTTTTACACTTCTCATAATATACCTTTTAAACACACAAACAGCAAATGGCATTCTAGCGGGACTATATTTTTTCCAATTGATTTTTTTATATTTCTGACTATTTCTGACTTTGAAAAAAATATCGAAATTTTTCTTTCAACTTTTCTTTATTTATTATGAAAATTTAATTTTTCAGTTGATTTTTCATTTTTCTTTCAACATTTCTTTATTTATTATGAAAATTAAATTTTTCAGTTGATTTTTCATTTTTGGGACTTAGAAAAATTTTCGATTTTTTTTCTCATATAATCTGACCTTCTATGGAATTGTTCATTTTTACACTTCTCATAATATACATTTTAAACACACAAACAGCAAATGGCATTCTAGCGGGACTTAGAAAAATTTTCGAAATTTTCAAGAAAAAAAATTTTTGACATACACCTCAGTTTCATTGAGAAGTCTCTATTTCAAATGAATTCCACTTAAAAATCATATATATATTTTTTCCAATTGATTTTTTTATATTTCTGACTATTTCTGACTTTGAAAAAAATATCGAAATTTTTCTTTCAACTTTTCTTTATTTATTATGAAAATTTAATTTTTCAGTTGATTTTTCATTTTTCTTTCAACTTTTCTTTATTTATTATGAAAATTAAATTTGTCAGTTGATTTTTCATTTTTGGGACTTAGAAAAATTTTCGATTTTTTTTCTCATATAATCTGACCTTCTATGGAATTGTTCATTTTTACACTTCTCATAATATACCTTTTAAACACACAAACAGCAAATGGCATTCTAGCGGGACTATATTTTTTCCAATTGATTTTTTTATATTTCTGACTATTTCTGACTATTTCTGACTTTGAAAAAAATATCGAAATTTTTCTTTCAACTTTTCTTTATTTATTATGAAAATTTAATTTTTCAGTTGATTTTTCATTTTTCTTTCAACTTTTCTTTATTTATTATGAAAATTAAATTTGTCAGTTGATTTTTCATTTTTGGGACTTAGAAAAATTTTCGATTTTTTTTCTCATATAATCTGACCTTCTATGGAATTGTTCATTTTTACACTTCTCATAATATACCTTTTAAACACACAAACAGCAAATGGCATTCTAGCGGGACTATATTTTTTCCAATTGATTTTTTTATATTTCTGACTATTTCTGACTTTGAAAAAAATATCGAAATTTTTCTTTCAACTTTTCTTTATTTATTATGAAAATTTAATTTTTCAGTTGATTTTTCATTTTTCTTTCAACATTTCTTTATTTATTATGAAAATTAAATTTTTCAGTTGATTTTTCATTTTTGGGACTTAGAAAAATTTTCGATTTTTTTTCTCATATAATCTGACCTTCTATGGAATTGTTCATTTTTACACTTCTCATAATATACATTTTAAACACACAAACAGCAAATGGCATTCTAGCGGGACTTAGAAAAATTTTCGAAATTTTCAAGAAAAAAAATTTTTGACATACACCTCAGTTTCATTGAGAAGTCTCTATTTCAAATGAATTCCACTTAAAAATCATATATATATTTTTTCCAATTGATTTTTTTATATTTCTGACTATTTCTGACTTTGAAAAAAATATCGAAATTTTTCTTTCAACTTTTCTTTATTTATTATGAAAATTTAATTTTTCAGTTGATTTTTCATTTTTCTTTCAACTTTTCTTTATTTATTATGAAAATTAAATTTGTCAGTTGATTTTTCATTTTTGGGACTTAGAAAAATTTTCGATTTTTTTTCTCATATAATCTGACCTTCTATGGAATTGTTCATTTTTACACTTCTCATAATATACCTTTTAAACACACAAACAGCAAATGGCATTCTAGCGGGACTATATTTTTTCCAATTGATTTTTTTATATTTCTGACTATTTCTGACTATTTCTGACTTTGAAAAAAATATCGAAATTTTTCTTTCAACTTTTCTTTATTTATTATGAAAATTTAATTTTTCAGTTGATTTTTCATTTTTCTTTCAACTTTTCTTTATTTATTATGAAAATTAAATTTGTCAGTTGATTTTTCATTTTTGGGACTTAGAAAAATTTTCGATTTTTTTTCTCATATAATCTGACCTTCTATGGAATTGTTCATTTTTACACTTCTCATAATATACCTTTTAAACACACAAACAGCAAATGGCATTCTAGCGGGACTATATTTTTTCCAATTGATTTTTTTATATTTCTGACTATTTCTGACTATTTCTGACTTTGAAAAAAATATCGAAATTTTTCTTTCAACTTTTCTTTATTTATTATGAAAATTTAATTTTTCAGTTGATTTTTCATTTTTCTTTCAACTTTTCTTTATTTATTATGAAAATTAAATTTGTCAGTTGATTTTTCATTTTTGGGACTTAGAAAAATTTTCGATTTTTTTTCTCATATAATCTGACCTTCTATGGAATTGTTCATTTTTACACTTCTCATAATATACCTTTTAAACACACAAACAGCAAATGGCATTCTAGCGGGACTATATTTTTTCCAATTGATTTTTTTATATTTCTGACTATTTCTGACTATTTCTGACTTTGAAAAAAATATCGAAATTTTTCTTTCAACTTTTCTTTATTTATTATGAAAATTTAATTTTTCAGTTGATTTTTCATTTTTCTTTCAACTTTTCTTTATTTATTATGAAAATTAAATTTTTCAGTTGATTTTTCATTTTTGGGACTTAGAAAAATTTTCGATTTTTTTTCTCATATAATCTGACCTTCTATGGAATTGTTCATTTTTACACTTCTCATAATATACCTTTTAAACACACAAACAGCAAATGGCATTCTAGCGGGACTTAGAAAAATTTTCGAAATTTTCAAGAAAAAAAATTTTTGACATACACCTCAGTTTCATTGAGAAGTCTCTATTTCAAATGAATTCCACTTAAAAATCATATATATATATTTTCCAATTGATTTTTTTATATTTCTGACTATTTCTGACTTTGAAAAAAATATCGAAATTTTTCTTTCAACTTTTCTTTATTTATTATGAAAATTTAATTTTTCAGTTGATTTTTCATTTTTCTTTCAACTTTTCTTTATTTATTATGAAAATTAAATTTGTCAGTTGATTTTTCATTTTTGGGACTTAGAAAAATTTTCGATTTTTTTTCTCATATAATCTGACCTTCTATGGAATTGTTCATTTTTACACTTCTCATAATATACCTTTTAAACACACAAACAGCAAATGGCATTCTAGCGGGACTATATTTTTTCCAATTGATTTTTTTATATTTCTGACTATTTCTGACTATTTCTGACTTTGAAAAAAATATCGAAATTTTTCTTTCAACTTTTCTTTATTTATTATGAAAATTTAATTTTTCAGTTGATTTTTCATTTTTCTTTCAACTTTTCTTTATTTATTATGAAAATTAAATTTGTCAGTTGATTTTTCATTTTTGGGACTTAGAAAAATTTTCGATTTTTTTTCTCATATAATCTGACCTTCTATGGAATTGTTCATTTTTACACTTCTCATAATATACCTTTTAAACACACAAACAGCAAATGGCATTCTAGCGGGACTATATTTTTTCCAATTGATTTTTTTATATTTCTGACTATTTCTGACTATTTCTGACTTTGAAAAAAATATCGAAATTTTTCTTTCAACTTTTCTTTATTTATTATGAAAATTTAATTTTTCAGTTGATTTTTCATTTTTCTTTCAACTTTTCTTTATTTATTATGAAAATTAAATTTTTCAGTTGATTTTTCATTTTTGGGACTTAGAAAAATTTTCGATTTTTTTTCTCATATAATCTGACCTTCTATGGAATTGTTCATTTTTACACTTCTCATAATATACCTTTTAAACACACAAACAGCAAATGGCATTCTAGCGGGACTTAGAAAAATTTTCGAAATTTTCAAGAAAAAAAATTTTTGACATACACCTCAGTTTCATTGAGAAGTCTCTATTTCAAATGAATTCCACTTAAAAATCATATATATATTTTTTCCAATTGATTTTTTTATATTTCTGACTATTTCTGACTTTGAAAAAAATATCGAAATTTTTCTTTCAACTTTTCTTTATTTATTATGAAAATTGAATTTTTCAGTTGATTTTTCATTTTTCTTTCAACTTTTCTTTATTTATTATGAAAATTAAATTTTTCAGTTGATTTTTCATTTTTGGGACTTAGAAAAATTTTCGATTTTTTTTCTCATATAATCTGACCTTCTATGGAATTGTTCATTTTTACACTTCTCATAATATACCTTTTAAACACACAAACAGCAAATGGCATTCTAGCGGGACTTAGAAAAATTTTCGAAATTTTCAAGAAAAAAAATTTTTGACATACACCTCAGTTTCATTGAGAAGTCTCTATTTCAAATGAATTCCACTTAAAAATCATATATATATTTTTTCCAATTGATTTTTTTATATTTCTGACTATTTCTGACTTTGAAAAAAATATCGAAATTTTTCTTTCAACTTTTCTTTATTTATTATGAAAATTTAATTTTTCAGTTGATTTTTCATTTTTCTTTCAACTTTTCTTTATTTATTATGAAAATTAAATTTTTCAGTTGATTTTTCATTTTTGGGACTTAGAAAAATTTTCGATTTTTTTTCTCATATAATCTGACCTTCTATGGAATTGTTCATTTTTACACTTCTCATAATATACCTTTTAAACACACAAACAGCAAATGGCATTCTAGCGGGACTTAGAAAAATTTTCGAAATTTTCAAGAAAAAAAATTTTTGACATACACCTCAGTTTCATTGAGAAGTCTCTATTTCAAATGAATTCCACTTAAAAATCATATATATATTTTTTCCAATTGATTTTTTTATATTTCTGACTATTTCTGACTTTGAAAAAAATATCGAAATTTTTCTTTCAACTTTTCTTTATTTATTATGAAAATTTAATTTTTCAGTTGATTTTTCATTTTTCTTTCAACTTTTCTTTATTTATTATGAAAATTAAATTTGTCAGTTGATTTTTCATTTTTGGGACTTAGAAAAATTTTCGATTTTTTTTCTCATATAATCTGACCTTCTATGGAATTGTTCATTTTTACACTTCTCATAATATACCTTTTAAACACACAAACAGCAAATGGCATTCTAGCGGGACTATATTTTTTCCAATTGATTTTTTTATATTTCTGACTATTTCTGACTATTTCTGACTTTGAAAAAAATATCGAAATTTTTCTTTCAACTTTTCTTTATTTATTATGAAAATTTAATTTTTCAGTTGATTTTTCATTTTTCTTTCAACATTTCTTTATTTATTATGAAAATTAAATTTTTCAGTTGATTTTTCATTTTTGGGACTTAGAAAAATTTTCGATTTTTTTTCTCATATAATCTGACCTTCTATGGAATTGTTCATTTTTACACTTCTCATAATATACATTTTAAACACACAAACAGCAAATGGCATTCTAGCGGGACTTAGAAAAATTTTCGAAATTTTCAAGAAAAAAAATTTTTGACATACACCTCAGTTTCATTGAGAAGTCTCTATTTCAAATGAATTCCACTTAAAAATCATATATATATTTTTTCCAATTGATTTTTTTATATTTCTGACTATTTCTGACTTTGAAAAAAATATCGAAATTTTTCTTTCAACTTTTCTTTATTTATTATGAAAATTTAATTTTTCAGTTGATTTTTCATTTTTCTTTCAACTTTTCTTTATTTATTATGAAAATTAAATTTGTCAGTTGATTTTTCATTTTTGGGACTTAGAAAAATTTTCGATTTTTTTTCTCATATAATCTGACCTTCTATGGAATTGTTCATTTTTACACTTCTCATAATATACCTTTTAAACACACAAACAGCAAATGGCATTCTAGCGGGACTATATTTTTTCCAATTGATTTTTTTATATTTCTGACTATTTCTGACTATTTCTGACTTTGAAAAAAATATCGAAATTTTTCTTTCAACTTTTCTTTATTTATTATGAAAATTTAATTTTTCAGTTGATTTTTCATTTTTCTTTCAACTTTTCTTTATTTATTATGAAAATTAAATTTTTCAGTTGATTTTTCATTTTTGGGACTTAGAAAAATTTTCGATTTTTTTTCTCATATAATCTGACCTTCTATGGAATTGTTCATTTTTACACTTCTCATAATATACCTTTTAAACACACAAACAGCAAATGGCATTCTAGCGGGACTTAGAAAAATTTTCGAAATTTTCAAGAAAAAAAATTTTTGACATACACCTCAGTTTCATTGAGAAGTCTCTATTTCAAATGAATTCCACTTAAAAATCATATATATATTTTTTCCAATTGATTTTTTTATATTTCTGACTATTTCTGACTTTGAAAAAAATATCGAAATTTTTCTTTCAACTTTTCTTTATTTATTATGAAAATTTAATTTTTCAGTTGATTTTTCATTTTTCTTTCAACTTTTCTTTATTTATTATGAAAATTAAATTTGTCAGTTGATTTTTCATTTTTGGGACTTAGAAAAATTTTCGATTTTTTTTCTCATATAATCTGACCTTCTATGGAATTGTTCATTTTTACACTTCTCATAATATACCTTTTAAACACACAAACAGCAAATGGCATTCTAGCGGGACTATATTTTTTCCAATTGATTTTTTTATATTTCTGACTATTTCTGACTATTTCTGACTTTGAAAAAAATATCGAAATTTTTCTTTCAACTTTTCTTTATTTATTATGAAAATTTAATTTTTCAGTTGATTTTTCATTTTTCTTTCAACATTTCTTTATTTATTATGAAAATTAAATTTTTCAGTTGATTTTTCATTTTTGGGACTTAGAAAAATTTTCGATTTTTTTTCTCATATAATCTGACCTTCTATGGAATTGTTCATTTTTACACTTCTCATAATATACATTTTAAACACACAAACAGCAAATGGCATTCTAGCGGGACTTAGAAAAATTTTCGAAATTTTCAAGAAAAAAAATTTTTGACATACACCTCAGTTTCATTGAGAAGTCTCTATTTCAAATGAATTCCACTTAAAAATCATATATATATTTTTTCCAATTGATTTTTTTATATTTCTGACTATTTCTGACTTTGAAAAAAATATCGAAATTTTTCTTTCAACTTTTCTTTATTTATTATGAAAATTTAATTTTTCAGTTGATTTTTCATTTTTCTTTCAACTTTTCTTTATTTATTATGAAAATTAAATTTGTCAGTTGATTTTTCATTTTTGGGACTTAGAAAAATTTTCGATTTTTTTTCTCATATAATCTGACCTTCTATGGAATTGTTCATTTTTACACTTCTCATAATATACCTTTTAAACACACAAACAGCAAATGGCATTCTAGCGGGACTATATTTTTTCCAATTGATTTTTTTATATTTCTGACTATTTCTGACTATTTCTGACTTTGAAAAAAATATCGAAATTTTTCTTTCAACTTTTCTTTATTTATTATGAAAATTTAATTTTTCAGTTGATTTTTCATTTTTCTTTCAACTTTTCTTTATTTATTATGAAAATTAAATTTTTCAGTTGATTTTTCATTTTTGGGACTTAGAAAAATTTTCGATTTTTTTTCTCATATAATCTGACCTTCTATGGAATTGTTCATTTTTACACTTCTCATAATATACCTTTTAAACACACAAACAGCAAATGGCATTCTAGCGGGACTTAGAAAAATTTTCGAAATTTTCAAGGAAAAAAATTTTTGACATACACCTCAGTTTCATTGAGAAGTCTCTATTTCAAATGAATTCCACTTAAAAATCATATATATATTTTTTCCAATTGATTTTTTTATATTTCTGACTATTTCTGACTTTGAAAAAAATATCGAAATTTTTCTTTCAACTTTTCTTTATTTATTATGAAAATTTAATTTTTCAGTTGATTTTTCATTTTTCTTTCAACTTTTCTTTATTTATTATGAAAATTAAATTTGTCAGTTGATTTTTCATTTTTGGGACTTAGAAAAATTTTCGATTTTTTTTCTCATATAATCTGACCTTCTATGGAATTGTTCATTTTTACACTTCTCATAATATACCTTTTAAACACACAAACAGCAAATGGCATTCTAGCGGGACTATATTTTTTCCAATTGATTTTTTTATATTTCTGACTATTTCTGACTATTTCTGACTTTGAAAAAAATATCGAAATTTTTCTTTCAACTTTTCTTTATTTATTATGAAAATTTAATTTTTCAGTTGATTTTTCATTTTTCTTTCAACTTTTCTTTATTTATTATGAAAATTAAATTTTTCAGTTGATTTTTCATTTTTGGGACTTAGAAAAATTTTCGATTTTTTTTCTCATATAATCTGACCTTCTATGGAATTGTTCATTTTTACACTTCTCATAATATACCTTTTAAACACACAAACAGCAAATGGCATTCTAGCGGGACTTAGAAAAATTTTCGAAATTTTCAAGAAAAAAAATTTTTGACATACACCTCAGTTTCATTGAGAAGTCTCTATTTCAAATGAATTCCACTTAAAAATCATATATATATTTTTTCCAATTGATTTTTTTATATTTCTGACTATTTCTGACTTTGAAAAAAATATCGAAATTTTTCTTTCAACTTTTCTTTATTTATTATGAAAATTTAATTTTTCAGTTGATTTTTCATTTTTCTTTCAACTTTTCTTTATTTATTATGAAAATTAAATTTGTCAGTTGATTTTTCATTTTTGGGACTTAGAAAAATTTTCGATTTTTTTTCTCATATAATCTGACCTTCTATGGAATTGTTCATTTTTACACTTCTCATAATATACCTTTTAAACACACAAACAGCAAATGGCATTCTAGCGGGACTATATTTTTTCCAATTGATTTTTTTATATTTCTGACTATTTCTGACTATTTCTGACTTTGAAAAAAATATCGAAATTTTTCTTTCAACTTTTCTTTATTTATTATGAAAATTTAATTTTTCAGTTGATTTTTCATTTTTCTTTCAACTTTTCTTTATTTATTATGAAAATTAAATTTTTCAGTTGATTTTTCATTTTTGGGACTTAGAAAAATTTTCGATTTTTTTTCTCATATAATCTGACCTTCTATGGAATTGTTCATTTTTACACTTCTCATAATATACCTTTTAAACACACAAACAGCAAATGGCATTCTAGCGGGACTTAGAAAAATTTTCGAAATTTTCAAGAAAAAAAATTTTTGACATACACCTCAGTTTCATTGAGAAGTCTCTATTTCAAATGAATTCCACTTAAAAATCATATATATATTTTTTCCAATTGATTTTTTTATATTTCTGACTATTTCTGACTTTGAAAAAAATATCGAAATTTTTCTTTCAACTTTTCTTTATTTATTATGAAAATTTAATTTTTCAGTTGATTTTTCATTTTTCTTTCAACTTTTCTTTATTTATTATGAAAATTAAATTTGTCAGTTGATTTTTCATTTTTGGGACTTAGAAAAATTTTCGATTTTTTTTCTCATATAATCTGACCTTCTATGGAATTGTTCATTTTTACACTTCTCATAATATACCTTTTAAACACACAAACAGCAAATGGCATTCTAGCGGGACTATATTTTTTCCAATTGATTTTTTTATATTTCTGACTATTTCTGACTATTTCTGACTTTGAAAAAAATATCGAAATTTTTCTTTCAACTTTTCTTTATTTATTATGAAAATTTAATTTTTCAGTTGATTTTTCATTTTTCTTTCAACTTTTCTTTATTTATTATGAAAATTAAATTTTTCAGTTGATTTTTCATTTTTGGGACTTAGAAAAATTTTCGATTTTTTTTCTCATATAATCTGACCTTCTATGGAATTGTTCATTTTTACACTTCTCATAATATACCTTTTAAACACACAAACAGCAAATGGCATTCTAGCGGGACTATATTTTTTCCAATTGATTTTTTTATATTTCTGACTATTTCTGACTATTTCTGACTTTGAAAAAAATATCGAAATTTTTCTTTCAACTTTTCTTTATTTATTATGAAAATTTAATTTTTCAGTTGATTTTTCATTTTTCTTTCAACTTTTCTTTATTTATTATGAAAATTAAATTTTTCAGTTGATTTTTCATTTTTGGGACTTAGAAAAATTTTCGATTTTTTTTCTCATATAATCTGACCTTCTATGGAATTGTTCATTTTTACACTTCTCATAATATACCTTTTAAACACACAAACAGCAAATGGCATTCTAGCGGGACTTAGAAAAATTTTCGAAATTTTCAAGAAAAAAAATTTTTGACATACACCTCAGTTTCATTGAGAAGTCTCTATTTCAAATGAATTCCACTTAAAAATCATATATATATTTTTTCCAATTGATTTTTTTATATTTCTGACTATTTCTGACTTTGAAAAAAATATCGAAATTTTTCTTTCAACTTTTCTTTATTTATTATGAAAATTGAATTTTTCAGTTGATTTTTCATTTTTCTTTCAACTTTTCTTTATTTATTATGAAAATTAAATTTTTCAGTTGATTTTTCATTTTTGGGACTTAGAAAAATTTTCGATTTTTTTTCTCATATAATCTGACCTTCTATGGAATTGTTCATTTTTACACTTCTCATAATATACCTTTTAAACACACAAACAGCAAATGGCATTCTAGCGGGACTATATTTTTTCCAATTGATTTTTTTATATTTCTGACTATTTCTGACTATTTCTGACTTTGAAAAAAATATCGAAATTTTTCTTTCAACTTTTCTTTATTTATTATGAAAATTTAATTTTTCAGTTGATTTTTCATTTTTCTTTCAACTTTTCTTTATTTATTATGAAAATTAAATTTTTCAGTTGATTTTTCATTTTTGGGACTTAGAAAAATTTTCGATTTTTTTTCTCATATAATCTGACCTTCTATGGAATTGTTCATTTTTACACTTCTCATAATATACCTTTTAAACACACAAACAGCAAATGGCATTCTAGCGGGACTATATTTTTTCCAATTGATTTTTTTATATTTCTGAATATTTCTGACTATTTCTGACTTTGAAAAAAATATCGAAATTTTTCTTTCAACTTTTCTTTATTTATTATGAAAATTTAATTTTTCAGTTGATTTTTCATTTTTCTTTCAACTTTTCTTTATTTATTATGAAAATTAAATTTTTCAGTTGATTTTTCATTTTTGGGACTTAGAAAAATTTTCGATTTTTTTTCTCATATAATCTGACCTTCTATGGAATTGTTCATTTTTACACTTCTCATAATATACCTTTTAAACACACAAACAGCAAATGGCATTCTAGCGGGACTTAGAAAAATTTTCGAAATTTTCAAGAAAAAAAATTTTTGACATACACCTCAGTTTCATTGAGAAGTCTCTATTTCAAATGAATTCCACTTAAAAATCATATATATATTTTTTCCAATTGATTTTTTTATATTTCTGACTATTTCTGACTTTGAAAAAAATATCGAAATTTTTCTTTCAACTTTTCTTTATTTATTATGAAAATTGAATTTTTCAGTTGATTTTTCATTTTTCTTTCAACTTTTCTTTATTTATTATGAAAATTAAATTTTTCAGTTGATTTTTCATTTTTGGGACTTAGAAAAATTTTCGATTTTTTTTCTCATATAATCTGACCTTCTATGGAATTGTTCATTTTTACACTTCTCATAATATACCTTTTAAACACACAAACAGCAAATGGCATTCTAGCGGGACTTAGAAAAATTTTCGAAATTTTCAAGAAAAAAAATTTTTGACATACACCTCAGTTTCATTGAGAAGTCTCTATTTCAAATGAATTCCACTTAAAAATCATATATATATTTTTTCCAATTGATTTTTTTATATTTCTGACTATTTCTGACTTTGAAAAAAATATCGAAATTTTTCTTTCAACTTTTCTTTATTTATTATGAAAATTTAATTTTTCAGTTGATTTTTCATTTTTCTTTCAACTTTTCTTTATTTATTATGAAAATTAAATTTTTCAGTTGATTTTTCATTTTTGGGACTTAGAAAAATTTTCGATTTTTTTTCTCATATAATCTGACCTTCTATGGAATTGTTCATTTTTACACTTCTCATAATATACCTTTTAAACACACAAACAGCAAATGGCATTCTAGCGGGACTTAGAAAAATTTTCGAAATTTTCAAGAAAAAAAATTTTTGACATACACCTCAGTTTCATTGAGAAGTCTCTATTTCAAATGAATTCCACTTAAAAATCATATATATATTTTTTCCAATTGATTTTTTTATATTTCTGACTATTTCTGACTTTGAAAAAAATATCGAAATTTTTCTTTCAACTTTTCTTTATTTATTATGAAAATTGAATTTTTCAGTTGATTTTTCATTTTTCTTTCAACTTTTCTTTATTTATTATGAAAATTAAATTTTTCAGTTGATTTTTCATTTTTGGGACTTAGAAAAATTTTCGATTTTTTTTCTCATATAATCTGACCTTCTATGGAATTGTTCATTTTTACACTTCTCATAATATACCTTTTAAACACACAAACAGCAAATGGCATTCTAGCGGGACTATATTTTTTCCAATTGATTTTTTTATATTTCTGACTATTTCTGACTATTTCTGACTTTGAAAAAAATATCGAAATTTTTCTTTCAACTTTTCTTTATTTATTATGAAAATTTAATTTTTCAGTTGATTTTTCATTTTTCTTTCAACTTTTCTTTATTTATTATGAAAATTAAATTTTTCAGTTGATTTTTCATTTTTGGGACTTAGAAAAATTTTCGATTTTTTTTCTCATATAATCTGACCTTCTATGGAATTGTTCATTTTTACACTTCTCATAATATACCTTTTAAACACACAAACAGCAAATGGCATTCTAGCGGGACTATATTTTTTCCAATTGATTTTTTTATATTTCTGAATATTTCTGACTATTTCTGACTTTGAAAAAAATATCGAAATTTTTCTTTCAACTTTTCTTTATTTATTATGAAAATTTAATTTTTCAGTTGATTTTTCATTTTTCTTTCAACTTTTCTTTATTTATTATGAAAATTAAATTTTTCAGTTGATTTTTCATTTTTGGGACTTAGAAAAATTTTCGATTTTTTTTCTCATATAATCTGACCTTCTATGGAATTGTTCATTTTTACACTTCTCATAATATACCTTTTAAACACACAAACAGCAAATGGCATTCTAGCGGGACTTAGAAAAATTTTCGAAATTTTCAAGAAAAAAAATTTTTGACATACACCTCAGTTTCATTGAGAAGTCTCTATTTCAAATGAATTCCACTTAAAAATCATATATATATTTTTTCCAATTGATTTTTTTATATTTCTGACTATTTCTGACTTTGAAAAAAATATCGAAATTTTTCTTTCAACTTTTCTTTATTTATTATGAAAATTGAATTTTTCAGTTGATTTTTCATTTTTCTTTCAACTTTTCTTTATTTATTATGAAAATTAAATTTTTCAGTTGATTTTTCATTTTTGGGACTTAGAAAAATTTTCGATTTTTTTTCTCATATAATCTGACCTTCTATGGAATTGTTCATTTTTACACTTCTCATAATATACCTTTTAAACACACAAACAGCAAATGGCATTCTAGCGGGACTATATTTTTTCCAATTGATTTTTTTATATTTCTGAATATTTCTGACTATTTCTGACTTTGAAAAAAATATCGAAATTTTTCTTTCAACTTTTCTTTATTTATTATGAAAATTTAATTTTTCAGTTGATTTTTCATTTTTCTTTCAACTTTTCTTTATTTATTATGAAAATTAAATTTTTCAGTTGATTTTTCATTTTTGGGACTTAGAAAAATTTTCGATTTTTTTTCTCATATAATCTGACCTTCTATGGAATTGTTCATTTTTACACTTCTCATAATATACCTTTTAAACACACAAACAGCAAATGGCATTCTAGCGGGACTTAGAAAAATTTTCGAAATTTTCAAGAAAAAAAATTTTTGACATACACCTCAGTTTCATTGAGAAGTCTCTATTTCAAATGAATTCCACTTAAAAATCATATATATATTTTTTCCAATTGATTTTTTTATATTTCTGACTATTTCTGACTTTGAAAAAAATATCGAAATTTTTCTTTCAACTTTTCTTTATTTATTATGAAAATTGAATTTTTCAGTTGATTTTTCATTTTTCTTTCAACTTTTCTTTATTTATTATGAAAATTAAATTTTTCAGTTGATTTTTCATTTTTGGGACTTAGAAAAATTTTCGATTTTTTTTCTCATATAATCTGACCTTCTATGGAATTGTTCATTTTTACACTTCTCATAATATACCTTTTAAACACACAAACAGCAAATGGCATTCTAGCGGGACTTAGAAAAATTTTCGAAATTTTCAAGAAAAAAAATTTTTGACATACACCTCAGTTTCATTGAGAAGTCTCTATTTCAAATGAATTCCACTTAAAAATCATATATATATTTTTTCCAATTGATTTTTTTATATTTCTGACTATTTCTGACTTTGAAAAAAATATCGAAATTTTTCTTTCAACTTTTCTTTATTTATTATGAAAATTTAATTTTTCAGTTGATTTTTCATTTTTCTTTCAACTTTTCTTTATTTATTATGAAAATTAAATTTTTCAGTTGATTTTTCATTTTTGGGACTTAGAAAAATTTTCGATTTTTTTTCTCATATAATCTGACCTTCTATGGAATTGTTCATTTTTACACTTCTCATAATATACCTTTTAAACACACAAACAGCAAATGGCATTCTAGCGGGACTTAGAAAAATTTTCGAAATTTTCAAGAAAAAAAATTTTTGACATACACCTCAGTTTCATTGAGAAGTCTCTATTTCAAATGAATTCCACTTAAAAATCATATATATATTTTTTCCAATTGATTTTTTTATATTTCTGACTATTTCTGACTTTGAAAAAAATATCGAAATTTTTCTTTCAACTTTTCTTTATTTATTATGAAAATTTAATTTTTCAGTTGATTTTTCATTTTTCTTTCAACTTTTCTTTATTTATTATGAAAATTAAATTTTTCAGTTGATTTTTCATTTTTGGGACTTAGAAAAATTTTCGATTTTTTTTCTCATATAATCTGACCTTCTATGGAATTGTTCATTTTTACACTTCTCATAATATACCTTTTAAACACACAAACAGCAAATGGCATTCTAGCGGGACTTAGAAAAATTTTCGAAATTTTCAAGAAAAAAAATTTTTGACATACACCTCAGTTTCATTGAGAAGTCTCTATTTCAAATGAATTCCACTTAAAAATCATATATATATTTTTTCCAATTGATTTTTTTATATTTCTGACTATTTCTGACTTTGAAAAAAATATCGAAATTTTTCTTTCAACTTTTCTTTATTTATTATGAAAATTGAATTTTTCAGTTGATTTTTCATTTTTCTTTCAACTTTTCTTTATTTATTATGAAAATTAAATTTTTCAGTTGATTTTTCATTTTTGGGACTTAGAAAAATTTTCGATTTTTTTTCTCATATAATCTGACCTTCTATGGAATTGTTCATTTTTACACTTCTCATAATATACCTTTTAAACACACAAACAGCAAATGGCATTCTAGCGGGACTTAGAAAAATTTTCGAAATTTTCAAGAAAAAAAATTTTTGACATACACCTCAGTTTCATTGAGAAGTCTCTATTTCAAATGAATTCCACTTAAAAATCATATATATATTTTTTCCAATTGATTTTTTTATATTTCTGACTATTTCTGACTTTGAAAAAAATATCGAAATTTTTCTTTCAACTTTTCTTTATTTATTATGAAAATTTAATTTTTCAGTTGATTTTTCATTTTTCTTTCAACTTTTCTTTATTTATTATGAAAATTAAATTTTTCAGTTGATTTTTCATTTTTGGGACTTAGAAAAATTTTCGATTTTTTTTCTCATATAATCTGACCTTCTATGGAATTGTTCATTTTTACACTTCTCATAATATACCTTTTAAACACACAAACAGCAAATGGCATTCTAGCGGGACTTAGAAAAATTTTCGAAATTTTCAAGAAAAAAAATTTTTGACATACACCTCAGTTTCATTGAGAAGTCTCTATTTCAAATGAATTCCACTTAAAAATCATATATATATTTTTTCCAATTGATTTTTTTATATTTCTGACTATTTCTGACTTTGAAAAAAATATCGAAATTTTTCTTTCAACTTTTCTTTATTTATTATGAAAATTTAATTTTTCAGTTGATTTTTCATTTTTCTTTCAACTTTTCTTTATTTATTATGAAAATTAAATTTTTCAGTTGATTTTTCATTTTTGGGACTTAGAAAAATTTTCGATTTTTTTTCTCATATAATCTGACCTTCTATGGAATTGTTCATTTTTACACTTCTCATAATATACCTTTTAAACACACAAACAGCAAATGGCATTCTAGCGGGACTATATTTTTTCCAATTGATTTTTTTATATTTCTGACTATTTCTGACTATTTCTGACTTTGAAAAAAATATCGAAATTTTTCTTTCAACTTTTCTTTATTTATTATGAAAATTTAATTTTTCAGTTGATTTTTCATTTTTCTTTCAACTTTTCTTTATTTATTATGAAAATTAAATTTTTCAGTTGATTTTTCATTTTTGGGACTTAGAAAAATTTTCGATTTTTTTTCTCATATAATCTGACCTTCTATGGAATTGTTCATTTTTACACTTCTCATAATATACCTTTTAAACACACAAACAGCAAATGGCATTCTAGCGGGACTATATTTTTTCCAATTGATTTTTTTATATTTCTGACTATTTCTGACTATTTCTGACTTTGAAAAAAATATCGAAATTTTTCTTTCAACTTTTCTTTATTTATTATGAAAATTTAATTTTTCAGTTGATTTTTCATTTTTCTTTCAACTTTTCTTTATTTATTATGAAAATTAAATTTTTCAGTTGATTTTTCATTTTTGGGACTTAGAAAAATTTTCGATTTTTTTTCTCATATAATCTGACCTTCTATGGAATTGTTCATTTTTACACTTCTCATAATATACCTTTTAAACACACAAACAGCAAATGGCATTCTAGCGGGACTTAGAAAAATTTTCGAAATTTTCAAGAAAAAAAATTTTTGACATACACCTCAGTTTCATTGAGAAGTCTCTATTTCAAATGAATTCCACTTAAAAATCATATATATATTTTTTCCAATTGATTTTTTTATATTTCTGACTATTTCTGACTTTGAAAAAAATATCGAAATTTTTCTTTCAACTTTTCTTTATTTATTATGAAAATTGAATTTTTCAGTTGATTTTTCATTTTTCTTTCAACTTTTCTTTATTTATTATGAAAATTAAATTTTTCAGTTGATTTTTCATTTTTGGGACTTAGAAAAATTTTCGATTTTTTTTCTCATATAATCTGACCTTCTATGGAATTGTTCATTTTTACACTTCTCATAATATACCTTTTAAACACACAAACAGCAAATGGCATTCTAGCGGGACTTAGAAAAATTTTCGAAATTTTCAGGAAAAAAAATTTTTGACATACACCTCAGTTTCATTGAGAAGTCTCTATTTCAAATGAATTCCACTTAAAAATCATATATATATTTTTTCCAATTGATTTTTTTATATTTCTGACTATTTCTGACTTTGAAAAAAATATCGAAATTTTTCTTTCAACTTTTCTTTATTTATTATGAAAATTTAATTTTTCAGTTGATTTTTCATTTTTCTTTCAACTTTTCTTTATTTATTATGAAAATTAAATTTGTCAGTTGATTTTTCATTTTTGGGACTTAGAAAAATTTTCGATTTTTTTTCTCATATAATCTGACCTTCTATGGAATTGTTCATTTTTACACTTCTCATAATATACCTTTTAAACACACAAACAGCAAATGGCATTCTAGCGGGACTATATTTTTTCCAATTGATTTTTTTATATTTCTGACTATTTCTGACTATTTCTGACTTTGAAAAAAATATCGAAATTTTTCTTTCAACTTTTCTTTATTTATTATGAAAATTTAATTTTTCAGTTGATTTTTCATTTTTCTTTCAACTTTTCTTTATTTATTATGAAAATTAAATTTTTCAGTTGATTTTTCATTTTTGGGACTTAGAAAAATTTTCGATTTTTTTTCTCATATAATCTGACCTTCTATGGAATTGTTCATTTTTACACTTCTCATAATATACCTTTTAAACACACAAACAGCAAATGGCATTCTAGCGGGACTATATTTTTTCCAATTGATTTTTTTATATTTCTGAATATTTCTGACTATTTCTGACTTTGAAAAAAATATCGAAATTTTTCTTTCAACTTTTCTTTATTTATTATGAAAATTTAATTTTTCAGTTGATTTTTCATTTTTCTTTCAACTTTTCTTTATTTATTATGAAAATTAAATTTTTCAGTTGATTTTTCATTTTTGGGACTTAGAAAAATTTTCGATTTTTTTTCTCATATAATCTGACCTTCTATGGAATTGTTCATTTTTACACTTCTCATAATATACCTTTTAAACACACAAACAGCAAATGGCATTCTAGCGGGACTTAGAAAAATTTTCGAAATTTTCAAGAAAAAAAATTTTTGACATACACCTCAGTTTCATTGAGAAGTCTCTATTTCAAATGAATTCCACTTAAAAATCATATATATATTTTTTCCAATTGATTTTTTTATATTTCTGACTATTTCTGACTTTGAAAAAAATATCGAAATTTTTCTTTCAACTTTTCTTTATTTATTATGAAAATTTAATTTTTCAGTTGATTTTTCATTTTTCTTTCAACTTTTCTTTATTTATTATGAAAATTAAATTTTTCAGTTGATTTTTCATTTTTGGGACTTAGAAAAATTTTCGATTTTTTTTCTCATATAATCTGACCTTCTATGGAATTGTTCATTTTTACACTTCTCATAATATACCTTTTAAACACACAAACAGCAAATGGCATTCTAGCGGGACTATATTTTTTCCAATTGATTTTTTTATATTTCTGAATATTTCTGACTATTTCTGACTTTGAAAAAAATATCGAAATTTTTCTTTCAACTTTTCTTTATTTATTATGAAAATTTAATTTTTCAGTTGATTTTTCATTTTTCTTTCAACTTTTCTTTATTTATTATGAAAATTAAATTTTTCAGTTGATTTTTCATTTTTGGGACTTAGAAAAATTTTCGATTTTTTTTCTCATATAATCTGACCTTCTATGGAATTGTTCATTTTTACACTTCTCATAATATACCTTTTAAACACACAAACAGCAAATGGCATTCTAGCGGGACTTAGAAAAATTTTCGAAATTTTCAAGAAAAAAAATTTTTGACATACACCTCAGTTTCATTGAGAAGTCTCTATTTCAAATGAATTCCACTTAAAAATCATATATATATTTTTTCCAATTGATTTTTTTATATTTCTGACTATTTCTGACTTTGAAAAAAATATCGAAATTTTTCTTTCAACTTTTCTTTATTTATTATGAAAATTGAATTTTTCAGTTGATTTTTCATTTTTCTTTCAACTTTTCTTTATTTATTATGAAAATTAAATTTTTCAGTTGATTTTTCATTTTTGGGACTTAGAAAAATTTTCGATTTTTTTTCTCATATAATCTGACCTTCTATGGAATTGTTCATTTTTACACTTCTCATAATATACCTTTTAAACACACAAACAGCAAATGGCATTCTAGCGGGACTTAGAAAAATTTTCGAAATTTTCAAGAAAAAAAATTTTTGACATACACCTCAGTTTCATTGAGAAGTCTCTATTTCAAATGAATTCCACTTAAAAATCATATATATATTTTTTCCAATTGATTTTTTTATATTTCTGACTATTTCTGACTTTGAAAAAAATATCGAAATTTTTCTTTCAACTTTTCTTTATTTATTATGAAAATTTAATTTTTCAGTTGATTTTTCATTTTTCTTTCAACTTTTCTTTATTTATTATGAAAATTAAATTTGTCAGTTGATTTTTCATTTTTGGGACTTAGAAAAATTTTCGATTTTTTTTCTCATATAATCTGACCTTCTATGGAATTGTTCATTTTTACACTTCTCATAATATACCTTTTAAACACACAAACAGCAAATGGCATTCTAGCGGGACTATATTTTTTCCAATTGATTTTTTTATATTTCTGACTATTTCTGACTATTTCTGACTTTGAAAAAAATATCGAAATTTTTCTTTCAACTTTTCTTTATTTATTATGAAAATTTAATTTTTCAGTTGATTTTTCATTTTTCTTTCAACTTTTCTTTATTTATTATGAAAATTAAATTTTTCAGTTGATTTTTCATTTTTGGGACTTAGAAAAATTTTCGATTTTTTTTCTCATATAATCTGACCTTCTATGGAATTGTTCATTTTTACACTTCTCATAATATACCTTTTAAACACACAAACAGCAAATGGCATTCTAGCGGGACTTAGAAAAATTTTCGAAATTTTCAAGAAAAAAAATTTTTCACATACACCTCAGTTTCATTGAGAAGTCTCTATTTCAAATGAATTCCACTTAAAAATCATATATATATTTTTTCCAATTGATTTTTTTATATTTCTGACTATTTCTGACTTTGAAAAAAATATCGAAATTTTTCTTTCAACTTTTCTTTATTTATTATGAAAATTTAATTTTTCAGTTGATTTTTCATTTTTCTTTCAACTTTTCTTTATTTATTATGAAAATTAAATTTTTCAGTTGATTTTTCATTTTTGGGACTTAGAAAAATTTTCGATTTTTTTTCTCATATAATCTGACCTTCTATGGAATTGTTCATTTTTACACTTCTCATAATATACCTTTTAAACACACAAACAGCAAATGGCATTCTAGCGGGACTTAGAAAAATTTTCGAAATTTTCAAGAAAAAAAATTTTTGACATACACCTCAGTTTCATTGAGAAGTCTCTATTTCAAATGAATTCCACTTAAAAATCATATATATATTTTTTCCAATTGATTTTTTTATATTTCTGACTATTTCTGACTTTGAAAAAAATATCGAAATTTTTCTTTCAACTTTTCTTTATTTATTATGAAAATTTAATTTTTCAGTTGATTTTTCATTTTTCTTTCAACTTTTCTTTATTTATTATGAAAATTAAATTTGTCAGTTGATTTTTCATTTTTGGGACTTAGAAAAATTTTCGATTTTTTTTCTCATATAATCTGACCTTCTATGGAATTGTTCATTTTTACACTTCTCATAATATACCTTTTAAACACACAAACAGCAAATGGCATTCTAGCGGGACTATATTTTTTCCAATTGATTTTTTTATATTTCTGACTATTTCTGACTATTTCTGACTTTGAAAAAAATATCGAAATTTTTCTTTCAACTTTTCTTTATTTATTATGAAAATTTAATTTTTCAGTTGATTTTTCATTTTTCTTTCAACTTTTCTTTATTTATTATGAAAATTAAATTTTTCAGTTGATTTTTCATTTTTGGGACTTAGAAAAATTTTCGATTTTTTTTCTCATATAATCTGACCTTCTATGGAATTGTTCATTTTTACACTTCTCATAATATACCTTTTAAACACACAAACAGCAAATGGCATTCTAGCGGGACTATATTTTTTCCAATTGATTTTTTTATATTTCTGAATATTTCTGACTATTTCTGACTTTGAAAAAAATATCGAAATTTTTCTTTCAACTTTTCTTTATTTATTATGAAAATTTAATTTTTCAGTTGATTTTTCATTTTTCTTTCAACTTTTCTTTATTTATTATGAAAATTAAATTTTTCAGTTGATTTTTCATTTTTGGGACTTAGAAAAATTTTCGATTTTTTTTCTCATATAATCTGACCTTCTATGGAATTGTTCATTTTTACACTTCTCATAATATACCTTTTAAACACACAAACAGCAAATGGCATTCTAGCGGGACTATATTTTTTCCAATTGATTTTTTTATATTTCTGAATATTTCTGACTATTTCTGACTTTGAAAAAAATATCGAAATTTTTCTTTCAACTTTTCTTTATTTATTATGAAAATTTAATTTTTCAGTTGATTTTTCATTTTTCTTTCAACTTTTCTTTATTTATTATGAAAATTAAATTTTTCAGTTGATTTTTCATTTTTGGGACTTAGAAAAATTTTCGATTTTTTTTCTCATATAATCTGACCTTCTATGGAATTGTTCATTTTTACACTTCTCATAATATACCTTTTAAACACACAAACAGCAAATGGCATTCTAGCGGGACTATATTTTTTCCAATTGATTTTTTTATATTTCTGACTATTTCTGACTATTTCTGACTTTGAAAAAAATATCGAAATTTTTCTTTCAACTTTTCTTTATTTATTATGAAAATTTAATTTTTCAGTTGATTTTTCATTTTTCTTTCAACTTTTCTTTATTTATTATGAAAATTAAATTTTTCAGTTGATTTTTCATTTTTGGGACTTAGAAAAATTTTCGATTTTTTTTCTCATATAATCTGACCTTCTATGGAATTGTTCATTTTTACACTTCTCATAATATACCTTTTAAACACACAAACAGCAAATGGCATTCTAGCGGGACTTAGAAAAATTTTCGAAATTTTCAAGAAAAAAAATTTTTGACATACACCTCAGTTTCATTGAGAAGTCTCTATTTCAAATGAATTCCACTTAAAAATCATATATATATTTTTTCCAATTGATTTTTTTATATTTCTGACTATTTCTGACTTTGAAAAAAATATCGAAATTTTTCTTTCAACTTTTCTTTATTTATTATGAAAATTTAATTTTTCAGTTGATTTTTCATTTCTTTATTTATTATGAAAATTAAATTTGTCAGTTGATTTTTCATTTTTGGGACTTAGAAAAATTTTCGATTTTTTTTCTCATATAATCTGACCTTCTATGGAATTGTTCATTTTTACACTTCTCATAATATACCTTTTAAACACACAAACAGCAAATGGCATTCTAGCGGGACTATATTTTTTCCAATTGATTTTTTTATATTTCTGACTATTTCTGACTATTTCTGACTTTGAAAAAAATATCGAAATTTTTCTTTCAACTTTTCTTTATTTATTATGAAAATTTAATTTTTCAGTTGATTTTTCATTTTTCTTTCAACTTTTCTTTATTTATTATGAAAATTAAATTTTTCAGTTGATTTTTCATTTTTGGGACTTAGAAAAATTTTCGATTTTTTTTCTCATATAATCTGACCTTCTATGGAATTGTTCATTTTTACACTTCTCATAATATACCTTTTAAACACACAAACAGCAAATGGCATTCTAGCGGGACTATATTTTTTCCAATTGATTTTTTTATATTTCTGAATATTTCTGACTATTTCTGACTTTGAAAAAAATATCGAAATTTTTCTTTCAACTTTTCTTTATTTATTATGAAAATTTAATTTTTCAGTTGATTTTTCATTTTTCTTTCAACTTTTCTTTATTTATTATGAAAATTAAATTTTTCAGTTGATTTTTCATTTTTGGGACTTAGAAAAATTTTCGATTTTTTTTCTCATATAATCTGACCTTCTATGGAATTGTTCATTTTTACACTTCTCATAATATACCTTTTAAACACACAAACAGCAAATGGCATTCTAGCGGGACTATATTTTTTCCAATTGATTTTTTTATATTTCTGAATATTTCTGACTATTTCTGACTTTGAAAAAAATATCGAAATTTTTCTTTCAACTTTTCTTTATTTATTATGAAAATTTAATTTTTCAGTTGATTTTTCATTTTTCTTTCAACTTTTCTTTATTTATTATGAAAATTAAATTTTTCAGTTGATTTTTCATTTTTGGGACTTAGAAAAATTTTCGATTTTTTTTCTCATATAATCTGACCTTCTATGGAATTGTTCATTTTTACACTTCTCATAATATACCTTTTAAACACACAAACAGCAAATGGCATTCTAGCGGGACTTAGAAAAATTTTCGAAATTTTCAAGAAAAAAAATTTTTGACATACACCTCAGTTTCATTGAGAAGTCTCTATTTCAAATGAATTCCACTTAAAAATCATATATATATTTTTTCCAATTGATTTTTTTATATTTCTGACTATTTCTGACTTTGAAAAAAATATCGAAATTTTTCTTTCAACTTTTCTTTATTTATTATGAAAATTGAATTTTTCAGTTGATTTTTCATTTTTCTTTCAACTTTTCTTTATTTATTATGAAAATTAAATTTTTCAGTTGATTTTTCATTTTTGGGACTTAGAAAAATTTTCGATTTTTTTTCTCATATAATCTGACCTTCTATGGAATTGTTCATTTTTACACTTCTCATAATATACCTTTTAAACACACAAACAGCAAATGGCATTCTAGCGGGACTTAGAAAAATTTTCGAAATTTTCAAGAAAAAAAATTTTTGACATACACCTCAGTTTCATTGAGAAGTCTCTATTTCAAATGAATTCCACTTAAAAATCATATATATATTTTTTCCAATTGATTTTTTTATATTTCTGACTATTTCTGACTTTGAAAAAAATATCGAAATTTTTCTTTCAACTTTTCTTTATTTATTATGAAAATTTAATTTTTCAGTTGATTTTTCATTTTTCTTTCAACTTTTCTTTATTTATTATGAAAATTAAATTTTTCAGTTGATTTTTCATTTTTGGGACTTAGAAAAATTTTCGATTTTTTTTCTCATATAATCTGACCTTCTATGGAATTGTTCATTTTTACACTTCTCATAATATACCTTTTAAACACACAAACAGCAAATGGCATTCTAGCGGGACTTAGAAAAATTTTCGAAATTTTCAAGAAAAAAAATTTTTGACATACACCTCAGTTTCATTGAGAAGTCTCTATTTCAAATGAATTCCACTTAAAAATCATATATATATTTTTTCCAATTGATTTTTTTATATTTCTGACTATTTCTGACTTTGAAAAAAATATCGAAATTTTTCTTTCAACTTTTCTTTATTTATTATGAAAATTTAATTTTTCAGTTGATTTTTCATTTTTCTTTCAACTTTTCTTTATTTATTATGAAAATTAAATTTGTCAGTTGATTTTTCATTTTTGGGACTTAGAAAAATTTTCGATTTTTTTTCTCATATAATCTGACCTTCTATGGAATTGTTCATTTTTACACTTCTCATAATATACCTTTTAAACACACAAACAGCAAATGGCATTCTAGCGGGACTATATTTTTTCCAATTGATTTTTTTATATTTCTGACTATTTCTGACTATTTCTGACTTTGAAAAAAATATCGAAATTTTTCTTTCAACTTTTCTTTATTTATTATGAAAATTTAATTTTTCAGTTGATTTTTCATTTTTCTTTCAACTTTTCTTTATTTATTATGAAAATTAAATTTTTCAGTTGATTTTTCATTTTTGGGACTTAGAAAAATTTTCGATTTTTTTTCTCATATAATCTGACCTTCTATGGAATTGTTCATTTTTACACTTCTCATAATATACCTTTTAAACACACAAACAGCAAATGGCATTCTAGCGGGACTTAGAAAAATTTTCGAAATTTTCAAGAAAAAAAATTTTTGACATACACCTCAGTTTCATTGAGAAGTCTCTATTTCAAATGAATTCCACTTAAAAATCATATATATATTTTTTCCAATTGATTTTTTTATATTTCTGACTATTTCTGACTTTGAAAAAAATATCGAAATTTTTCTTTCAACTTTTCTTTATTTATTATGAAAATTGAATTTTTCAGTTGATTTTTCATTTTTCTTTCAACTTTTCTTTATTTATTATGAAAATTAAATTTTTCAGTTGATTTTTCATTTTTGGGACTTAGAAAAATTTTCGATTTTTTTTCTCATATAATCTGACCTTCTATGGAATTGTTCATTTTTACACTTCTCATAATATACCTTTTAAACACACAAACAGCAAATGGCATTCTAGCGGGACTTAGAAAAATTTTCGAAATTTTCAAGAAAAAAAATTTTTGACATACACCTCAGTTTCATTGAGAAGTCTCTATTTCAAATGAATTCCACTTAAAAATCATATATATATTTTTTCCAATTGATTTTTTTATATTTCTGACTATTTCTGACTTTGAAAAAAATATCGAAATTTTTCTTTCAACTTTTCTTTATTTATTATGAAAATTTAATTTTTCAGTTGATTTTTCATTTTTCTTTCAACTTTTCTTTATTTATTATGAAAATTAAATTTGTCAGTTGATTTTTCATTTTTGGGACTTAGAAAAATTTTCGATTTTTTTTCTCATATAATCTGACCTTCTATGGAATTGTTCATTTTTACACTTCTCATAATATACCTTTTAAACACACAAACAGCAAATGGCATTCTAGCGGGACTATATTTTTTCCAATTGATTTTTTTATATTTCTGACTATTTCTGACTATTTCTGACTTTGAAAAAAATATCGAAATTTTTCTTTCAACTTTTCTTTATTTATTATGAAAATTTAATTTTTCAGTTGATTTTTCATTTTTCTTTCAACTTTTCTTTATTTATTATGAAAATTAAATTTTTCAGTTGATTTTTCATTTTTGGGACTTAGAAAAATTTTCGATTTTTTTTCTCATATAATCTGACCTTCTATGGAATTGTTCATTTTTACACTTCTCATAATATACCTTTTAAACACACAAACAGCAAATGGCATTCTAGCGGGACTATATTTTTTCCAATTGATTTTTTTATATTTCTGAATATTTCTGACTATTTCTGACTTTGAAAAAAATATCGAAATTTTTCTTTCAACTTTTCTTTATTTATTATGAAAATTTAATTTTTCAGTTGATTTTTCATTTTTCTTTCAACTTTTCTTTATTTATTATGAAAATTAAATTTTTCAGTTGATTTTTCATTTTTGGGACTTAGAAAAATTTTCGATTTTTTTTCTCATATAATCTGACCTTCTATGGAATTGTTCATTTTTACACTTCTCATAATATACCTTTTAAACACACAAACAGCAAATGGCATTCTAGCGGGACTTAGAAAAATTTTCGAAATTTTCAAGAAAAAAAATTTTTGACATACACCTCAGTTTCATTGAGAAGTCTCTATTTCAAATGAATTCCACTTAAAAATCATATATATATTTTTTCCAATTGATTTTTTTATATTTCTGACTATTTCTGACTTTGAAAAAAATATCGAAATTTTTCTTTCAACTTTTCTTTATTTATTATGAAAATTGAATTTTTCAGTTGATTTTTCATTTTTCTTTCAACTTTTCTTTATTTATTATGAAAATTAAATTTTTCAGTTGATTTTTCATTTTTGGGACTTAGAAAAATTTTCGATTTTTTTTCTCATATAATCTGACCTTCTATGGAATTGTTCATTTTTACACTTCTCATAATATACCTTTTAAACACACAAACAGCAAATGGCATTCTAGCGGGACTTAGAAAAATTTTCGAAATTTTCAAGAAAAAAAATTTTTGACATACACCTCAGTTTCATTGAGAAGTCTCTATTTCAAATGAATTCCACTTAAAAATCATATATATATTTTTTCCAATTGATTTTTTTATATTTCTGACTATTTCTGACTTTGAAAAAAATATCGAAATTTTTCTTTCAACTTTTCTTTATTTATTATGAAAATTTAATTTTTCAGTTGATTTTTCATTTTTCTTTCAACTTTTCTTTATTTATTATGAAAATTAAATTTTTCAGTTGATTTTTCATTTTTGGGACTTAGAAAAATTTTCGATTTTTTTTCTCATATAATCTGACCTTCTATGGAATTGTTCATTTTTACACTTCTCATAATATACCTTTTAAACACACAAACAGCAAATGGCATTCTAGCGGGACTTAGAAAAATTTTCGAAATTTTCAAGAAAAAAAATTTTTGACATACACCTCAGTTTCATTGAGAAGTCTCTATTTCAAATGAATTCCACTTAAAAATCATATATATATTTTTTCCAATTGATTTTTTTATATTTCTGACTATTTCTGACTTTGAAAAAAATATCGAAATTTTTCTTTCAACTTTTCTTTATTTATTATGAAAATTTAATTTTTCAGTTGATTTTTCATTTTTCTTTCAACTTTTCTTTATTTATTATGAAAATTAAATTTGTCAGTTGATTTTTCATTTTTGGGACTTAGAAAAATTTTCGATTTTTTTTCTCATATAATCTGACCTTCTATGGAATTGTTCATTTTTACACTTCTCATAATATACCTTTTAAACACACAAACAGCAAATGGCATTCTAGCGGGACTATATTTTTTCCAATTGATTTTTTTATATTTCTGACTATTTCTGACTATTTCTGACTTTGAAAAAAATATCGAAATTTTTCTTTCAACTTTTCTTTATTTATTATGAAAATTTAATTTTTCAGTTGATTTTTCATTTTTCTTTCAACTTTTCTTTATTTATTATGAAAATTAAATTTTTCAGTTGATTTTTCATTTTTGGGACTTAGAAAAATTTTCGATTTTTTTTCTCATATAATCTGACCTTCTATGGAATTGTTCATTTTTACACTTCTCATAATATACCTTTTAAACACACAAACAGCAAATGGCATTCTAGCGGGACTATATTTTTTCCAATTGATTTTTTTATATTTCTGACTATTTCTGACTATTTCTGACTTTGAAAAAAATATCGAAATTTTTCTTTCAACTTTTCTTTATTTATTATGAAAATTTAATTTTTCAGTTGATTTTTCATTTTTCTTTCAACTTTTCTTTATTTATTATGAAAATTAAATTTTTCAGTTGATTTTTCATTTTTGGGACTTAGAAAAATTTTCGATTTTTTTTCTCATATAATCTGACCTTCTATGGAATTGTTCATTTTTACACTTCTCATAATATACCTTTTAAACACACAAACAGCAAATGGCATTCTAGCGGGACTTAGAAAAATTTTCGAAATTTTCAAGAAAAAAAATTTTTGACATACACCTCAGTTTCATTGAGAAGTCTCTATTTCAAATGAATTCCACTTAAAAATCATATATATATTTTTTCCAATTGATTTTTTTATATTTCTGACTATTTCTGACTTTGAAAAAAATATCGAAATTTTTCTTTCAACTTTTCTTTATTTATTATGAAAATTGAATTTTTCAGTTGATTTTTCATTTTTCTTTCAACTTTTCTTTATTTATTATGAAAATTAAATTTTTCAGTTGATTTTTCATTTTTGGGACTTAGAAAAATTTTCGATTTTTTTTCTCATATAATCTGACCTTCTATGGAATTGTTCATTTTTACACTTCTCATAATATACCTTTTAAACACACAAACAGCAAATGGCATTCTAGCGGGACTATATTTTTTCCAATTGATTTTTTTATATTTCTGACTATTTCTGACTATTTCTGACTTTGAAAAAAATATCGAAATTTTTCTTTCAACTTTTCTTTATTTATTATGAAAATTTAATTTTTCAGTTGATTTTTCATTTTTCTTTCAACTTTTCTTTATTTATTATGAAAATTAAATTTTTCAGTTGATTTTTCATTTTTGGGACTTAGAAAAATTTTCGATTTTTTTTCTCATATAATCTGACCTTCTATGGAATTGTTCATTTTTACACTTCTCATAATATACCTTTTAAACACACAAACAGCAAATGGCATTCTAGCGGGACTATATTTTTTCCAATTGATTTTTTTATATTTCTGAATATTTCTGACTATTTCTGACTTTGAAAAAAATATCGAAATTTTTCTTTCAACTTTTCTTTATTTATTATGAAAATTTAATTTTTCAGTTGATTTTTCATTTTTCTTTCAACTTTTCTTTATTTATTATGAAAATTAAATTTTTCAGTTGATTTTTCATTTTTGGGACTTAGAAAAATTTTCGATTTTTTTTCTCATATAATCTGACCTTCTATGGAATTGTTCATTTTTACACTTCTCATAATATACCTTTTAAACACACAAACAGCAAATGGCATTCTAGCGGGACTTAGAAAAATTTTCGAAATTTTCAAGAAAAAAAATTTTTGACATACACCTCAGTTTCATTGAGAAGTCTCTATTTCAAATGAATTCCACTTAAAAATCATATATATATTTTTTCCAATTGATTTTTTTATATTTCTGACTATTTCTGACTTTGAAAAAAATATCGAAATTTTTCTTTCAACTTTTCTTTATTTATTATGAAAATTGAATTTTTCAGTTGATTTTTCATTTTTCTTTCAACTTTTCTTTATTTATTATGAAAATTAAATTTTTCAGTTGATTTTTCATTTTTGGGACTTAGAAAAATTTTCGATTTTTTTTCTCATATAATCTGACCTTCTATGGAATTGTTCATTTTTACACTTCTCATAATATACCTTTTAAACACACAAACAGCAAATGGCATTCTAGCGGGACTTAGAAAAATTTTCGAAATTTTCAAGAAAAAAAATTTTTGACATACACCTCAGTTTCATTGAGAAGTCTCTATTTCAAATGAATTCCACTTAAAAATCATATATATATTTTTTCCAATTGATTTTTTTATATTTCTGACTATTTCTGACTTTGAAAAAAATATCGAAATTTTTCTTTCAACTTTTCTTTATTTATTATGAAAATTTAATTTTTCAGTTGATTTTTCATTTTTCTTTCAACTTTTCTTTATTTATTATGAAAATTAAATTTTTCAGTTGATTTTTCATTTTTGGGACTTAGAAAAATTTTCGATTTTTTTTCTCATATAATCTGACCTTCTATGGAATTGTTCATTTTTACACTTCTCATAATATACCTTTTAAACACACAAACAGCAAATGGCATTCTAGCGGGACTTAGAAAAATTTTCGAAATTTTCAAGAAAAAAAATTTTTGACATACACCTCAGTTTCATTGAGAAGTCTCTATTTCAAATGAATTCCACTTAAAAATCATATATATATTTTTTCCAATTGATTTTTTTATATTTCTGACTATTTCTGACTTTGAAAAAAATATCGAAATTTTTCTTTCAACTTTTCTTTATTTATTATGAAAATTGAATTTTTCAGTTGATTTTTCATTTTTCTTTCAACTTTTCTTTATTTATTATGAAAATTAAATTTTTCAGTTGATTTTTCATTTTTGGGACTTAGAAAAATTTTCGATTTTTTTTCTCATATAATCTGACCTTCTATGGAATTGTTCATTTTTACACTTCTCATAATATACCTTTTAAACACACAAACAGCAAATGGCATTCTAGCGGGACTATATTTTTTCCAATTGATTTTTTTATATTTCTGACTATTTCTGACTATTTCTGACTTTGAAAAAAATATCGAAATTTTTCTTTCAACTTTTCTTTATTTATTATGAAAATTTAATTTTTCAGTTGATTTTTCATTTTTCTTTCAACTTTTCTTTATTTATTATGAAAATTAAATTTTTCAGTTGATTTTTCATTTTTGGGACTTAGAAAAATTTTCGATTTTTTTTCTCATATAATCTGACCTTCTATGGAATTGTTCATTTTTACACTTCTCATAATATACCTTTTAAACACACAAACAGCAAATGGCATTCTAGCGGGACTATATTTTTTCCAATTGATTTTTTTATATTTCTGAATATTTCTGACTATTTCTGACTTTGAAAAAAATATCGAAATTTTTCTTTCAACTTTTCTTTATTTATTATGAAAATTTAATTTTTCAGTTGATTTTTCATTTTTCTTTCAACTTTTCTTTATTTATTATGAAAATTAAATTTTTCAGTTGATTTTTCATTTTTGGGACTTAGAAAAATTTTCGATTTTTTTTCTCATATAATCTGACCTTCTATGGAATTGTTCATTTTTACACTTCTCATAATATACCTTTTAAACACACAAACAGCAAATGGCATTCTAGCGGGACTTAGAAAAATTTTCGAAATTTTCAAGAAAAAAAATTTTTGACATACACCTCAGTTTCATTGAGAAGTCTCTATTTCAAATGAATTCCACTTAAAAATCATATATATATTTTTTCCAATTGATTTTTTTATATTTCTGACTATTTCTGACTTTGAAAAAAATATCGAAATTTTTCTTTCAACTTTTCTTTATTTATTATGAAAATTGAATTTTTCAGTTGATTTTTCATTTTTCTTTCAACTTTTCTTTATTTATTATGAAAATTAAATTTTTCAGTTGATTTTTCATTTTTGGGACTTAGAAAAATTTTCGATTTTTTTTCTCATATAATCTGACCTTCTATGGAATTGTTCATTTTTACACTTCTCATAATATACCTTTTAAACACACAAACAGCAAATGGCATTCTAGCGGGACTTAGAAAAATTTTCGAAATTTTCAAGAAAAAAAATTTTTGACATACACCTCAGTTTCATTGAGAAGTCTCTATTTCAAATGAATTCCACTTAAAAATCATATATATATTTTTTCCAATTGATTTTTTTATATTTCTGACTATTTCTGACTTTGAAAAAAATATCGAAATTTTTCTTTCAACTTTTCTTTATTTATTATGAAAATTTAATTTTTCAGTTGATTTTTCATTTTTCTTTCAACTTTTCTTTATTTATTATGAAAATTAAATTTTTCAGTTGATTTTTCATTTTTGGGACTTAGAAAAATTTTCGATTTTTTTTCTCATATAATCTGACCTTCTATGGAATTGTTCATTTTTACACTTCTCATAATATACCTTTTAAACACACAAACAGCAAATGGCATTCTAGCGGGACTTAGAAAAATTTTCGAAATTTTCAAGAAAAAAAATTTTTGACATACACCTCAGTTTCATTGAGAAGTCTCTATTTCAAATGAATTCCACTTAAAAATCATATATATATTTTTTCCAATTGATTTTTTTATATTTCTGACTATTTCTGACTTTGAAAAAAATATCGAAATTTTTCTTTCAACTTTTCTTTATTTATTATGAAAATTTAATTTTTCAGTTGATTTTTCATTTTTCTTTCAACTTTTCTTTATTTATTATGAAAATTAAATTTTTCAGTTGATTTTTCATTTTTGGGACTTAGAAAAATTTTCGATTTTTTTTCTCATATAATCTGACCTTCTATGGAATTGTTCATTTTTACACTTCTCATAATATACCTTTTAAACACACAAACAGCAAATGGCATTCTAGCGGGACTTAGAAAAATTTTCGAAATTTTCAAGAAAAAAAATTTTTGACATACACCTCAGTTTCATTGAGAAGTCTCTATTTCAAATGAATTCCACTTAAAAATCATATATATATTTTTTCCAATTGATTTTTTTATATTTCTGACTATTTCTGACTTTGAAAAAAATATCGAAATTTTTCTTTCAACTTTTCTTTATTTATTATGAAAATTGAATTTTTCAGTTGATTTTTCATTTTTCTTTCAACTTTTCTTTATTTATTATGAAAATTAAATTTTTCAGTTGATTTTTCATTTTTGGGACTTAGAAAAATTTTCGATTTTTTTTCTCATATAATCTGACCTTCTATGGAATTGTTCATTTTTACACTTCTCATAATATACCTTTTAAACACACAAACAGCAAATGGCATTCTAGCGGGACTTAGAAAAATTTTCGAAATTTTCAAGAAAAAAAATTTTTGACATACACCTCAGTTTCATTGAGAAGTCTCTATTTCAAATGAATTCCACTTAAAAATCATATATATATTTTTTCCAATTGATTTTTTTATATTTCTGACTATTTCTGACTTTGAAAAAAATATCGAAATTTTTCTTTCAACTTTTCTTTATTTATTATGAAAATTTAATTTTTCAGTTGATTTTTCATTTTTCTTTCAACTTTTCTTTATTTATTATGAAAATTAAATTTTTCAGTTGATTTTTCATTTTTGGGACTTAGAAAAATTTTCGATTTTTTTTCTCATATAATCTGACCTTCTATGGAATTGTTCATTTTTACACTTCTCATAATATACCTTTTAAACACACAAACAGCAAATGGCATTCTAGCGGGACTTAGAAAAATTTTCGAAATTTTCAAGAAAAAAAATTTTTGACATACACCTCAGTTTCATTGAGAAGTCTCTATTTCAAATGAATTCCACTTAAAAATCATATATATATTTTTTCCAATTGATTTTTTTATATTTCTGACTATTTCTGACTTTGAAAAAAATATCGAAATTTTTCTTTCAACTTTTCTTTATTTATTATGAAAATTTAATTTTTCAGTTGATTTTTCATTTTTCTTTCAACTTTTCTTTATTTATTATGAAAATTAAATTTTTCAGTTGATTTTTCATTTTTGGGACTTAGAAAAATTTTCGATTTTTTTTCTCATATAATCTGACCTTCTATGGAATTGTTCATTTTTACACTTCTCATAATATACCTTTTAAACACACAAACAGCAAATGGCATTCTAGCGGGACTATATTTTTTCCAATTGATTTTTTTTATATTTCTGACTATTTCTGACTATTTCTGACTTTGAAAAAAATATCGAAATTTTTCTTTCAACTTTTCTTTATTTATTATGAAAATTTAATTTTTCAGTTGATTTTTCATTTTTCTTTCAACTTTTCTTTATTTATTATGAAAATTAAATTTTTCAGTTGATTTTTCATTTTTGGGACTTAGAAAAATTTTCGATTTTTTTTCTCATATAATCTGACCTTCTATGGAATTGTTCATTTTTACACTTCTCATAATATACCTTTTAAACACACAAACAGCAAATGGCATTCTAGCGGGACTATATTTTTTCCAATTGATTTTTTTATATTTCTGACTATTTCTGACTATTTCTGACTTTGAAAAAAATATCGAAATTTTTCTTTCAACTTTTCTTTATTTATTATGAAAATTTAATTTTTCAGTTGATTTTTCATTTTTCTTTCAACTTTTCTTTATTTATTATGAAAATTAAATTTTTCAGTTGATTTTTCATTTTTGGGACTTAGAAAAATTTTCGATTTTTTTTCTCATATAATCTGACCTTCTATGGAATTGTTCATTTTTACACTTCTCATAATATACCTTTTAAACACACAAACAGCAAATGGCATTCTAGCGGGACTTAGAAAAATTTTCGAAATTTTCAAGAAAAAAAATTTTTGACATACACCTCAGTTTCATTGAGAAGTCTCTATTTCAAATGAATTCCACTTAAAAATCATATATATATTTTTTCCAATTGATTTTTTTATATTTCTGACTATTTCTGACTTTGAAAAAAATATCGAAATTTTTCTTTCAACTTTTCTTTATTTATTATGAAAATTGAATTTTTCAGTTGATTTTTCATTTTTCTTTCAACTTTTCTTTATTTATTATGAAAATTAAATTTTTCAGTTGATTTTTCATTTTTGGGACTTAGAAAAATTTTCGATTTTTTTTCTCATATAATCTGACCTTCTATGGAATTGTTCATTTTTACACTTCTCATAATATACCTTTTAAACACACAAACAAAATTTTTGACATACACCTCAGTTTCATTGAGAAGTCTCTATTTCAAATGAATTCCACTTAAAAATCATATATATATTTTTTCCAATTGATTTTTTTATATTTCTGACTATTTCTGACTTTGAAAAAAATATCGAAATTTTTCTTTCAACTTTTCTTTATTTATTATGAAAATTTTAATTTTTTCAGTTGATTTTTCATTTTTCTTTCAACTTTTCTTTATTTATTATGAAAATTAAATTTGTCAGTTGATTTTTCATTTTTGGGACTTAGAAAAATTTTCGATTTTTTTTCTCATATAATCTGACCTTCTATGGAATTGTTCATTTTTACACTTCTCATAATATACCTTTTAAACACACAAACAGCAAATGGCATTCTAGCGGGACTATATTTTTTCCAATTGATTTTTTTATATTTCTGACTATTTCTGACTATTTCTGACTTTGAAAAAAATATCGAAATTTTTCTTTCAACTTTTCTTTATTTATTATGAAAATTTAATTTTTTCAGTTGATTTTTCATTTTTCTTTCAACTTTTCTTTATTTATTATGAAATTAAATTTTTCAGTTGATTTTTCATTTTTGGGACTTAGAAAAATTTTCGATTTTTTTTCTCATATAATCTGACCTTCTATGGAATTGTTCATTTTTACACTTCTCATAATATACCTTTTAAACACACAAACAGCAAATGGCATTCTAGCGGGACTATATTTTTTCCAATTGATTTTTTTATATTTCTGAATATTTCTGACTATTTCTGACTTTGAAAAAAATATCGAAATTTTTCTTTCAACTTTTCTTTATTTATTATGAAAATTTAATTTTTCAGTTGATTTTTCATTTTTCTTTCAACTTTTCTTTATTTATTATGAAAATTAAATTTTTCAGTTGATTTTTCATTTTTGGGACTTAGAAAAATTTTCGATTTTTTTTTTCATATAATCTGACCTTCTATGGAATTTGTTCATTTTTACACTTCTCATAATATACCTTTTTAAACACACAAACAGCAAATGGCATTCTAGCGGGACTTAGAAAAATTTTCGAAATTTTCAAGAAAAAAAATTTTTGACATACACCTCAGTTTCATTGAGAAGTCTCTATTTCAAATGAATTCCACTTAAAAATCATATATATATTTTTTCCAATTGATTTTTTTATATTTCTGACTATTTCTGACTTGAAAAAAATATCGAAATTTTTCTTTCAACTTTTCTTTATTTATTATGAAAATTGAATTTTTCAGTTGATTTTTCATTTTTTCTTTCAACTTTTCTTTATTTATTATGAAAAATTAAATTTTTCAGTTGATTTTCATTGTTTGGGACTTAGAAAAATTTTCGATTTTTTTTTCTCATATAATCTGACCTTCTATGGAATTGTTCATTTTTACACTTCTCTATAATTATACCTTTTAAACACACAAACAGCAAATGGCATTCTAGCGGGACTTAGAAAAATTTTCGAAATTTTCAAGAAAAAAAATTTTTGACATACACCTCAGTTTCATTGAGAAGTCTCTATTTCAAATGAATTCCACTTAAAAATCATATATATATTTTTTCCAATTGATTTTTTTTATATTTCTGACTATTTCTGACTTTGAAAAAAATATCGAAATTTTTCTTTCAACTTTTCTTTATTTATTATGAAAATTTAATTTTTCAGTTGATTTTTCATTTTTCTTTCAACTTTTCTTTATTTATTATGAAAATTAAATTTGTCAGTTGATTTTTCATTTTTGGGACTTAGAAAAATTTTCGATTTTTTTTCTCATATAATCTGACCTTCTATGGAATTGTTCATTTTTACACTTCTCATAATATACCTTTTAAACACACAAACAGCAAATGGCATTCTAGCGGGACTATAATTTTTTCCAATTGATTTTTTTATATTTCTGACTATTTCTGACTATTTCTGACTTTGAAAAAAATATCGAAATTTTTCTTTCAACTTTTTCTTTATTTATTATGAAAATTTAATTTTTCAGTTGATTTTTCATTTTTCTTTCAACTTTTCTTTATTTATTATGAAAATTAAATTTTTCAGTTGATTTTTCATTTTTGGGACTTAGAAAAATTTTCGATTTTTTTTTCTCATATAATCTGACCTTCTATGGAATTGTTCATTTTTACACTTCTCATAATATACCTTTTAAACACACAAACAGCAAATGGCATTCTAGCGGGACTTAGAAAAATTTTCGAAATTTTCAAGAAAAAAAATTTTTGACATACACCTCAGTTTCATTGAGAAGTCTCTATTTCAAATGAATTCCACTTAAAAATCATATATATATTTTTTCCAATTGATTTTTTTATATTTCTGACTATTTCTGACTTTGAAAAAAATATCGAAATTTTTCTTTCAACTTTTCTTTATTTATTATGAAAATTGAATTTTTCAGTTGATTTTTCATTTTTCTTTCAACTTTTCTTTATTTATTATGAAAATTAAATTTTTCAGTTGATTTTTCATTTTTGGGACTTAGAAAAATTTTCGATTTTTTTTCTCATATAATCTGACCTTCTATGGAATTGTTCATTTTTACACTTCTCATAATATACCTTTTAAACACACAAACAGCAAATGGCATTCTAGGCGGGACTTAGAAAAATTTTCGAAATTTTCAAGAAAAAAAATTTTGACATACACCTCAGTTTCATTGAGAAGTCTCTATTTCAAATGAATTCCACTTAAAAATCATATATATATTTTTTCCAATTGATTTTTTTATATTTCTGACTATTTCTGACTTTGAAAAAAATATCGAAATTTTTCTTTCAACTTTTCTTTATTTATTATGAAAATTTAATTTTTCAGTTGATTTTTCATTTTTCTTTCAACTTTTCTTTATTTATTATGAAAATTAAATTTGTCAGTTGATTTTTCATTTTTGGGACTTAGAAAAATTTTCGATTTTTTTTCTCATATAATCTGACCTTCTATGGAATTGTTCATTTTTACACTTCTCATAATATACCTTTTAAACACACAAACAGCAAATGGCATTCTAGCGGGAACTATATTTTTTCCAATTGATTTTTTTATATTTCTGACTATTTCTGACTATTTCTGACTTTGAAAAAAATATCGAAATTTTTCTTTCAACTTTTCTTTATTTATTATGAAAATTTAATTTTTCAGTTGATTTTTCATTTTTCTTTCAACTTTTTCTTTATTTATTATGAAAATTAAATTTTTCAGTTGATTTTTCATTTTTGGGACTTAGAAAAATTTTCGATTTTTTTTCTCATATAATCTGACCTTCTATGGAATTGTTCATTTTTACACTTCTCAATAATATACCTTTTAAACACACAAACAGCAAATGGCATTCTAGCGGGACTATATTTTTTCCAATTGATTTTTTTATATTTCTGAATATTTCTGACTATTTCTGACTTTGAAAAAAATATCGAAATTTTTCTTTCAACTTTTCTTTATTTATTATGAAAATTTAATTTTTCAGTTGATTTTTCATTTTTCTTTCAACTTTTCTTTATTTATTATGAAAATTAAATTTTTCAGTTGATTTTTCATTTTTGGGACTTAGAAAAATTTTCGATTTTTTTTTCTCATATAATCTGACCTTCTATGGAATTGTTCATTTTTACACTTCTCATAATATACCTTTTAAACACACAAACAGCAAATGGCATTCTAGCGGGACTATATTTTTTCCAATTTGATTTTTTTTATATTTCTGAATATTTCTGACTATTTCTGACTTTGAAAAAAATATCGAAATTTTTCTTTCAACTTTTCTTTATTTATTATGAAAATTTAATTTTTCAGTTGATTTTTCATTTTTCTTTCAACTTTTCTTTATTTATTATGAAAATTAAATTTTTCAGTTGATTTTTCATTTTTGGGACTTAGAAAAATTTTCGATTTTTTTTCTCATATAATCTGACCTTCTATGGAATTGTTCATTTTTACACTTCTCATAATATACCTTTTAAACACACAAACAGCAAATGGCATTCTAGCGGGACTATATTTTTTTCCAATTGATTTTTTTATATTTCTGACTATTTCTGACTATTTCTGACTTTGAAAAAAATATCGAAATTTTTCTTTCAACTTTTCTTTATTTATTATGAAAATTTAATTTTTTCAGTTGATTTTTCATTTGTTCTTTCAACTTTTCTTTATTTTATTATGAAAATTAAATTTTTCAGTTGATTTTTCATTTTTGGGACTTAGAAAAATTTTCGATTTTTTTTCTCATATAATCTGACCTTCTATGGAATTGTTCATTTTTACACTTCTCATAATATACCTTTTAAACACACAAACAGCAAATGGCATTCTAGCGGGACTTAGAAAAATTTTCGAAATTTTCAAGAAAAAAAATTTTTGACATACACCTCAGTTTCATTGAGAAGTCTCTATTTCAAATGAATTCCACTTAAAAATCATATATATATATTTTTTCCAATTGATTTTTTTATATTTCTGACTATTTCTGACTTTGAAAAAAATATCGAAATTTTTCTTTCAACTTTTCTTTATTTATTATGAAAATTTAATTTTTCAGTTGATTTTTCATTTTTCTTTCAACTTTTCTTTATTTATTATGAAAATTAAATTTGTCAGTTGATTTTTCATTTTTGGGACTTAGAAAAATTTTCGATTTTTTTTCTCATATAATCTGACCTTCTATGGAATTGTTCATTTTTACACTTCTCATAATATACCTTTTAAACACACAAACAGCAAATGGCATTCTAGCGGGACTATATTTTTTCCAATTGATTTTTTTTATATTTCTGACTATTTCTGACTATTTCTGACTTTGAAAAAAATATCGAAATTTTTCTTTCAACTTTTCTTTATTTATTATGAAAATTTAATTTTTCAGTTGATTTTTCATTTTTCTTTCAACTTTTCTTTATTTATTATGAAAATTAAATTTTTCAGTTGATTTTTCATTTTTGGGACTTAGAAAAATTTTTCGATTTTTTTTTCTCATATAATCTGACCTTCTATGGAATTGTTCATTTTTACACTTCTCATAATATACCTTTTTAAAACACACAAACAGCAAATGGCATTCTAGCGGGACTATATTTTTTCCAATTGATTTTTTTATATTTCTGAATATTTCTGACTATTTCTGACTTTGAAAAAAATATCGAAATTTTTCTTTCAACTTTTCTTTATTTATTATGAAAATTTAATTTTTCAGTTGATTTTTCATTTTTCTTTCAACTTTTCTTTATTTATTATGAAAATTAAATTTTTCAGTTGATTTTTCATTTTTGGGACTTAGAAAAATTTTCGATTTTTTTTTCTCATATAATCTGACCTTCTATGGAATTGTTCATTTTTACACTTCTCATAATATACCTTTTAAACACACAAACAGCAAATGGCATTCTAGCGGGACTATATTTTTTCCAATTGATTTTTTTTATATTTCTGAATATTTCTGACTATTTCTGACTTTGAAAAAAATATCGAAATTTTTCTTTTCAACTTTTCTTTATTTATTATGAAAATTTAATTTTTCAGTTGATTTTTCATTTTTCTTTTCAACTTTTCTTTATTTATTATGAAAATTAAATTTTTCAGTTGATTTTTCATTTTTGGGACTTAGAAAAATTTTCGATTTTTTTTCTCATTATAATCTGACCTTCTATGGAATTGTTCATTTTTACACTTCTCATAATATACCTTTTAAACACACAAACAGCAAATGGCATTCTAGCGGGACTTAGAAAAATTTTCGAAATTTTCAAGAAAAAAAATTTTTGACATACACCTCAGTTTCATTGAGAAGTCTCTATTTCAAATGAATTCCACTTAAAAATCATATATATATTTTTTCCAATTGATTTTTTTATATTTCTGACTATTTCTGACTTTGAAAAAAATATCGAAATTTTTCTTTCAACTTTTCTTTATTTATTATGAAAATTGAATTTTTCAGTTGATTTTTCATTTTTCTTTCAACTTTTCTTTATTTATTATGAAAATTAAATTTTTCAGTTGATTTTTCATTTTTGGGACTTAGAAAAATTTTCGATTTTTTTTTCTCATATAATCTGACCTTCTATGGAATTGTTCATTTTTACACTTCTCATAATATACCTTTTAAACACACAAACAGCAAATGGCATTCTAGCGGGACTTAGAAAAATTTTCGAAATTTTCAAGAAAAAAAATTTTTGACATACACCTCAGTTTCATTGAGAAGTCTCTATTTCAAATGAATTCCACTTAAAAATCATATATATATTTTTTCCAATTGATTTTTTTTATATTTCTGACTATTTCTGACTTTGAAAAAAATATCGAAATTTTTCTTTCAACTTTTCTTTATTTATTATGAAAATTTAATTTTTCAGTTGATTTTTCATTTTTCTTTCAACTTTTCTTTATTTATTATGAAAATTAAATTTTTCAGTTGATTTTTCATTTTTGGGACTTAGAAAAATTTTCGATTTTTTTTCTCATATAATCTGACCTTCTATGGAATTGTTCATTTTTACACTTCTCATAATATACCTTTTAAACACACAAACAGCAAATGGCATTCTAGCGGGACTTAGAAAAATTTTCGAAATTTTCAAGAAAAAAAATTTTTGACATACACCTCAGTTTCATTGAGAAGTCTCTATTTCAAATGAATTCCACTTAAAAATCATATATATATTTTTTCCAATTGATTTTTTTATATTTCTGACTATTTTTTTTATATTTCTGACTATTTCTGACTTTGAAAAAAATATCGAAATTTTTCTTTCAACTTTTCTTTATTTATTATGAAAATTTAATTTTTCAGTTGATTTTTCATTTTTCTTTCAACTTTTCTTTATTTATTATGAAAATTAAATTTGTCAGTTGATTTTTCATTTTTGGGACTTAGAAAAATTTTCGATTTTTTTTCTCATATAATCTGACCTTCTATGGAATTGTTCATTTTTACACTTCTCATAATATACCTTTTAAACACACAAACAGCAAATGGCATTCTAGCGGGACTATATTTTTTCCAATTGATTTTTTTATATTTCTGACTATTTCTGACTATTTCTGACTTTGAAAAAAATATCGAAATTTTTCTTTCAACTTTTCTTTATTTATTATGAAAATTTAATTTTTCAGTTGATTTTTCATTTTTCTTTCAACTTTTCTTTATTTATTATGAAAATTAAATTTTTCAGTTGATTTTTCATTTTTGGGACTTAGAAAAATTTTCGATTTTTTTTCTCATATAATCTGACCTTCTATGGAATTGTTCATTTTTACACTTCTCATAATATACCTTTTAAACACACAAACAGCAAATGGCATTCTAGCGGGACTTAGAAAAATTTTCGAAATTTTCAAGAAAAAAAATTTTTGACATACACCTCAGTTTCATTGAGAAGTCTCTATTTCAAATGAATTCCACTTAAAAATCATATATATATTTTTTCCAATTGATTTTTTTATATTTCTGACTATTTCTGACTTTGAAAAAAATATCGAAATTTTTCTTTCAACTTTTCTTTATTTATTATGAAAATTGAATTTTTCAGTTGATTTTTCATTTTTCTTTCAACTTTTCTTTATTTATTATGAAAATTAAATTTTTCAGTTGATTTTTCATTTTTGGGACTTAGAAAAATTTTCGATTTTTTTTCTCATATAATCTGACCTTCTATGGAATTGTTCATTTTTACACTTCTCATAATATACCTTTTAAACACACAAACAGCAAATGGCATTCTAGCGGGACTTAGAAAAATTTTCGAAATTTTCAAGAAAAAAAATTTTTGACATACACCTCAGTTTCATTGAGAAGTCTCTATTTCAAATGAATTCCACTTAAAAATCATATATATATTTTTTCCAATTGATTTTTTTATATTTCTGACTATTTCTGACTTTGAAAAAAATATCGAAATTTTTCTTTCAACTTTTCTTTATTTATTATGAAAATTTAATTTTTCAGTTGATTTTTCATTTTTCTTTCAACTTTTCTTTATTTATTATGAAAATTAAATTTGTCAGTTGATTTTTCATTTTTGGGACTTAGAAAAATTTTCGATTTTTTTTCTCATATAATCTGACCTTCTATGGAATTGTTCATTTTTACACTTCTCATAATATACCTTTTAAACACACAAACAGCAAATGGCATTCTAGCGGGACTATATTTTTTCCAATTGATTTTTTTATATTTCTGACTATTTCTGACTATTTCTGACTTTGAAAAAAATATCGAAATTTTTCTTTCAACTTTTCTTTATTTATTATGAAAATTTAATTTTTCAGTTGATTTTTCATTTTTCTTTCAACTTTTCTTTATTTATTATGAAAATTAAATTTTTCAGTTGATTTTTCATTTTTGGGACTTAGAAAAATTTTCGATTTTTTTTCTCATATAATCTGACCTTCTATGGAATTGTTCATTTTTACACTTCTCATAATATACCTTTTAAACACACAAACAGCAAATGGCATTCTAGCGGGACTATATTTTTTCCAATTGATTTTTTTATATTTCTGAATATTTCTGACTATTTCTGACTTTGAAAAAAATATCGAAATTTTTCTTTCAACTTTTCTTTATTTATTATGAAAATTTAATTTTTCAGTTGATTTTTCATTTTTCTTTCAACTTTTCTTTATTTATTATGAAAATTAAATTTTTCAGTTGATTTTTCATTTTTGGGACTTAGAAAAATTTTCGATTTTTTTTCTCATATAATCTGACCTTCTATGGAATTGTTCATTTTTACACTTCTCATAATATACCTTTTAAACACACAAACAGCAAATGGCATTCTAGCGGGACTTAGAAAAATTTTCGAAATTTTCAAGAAAAAAAATTTTTGACATACACCTCAGTTTCATTGAGAAGTCTCTATTTCAAATGAATTCCACTTAAAAATCATATATATATTTTTTCCAATTGATTTTTTTATATTTCTGACTATTTCTGACTTTGAAAAAAATATCGAAATTTTTCTTTCAACTTTTCTTTATTTATTATGAAAATTGAATTTTTCAGTTGATTTTAATTTTTCTTTCAACTTTTCTTTATTTATTATGAAAATTAAATTTTTCAGTTGATTTTTCATTTTTGGGACTTAGAAAAATTTTCGATTTTTTTTCTCATATAATCTGACCTTCTATGGAATTGTTCATTTTTACACTTCTCATAATATACCTTTTAAACACACAAACAGCAAATGGCATTCTAGCGGGACTTAGAAAAATTTTCGAAATTTTCAAGAAAAAAAATTTTTGACATACACCTCAGTTTCATTGAGAAGTCTCTATTTCAAATGAATTCCACTTAAAAATCATATATATATTTTTTCCAATTGATTTTTTTATATTTCTGACTATTCTGACTTTGAAAAAAATATCGAAATTTTTCTTTCAACTTTTCTTTATTTATTATGAAATTTAATTTTTCAGTTGATTTTTCATTTTTCTTTCAACTTTTCTTTATTTATTATGAAAATTAAATTTTTCAGTTGATTTTTTCATTTTTGGGACTTAGAAAAATTTTCGATTTTTTTTCTCATATAATCTGACCTTCTATGGAATTGTTCATTTTTACACTTCTCATAATATACCTTTTAAACACACAAACAGCAAATGGCATTCTAGCGGGACTTAGAAAAATTTTCGAAATTTTCAAGAAAAAAAATTTTTGACATACACCTCAGTTTCATTGAGAAGTCTCTATTTCAAATGAATTCCACTTAAAAATCATATATATATTTTTTCCAATTGATTTTTTTATATTTCTGACTATTTCTGACTTTGAAAAAAATATCGAAATTTTTCTTTCAACTTTTCTTTATTTATTATGAAAATTTAATTTTTCAGTTGATTTTTCATTTTTCTTTCAACTTTTCTTTATTTATTATGAAAATTAAATTTGTCAGTTGATTTTTCATTTTTGGGACTTAGAAAAATTTTCGATTTTTTTTCTCATATAATCTGACCTTCTATGGAATTGTTCATTTTTACACTTCTCATAATATACCTTTTAAACACACAAACAGCAAATGGCATTCTAGCGGGACTATATTTTTTCCAATTGATTTTTTTATATTTCTGAATATTTCTGACTATTTCTGACTTTGAAAAAAATATCGAAATTTTTCTTTCAACTTTTCTTTATTTATTATGAAAATTGAATTTTTCAGTTGATTTTTCATTTTTCTTTCAACTTTTCTTTATTTATTATGAAAATTAAATTTTTCAGTTGATTTTTCATTTTTGGGACTTAGAAAAATTTTCGATTTTTTTTCTCATATAATCTGACCTTCTATGGAATTGTTCATTTTTACACTTCTCATAATATACCTTTTAAACACACAAACAGCAAATGGCATTCTAGCGGGACTTAGAAAAATTTTCGAAATTTTCAAGAAAAAAAATTTTTGACATACACCTCAGTTTCATTGAGAAGTCTCTATTTCAAATGAATTCCACTTAAAAATCATATATATATTTTTTCCAATTGATTTTTTTATATTTCTGACTATTTCTGACTTTGAAAAAAATATCGAAATTTTTCTTTCAACTTTTCTTTATTTATTATGAAAATTTAATTTTTCAGTTGATTTTTCATTTTTCTTTCAACTTTTCTTTATTTATTATGAAAATTAAATTTTTCAGTTGATTTTTCATTTTTGGGACTTAGAAAAATTTTCGATTTTTTTTCTCATATAATCTGACCTTCTATGGAATTGTTCATTTTTACACTTCTCATAATATACCTTTTAAACACACAAACAGCAAATGGCATTCTAGCGGGACTTAGAAAAATTTTCGAAATTTTCAAGAAAAAAAATTTTTGACATACACCTCAGTTTCATTGAGAAGTCTCTATTTCAAATGAATTCCACTTAAAAATCATATATATATTTTTTCCAATTGATTTTTTTATATTTCTGACTATTTCTGACTTTGAAAAAAATATCGAAATTTTTCTTTCAACTTTTCTTTATTTATTATGAAAATTTAATTTTTCAGTTGATTTTTCATTTTTCTTTCAACTTTTCTTTATTTATTATGAAAATTAAATTTGTCAGTTGATTTTTCATTTTTGGGACTTAGAAAAATTTTCGATTTTTTTTCTCATATAATCTGACCTTCTATGGAATTGTTCATTTTTACACTTCTCATAATATACCTTTTAAACACACAAACAGCAAATGGCATTCTAGCGGGACTATATTTTTTCCAATTGATTTTTTTATATTTCTGAATATTTCTGACTATTTCTGACTTTGAAAAAAATATCGAAATTTTTCTTTCAACTTTTCTTTATTTATTATGAAAATTGAATTTTTCAGTTGATTTTTCATTTTTCTTTCAACTTTTCTTTATTTATTATGAAAATTAAATTTTTCAGTTGATTTTTCATTTTTGGGACTTAGAAAAATTTTCGATTTTTTTTCTCATATAATCTGACCTTCTATGGAATTGTTCATTTTTACACTTCTCATAATATACCTTTTAAACACACAAACAGCAAATGGCATTCTAGCGGGACTTAGAAAAATTTTCGAAATTTTCAAGAAAAAAAATTTTTGACATACACCTCAGTTTCATTGAGAAGTCTCTATTTCAAATGAATTCCACTTAAAAATCATATATATATTTTTTCCAATTGATTTTTTTATATTTCTGACTATTTCTGACTTTGAAAAAAATATCGAAATTTTTCTTTCAACTTTTCTTTATTTATTATGAAAATTTAATTTTTCAGTTGATTTTTCATTTTTCTTTCAACTTTTCTTTATTTATTATGAAAATTAAATTTGTCAGTTGATTTTTCATTTTTGGGACTTAGAAAAATTTTCGATTTTTTTTCTCATATAATCTGACCTTCTATGGAATTGTTCATTTTTACACTTCTCATAATATACCTTTTAAACACACAAACAGCAAATGGCATTCTAGCGGGACTATATTTTTTCCAATTGATTTTTTTATATTTCTGACTATTTCTGACTATTTCTGACTTTGAAAAAAATATCGAAATTTTTCTTTCAACTTTTCTTTATTTATTATGAAAATTTAATTTTTCAGTTGATTTTTCATTTTTCTTTCAACTTTTCTTTATTTATTATGAAAATTAAATTTTTCAGTTGATTTTTCATTTTTGGGACTTAGAAAAATTTTCGATTTTTTTTCTCATATAATCTGACCTTCTATGGAATTGTTCATTTTTACACTTCTCATAATATACCTTTTAAACACACAAACAGCAAATGGCATTCTAGCGGGACTATATTTTTTCCAATTGATTTTTTTATATTTCTGACTATTTCTGACTATTTCTGACTTTGAAAAAAATATCGAAATTTTTCTTTCAACTTTTCTTTATTTATTATGAAAATTTAATTTTTCAGTTGATTTTTCATTTTTCTTTCAACTTTTCTTTATTTATTATGAAAATTAAATTTTTCAGTTGATTTTTCATTTTTGGGACTTAGAAAAATTTTCGATTTTTTTTCTCATATAATCTGACCTTCTATGGAATTGTTCATTTTTACACTTCTCATAATATACCTTTTAAACACACAAACAGCAAATGGCATTCTAGCGGGACTATATTTTTTCCAATTGATTTTTTTATATTTCTGAATATTTCTGACTATTTCTGACTTTGAAAAAAATATCGAAATTTTTCTTTCAACTTTTCTTTATTTATTATGAAAATTTAATTTTTCAGTTGATTTTTCATTTTTCTTTCAACTTTTCTTTATTTATTATGAAAATTAAATTTTTCAGTTGATTTTTCATTTTTGGGACTTAGAAAAATTTTCGATTTTTTTTCTCATATAATCTGACCTTCTATGGAATTGTTCATTTTTACACTTCTCATAATATACCTTTTAAACACACAAACAGCAAATGGCATTCTAGCGGGACTTAGAAAAATTTTCGAAATTTTCAAGAAAAAAAATTTTTGACATACACCTCAGTTTCATTGAGAAGTCTCTATTTCAAATGAATTCCACTTAAAAATCATATATATATTTTTTCCAATTGATTTTTTTATATTTCTGACTATTTCTGACTTTGAAAAAAATATCGAAATTTTTCTTTCAACTTTTCTTTATTTATTATGAAAATTGAATTTTTCAGTTGATTTTTCATTTTTCTTTCAACTTTTCTTTATTTATTATGAAAATTAAATTTTTCAGTTGATTTTTCATTTTTGGGACTTAGAAAAATTTTCGATTTTTTTTCTCATATAATCTGACCTTCTATGGAATTGTTCATTTTTACACTTCTCATAATATACCTTTTAAACACACAAACAGCAAATGGCATTCTAGCGGGACTTAGAAAAATTTTCGAAATTTTCAAGAAAAAAAATTTTTGACATACACCTCAGTTTCATTGAGAAGTCTCTATTTCAAATGAATTCCACTTAAAAATCATATATATATTTTTTCCAATTGATTTTTTTATATTTCTGACTATTTCTGACTTTGAAAAAAATATCGAAATTTTTCTTTCAACTTTTCTTTATTTATTATGAAAATTTAATTTTTCAGTTGATTTTTCATTTTTCTTTCAACTTTTCTTTATTTATTATGAAAATTAAATTTTTCAGTTGATTTTTCATTTTTGGGACTTAGAAAAATTTTCGATTTTTTTTCTCATATAATCTGACCTTCTATGGAATTGTTCATTTTTACACTTCTCATAATATACCTTTTAAACACACAAACAGCAAATGGCATTCTAGCGGGACTATATTTTTTCCAATTGATTTTTTTATATTTCTGACTATTTCTGACTATTTCTGACTTTGAAAAAAATATCGAAATTTTTCTTTCAACTTTTCTTTATTTATTATGAAAATTTAATTTTTCAGTTGATTTTTCATTTTTCTTTCAACTTTTCTTTATTTATTATGAAAATTAAATTTGTCAGTTGATTTTTCATTTTTGGGACTTAGAAAAATTTTCGATTTTTTTTCTCATATAATCTGACCTTCTATGGAATTGTTCATTTTTACACTTCTCATAATATACCTTTTAAACACACAAACAGCAAATGGCATTCTAGCGGGACTTAGAAAAATTTTCGAAATTTTCAAGAAAAAAAATTTTTGACATACACCTCAGTTTCATTGAGAAGTCTCTATTTCAAATGAATTCCACTTAAAAATCATATATATATTTTTTCCAATTGATTTTTTTTATATTTCTGACTATTTCTGACTTTGAAAAAAATATCGAAATTTTTCTTTCAACTTTTCTTTATTTATTATGAAAATTTAATTTTTCAGTTGATTTTTCATTTTTCTTTCAACTTTTCTTTATTTATTATGAAAATTAAATTTGTCAGTTGATTTTTCATTTTTGGGACTTAGAAAAATTTTCGATTTTTTTTCTCATATAATCTGACCTTCTATGGAATTGTTCATTTTTACACTTCTCATAATATACCTTTTAAACACACAAACAGCAAATGGCATTCTAGCGGGACTATATTTTTTCCAATTGATTTTTTTATATTTCTGACTATTTCTGACTATTTCTGACTTTGAAAAAAATATCGAAATTTTTCTTTCAACTTTTCTTTATTTATTATGAAAATTTAATTTTTCAGTTGATTTTTCATTTTTCTTTCAACTTTTCTTTATTTATTATGAAAATTAAATTTTTCAGTTGATTTTTCATTTTTGGGACTTAGAAAAATTTTCGATTTTTTTTCTCATATAATCTGACCTTCTATGGAATTGTTCATTTTTACACTTCTCATAATATACCTTTTAAACACACAAACAGCAAATGGCATTCTAGCGGGACTTAGAAAAATTTTCGAAATTTTCAAGAAAAAAAATTTTTGACATACACCTCAGTTTCATTGAGAAGTCTCTATTTCAAATGAATTCCACTTAAAAATCATATATATATTTTTTCCAATTGATTTTTTTATATTTCTGACTATTTCTGACTTTGAAAAAAATATCGAAATTTTTCTTTCAACTTTTCTTTATTTATTATGAAAATTTAATTTTTCAGTTGATTTTTAATTTTTCTTTCAACTTTTCTTTATTTATTATGAAAATTAAATTTTTCAGTTGATTTTTCATTTTTGGGACTTAGAAAAATTTTCGATTTTTTTTCTCATATAATCTGACCTTCTATGGAATTGTTCATTTTTACACTTCTCATAATATACCTTTTAAACACACAAACAGCAAATGGCATTCTAGCGGGACTTAGAAAAATTTTCGAAATTTTCAAGAAAAAAAATTTTTGACATACACCTCAGTTTCATTGAGAAGTCTCTATTTCAAATGAATTCCACTTAAAAATCATATATATATTTTTTCCAATTGATTTTTTTATATTTCTGACTATTTCTGACTTTGAAAAAAATATCGAAATTTTTCTTTCAACTTTTCTTTATTTATTATGAAAATTGAATTTTTCAGTTGATTTTTCATTTTTCTTTCAACTTTTCTTTATTTATTATGAAAATTAAATTTTTCAGTTGATTTTTCATTTTTGGGACTTAGAAAAATTTTCGATTTTTTTTCTCATATAATCTGACCTTCTATGGAATTGTTCATTTTTACACTTCTCATAATATACCTTTTAAACACACAAACAGCAAATGGCATTCTAGCGGGACTTAGAAAAATTTTCGAAATTTTCAAGAAAAAAAATTTTTGACATACACCTCAGTTTCATTGAGAAGTCTCTATTTCAAATGAATTCCACTTAAAAATCATATATATATTTTTTCCAATTGATTTTTTTATATTTCTGACTATTTCTGACTTTGAAAAAAATATCGAAATTTTTCTTTCAACTTTTCTTTATTTATTATGAAAATTTAATTTTTCAGTTGATTTTTCATTTTTCTTTCAACTTTTCTTTATTTATTATGAAAATTAAATTTTTCAGTTGATTTTTCATTTTTGGGACTTAGAAAAATTTTCGATTTTTTTTCTCATATAATCTGACCTTCTATGGAATTGTTCATTTTTACACTTCTCATAATATACCTTTTAAACACACAAACAGCAAATGGCATTCTAGCGGGACTTAGAAAAATTTTCGAAATTTTCAAGAAAAACAATTTTTGACATACACCTCAGTTTCATTGAGAAGTCTCTATTTCAAATGAATTCCACTTAAAAATCATATATATATTTTTTCCAATTGATTTTTTTATATTTCTGACTATTTCTGACTTTGAAAAAAATATCGAAATTTTTCTTTCAACTTTTCTTTATTTATTATGAAAATTTAATTTTTCAGTTGATTTTTCATTTTTCTTTCAACTTTTCTTTATTTATTATGAAAATTAAATTTTTCAGTTGATTTTTCATTTTTGGGACTTAGAAAAATTTTCGATTTTTTTTCTCATATAATCTGACCTTCTATGGAATTGTTCATTTTTACACTTCTCATAATATACCTTTTAAACACACAAACAGCAAATGGCATTCTAGCGGGACTTAGAAAAATTTTCGAAATTTTCAAGAAAAAAAATTTTTGACATACACCTCAGTTTCATTGAGAAGTCTCTATTTCAAATGAATTCCACTTAAAAATCATATATATATTTTTTCCAATTGATTTTTTTATATTTCTGACTATTTCTGACTTTGAAAAAAATATCGAAATTTTTCTTTCAACTTTTCTTTATTTATTATGAAAATTTAATTTTTCAGTTGATTTTTAATTTTTCTTTCAACTTTTCTTTATTTATTATGAAAATTAAATTTTTCAGTTGATTTTTCATTTTTGGGACTTAGAAAAATTTTCGATTTTTTTTCTCATATAATCTGACCTTCTATGGAATTGTTCATTTTTACACTTCTCATAATATACCTTTTAAACACACAAACAGCAAATGGCATTCTAGCGGGACTATATTTTTTCCAATTGATTTTTTTATATTTCTGACTATTTCTGACTATTTCTGACTATTTCTGACTTTGAAAAAAATATCGAAATTTTTCTTTCAACTTTTCTTTATTTATTATGAAAATTTAATTTTTCAGTTGATTTTTCATTTTTCTTTCAACTTTTCTTTATTTATTATGAAAATTAAATTTTTCAGTTGATTTTTCATTTTTGGGACTTAGAAAAATTTTCGATTTTTTTTCTCATATAATCTGACCTTCTATGGAATTGTTCATTTTTACACTTCTCATAATATACCTTTTAAACACACAAACAGCAAATGGCATTCTAGCGGGACTTAGAAAAATTTTCGAAATTTTCAAGAAAAAAAATTTTTGACATACACCTCAGTTTCATTGAGAAGTCTCTATTTCAAATGAATTCCACTTAAAAATCATATATATATTTTTTCCAATTGATTTTTTTATATTTCTGACTATTTCTGACTTTGAAAAAAATATCGAAATTTTTCTTTCAACTTTTCTTTATTTATTATGAAAATTTAATTTTTCAGTTGATTTTTCATTTTTCTTTCAACTTTTCTTTATTTATTATGAAAATTAAATTTTTCAGTTGATTTTTCATTTTTGGGACTTAGAAAAATTTTCGATTTTTTTTCTCATATAATCTGACCTTCTATGGAATTGTTCATTTTTACACTTCTCATAATATACCTTTTAAACACACAAACAGCAAATGGCATTCTAGCGGGACTTAGAAAAATTTTCGAAATTTTCAAGAAAAACAATTTTTGACATACACCTCAGTTTCATTGAGAAGTCTCTATTTCAAATGAATTCCACTTAAAAATCATATATATATTTTTTCCAATTGATTTTTTTATATTTCTGACTATTTCTGACTTTGAAAAAAATATCGAAATTTTTCTTTCAACTTTTCTTTATTTATTATGAAAATTTAATTTTTCAGTTGATTTTTCATTTTTCTTTCAACTTTTCTTTATTTATTATGAAAATTAAATTTTTCAGTTGATTTTTCATTTTTGGGACTTAGAAAAATTTTCGATTTTTTTTCTCATATAATCTGACCTTCTATGGAATTGTTCATTTTTACACTTCTCATAATATACCTTTTAAACACACAAACAGCAAATGGCATTCTAGCGGGACTTAGAAAAATTTTCGAAATTTTCAAGAAAAAAAATTTTTGACATACACCTCAGTTTCATTGAGAAGTCTCTATTTCAAATGAATTCCACTTAAAAATCATATATATATTTTTTCCAATTGATTTTTTTATATTTCTGACTATTTCTGACTTTGAAAAAAATATCGAAATTTTTCTTTCAACTTTTCTTTATTTATTATGAAAATTTAATTTTTCAGTTGATTTTTAATTTTTCTTTCAACTTTTCTTTATTTATTATGAAAATTAAATTTTTCAGTTGATTTTTCATTTTTGGGACTTAGAAAAATTTTCGATTTTTTTTCTCATATAATCTGACCTTCTATGGAATTGTTCATTTTTACACTTCTCATAATATACCTTTTAAACACACAAACAGCAAATGGCATTCTAGCGGGACTATATTTTTTCCAATTGATTTTTTTATATTTCTGACTATTTCTGACTATTTCTGACTTTGAAAAAAATATCGAAATTTTTCTTTCAACTTTTCTTTATTTATTATGAAAATTTAATTTTTCAGTTGATTTTTCATTTTTCTTTCAACTTTTCTTTATTTATTATGAAAATTAAATTTTTCAGTTGATTTTTCATTTTTGGGACTTAGAAAAATTTTCGATTTTTTTTCTCATATAATCTGACCTTCTATGGAATTGTTCATTTTTACACTTCTCATAATATACCTTTTAAACACACAAACAGCAAATGGCATTCTAGCGGGACTTAGAAAAATTTTCGAAATTTTCAAGAAAAAAAATTTTTGACATACACCTCAGTTTCATTGAGAAGTCTCTATTTCAAATGAATTCCACTTAAAAATCATATATATATTTTTTCCAATTGATTTTTTTATATTTCTGACTATTTCTGACTTTGAAAAAAATATCGAAATTTTTCTTTCAACTTTTCTTTATTTATTATGAAAATTGAATTTTTCAGTTGATTTTTCATTTTTCTTTCAACTTTTCTTTATTTATTATGAAAATTAAATTTTTCAGTTGATTTTTCATTTTTGGGACTTAGAAAAATTTTCGATTTTTTTTCTCATATAATCTGACCTTCTATGGAATTGTTCATTTTTACACTTCTCATAATATACCTTTTAAACACACAAACAGCAAATGGCATTCTAGCGGGACTATATTTTTTCCAATTGATTTTTTTATATTTCTGACTATTTCTGACTATTTCTGACTTTGAAAAAAATATCGAAATTTTTCTTTCAACTTTTCTTTATTTATTATGAAAATTGAATTTTTCAGTTGATTTTTCATTTTTCTTTCAACTTTTCTTTATTTATTATGAAAATTAAATTTTTCAGTTGATTTTTCATTTTTGGGACTTAGAAAAATTTTCGATTTTTTTTCTCATATAATCTGACCTTCTATGGAATTGTTCATTTTTACACTTCTCATAATATACCTTTTAAACACACAAACAGCAAATGGCATTCTAGCGGGACTTAGAAAAATTTTCGAAATTTTCAAGAAAAAAAATTTTTGACATACACCTCAGTTTCATTGAGAAGTCTCTATTTCAAATGAATTCCACTTAAAAATCATATATATATTTTTTCCAATTGATTTTTTTATATTTCTGACTATTTCTGACTTTGAAAAAAATATCGAAATTTTTCTTTCAACTTTTCTTTATTTATTATGAAAATTTAATTTTTCAGTTGATTTTTAATTTTTCTTTCAACTTTTCTTTATTTATTATGAAAATTAAATTTTTCAGTTGATTTTTCATTTTTGGGACTTAGAAAAATTTTCGATTTTTTTTCTCATATAATCTGACCTTCTATGGAATTGTTCATTTTTACACTTCTCATAATATACCTTTTAAACACACAAACAGCAAATGGCATTCTAGCGGGACCATATTTTTTCCAATTGATTTTTTTATATTTCTGACTATTTCTGACTATTTCTGACTTTGAAAAAAATATCGAAATTTTTCTTTCAACTTTTCTTTATTTATTATGAAAATTTAATTTTTGAGTTGATTTTTCATTTTTCTTTCAACTTTTCTTTATTTATTATGAAAATTAAATTTTTCAGTTGATTTTTCATTTTTGGGACTTAGAAAAATTTTCGATTTTTTTTCTCATATAATCTGACCTTCTATGGAATTGTTCATTTTTACACTTCTCATAATATACCTTTTAAACACACAAACAGCAAATGGCATTCTAGCGGGACTTAGAAAAATTTTCGAAATTTTCAAGAAAAAAAATTTTTGACATACACCTCAGTTTCATTGAGAAGTCTCTATTTCAAATGAATTCCACTTAAAAATCATATATATATTTTTTCCAATTGATTTTTTTATATTTCTGACTATTTCTGACTTTGAAAAAAATATCGAAATTTTTCTTTCAACTTTTCTTTATTTATTATGAAAATTTAATTTTTCAGTTGATTTTTCATTTTTCTTTCAACTTTTCTTTATTTATTATGAAAATTAAATTTTTCAGTTGATTTTTCATTTTTGGGACTTAGAAAAATTTTCGATTTTTTTTCTCATATAATCTGACCTTCTATGGAATTGTTCATTTTTACACTTCTCATAATATACCTTTTAAACACACAAACAGCAAATGGCATTCTAGCGGGACTTAGAAAAATTTTCGAAATTTTCAAGAAAAAAAATTTTTGACATACACCTCAGTTTCATTGAGAAGTCTCTATTTCAAATGAATTCCACTTAAAAATCATATATATATTTTTTCCAATTGATTTTTTTATATTTCTGACTATTTCTGACTTTGAAAAAAATATCGAAATTTTTCTTTCAACTTTTCTTTATTTATTATGAAAATTGAATTTTTCAGTTGATTTTTCATTTTTCTTTCAACTTTTCTTTATTTATTATGAAAATTAAATTTTTCAGTTGATTTTTCATTTTTGGGACTTAGAAAAATTTTCGATTTTTTTTCTCATATAATCTGACCTTCTATGGAATTGTTCATTTTTACACTTCTCATAATATACCTTTTAAACACACAAACAGCAAATGGCATTCTAGCGGGACTATATTTTTTCCAATTGATTTTTTTATATTTCTGACTATTTCTGACTATTTCTGACTTTGAAAAAAATATCGAAATTTTTCTTTCAACTTTTCTTTATTTATTATGAAAATTTAATTTTTCAGTTGATTTTTCATTTTTCTTTCAACTTTTCTTTATTTATTATGAAAATTAAATTTTTCAGTTGATTTTTCATTTTTGGGACTTAGAAAAATTTTCGATTTTTTTTCTCATATAATCTGACCTTCTATGGAATTGTTCATTTTTACACTTCTCATAATATACCTTTTAAACACACAAACAGCAAATGGCATTCTAGCGGGACTTAGAAAAATTTTCGAAATTTTCAAGAAAAAAAATTTTTGACATACACCTCAGTTTCATTGAGAAGTCTCTATTTCAAATGAATTCCACTTAAAAATCATATATATATTTTTTCCAATTGATTTTTTTATATTTCTGACTATTTCTGACTTTGAAAAAAATATCGAAATTTTTCTTTCAACTTTTCTTTATTTATTATGAAAATTTAATTTTTCAGTTGATTTTTAATTTTTCTTTCAACTTTTCTTTATTTATTATGAAAATTAAATTTTTCAGTTGATTTTTCATTTTTGGGACTTAGAAAAATTTTCGATTTTTTTTCTCATATAATCTGACCTTCTATGGAATTGTTCATTTTTACACTTCTCATAATATACCTTTTAAACACACAAACAGCAAATGGCATTCTAGCGGGACCATATTTTTTCCAATTGATTTTTTTATATTTCTGACTATTTCTGACTATTTCTGACTTTGAAAAAAATATCGAAATTTTTCTTTCAACTTTTCTTTATTTATTATGAAAATTTAATTTTTGAGTTGATTTTTCATTTTTCTTTCAACTTTTCTTTATTTATTATGAAAATTAAATTTTTCAGTTGATTTTTCATTTTTGGGACTTAGAAAAATTTTCGATTTTTTTTCTCATATAATCTGACCTTCTATGGAATTGTTCATTTTTACACTTCTCATAATATACCTTTTAAACACACAAACAGCAAATGGCATTCTAGCGGGACTTAGAAAAATTTTCGAAATTTTCAAGAAAAAAAATTTTTGACATACACCTCAGTTTCATTGAGAAGTCTCTATTTCAAATGAATTCCACTTAAAAATCATATATATATTTTTTCCAATTGATTTTTTTATATTTCTGACTATTTCTGACTTTGAAAAAAATATCGAAATTTTTCTTTCAACTTTTCTTTATTTATTATGAAAATTTAATTTTTCAGTTGATTTTTAATTTTTCTTTCAACTTTTCTTTATTTATTATGAAAATTAAATTTTTCAGTTGATTTTTCATTTTTGGGACTTAGAAAAATTTTCGATTTTTTTTCTCATATAATCTGACCTTCTATGGAATTGTTCATTTTTACACTTCTCATAATATACCTTTTAAACACACAAACAGCAAATGGCATTCTAGCGGGACTTAGAAAAATTTTCGAAATTTTCAAGAAAAACAATTTTTGACATACACCTCAGTTTCATTGAGAAGTCTCTATTTCAAATGAATTCCACTTAAAAATCATATATATATTTTTTCCAATTGATTTTTTTATATTTCTGACTATTTCTGACTTTGAAAAAAATATCGAAATTTTTCTTTCAACTTTTCTTTATTTATTATGAAAATTTAATTTTTCAGTTGATTTTTCATTTTTCTTTCAACTTTTCTTTATTTATTATGAAAATTAAATTTTTCAGTTGATTTTTCATTTTTGGGACTTAGAAAAATTTTCGATTTTTTTTCTCATATAATCTGACCTTCTATGGAATTGTTCATTTTTACACTTCTCATAATATACCTTTTAAACACACAAACAGCAAATGGCATTCTAGCGGGACTTAGAAAAATTTTCGAAATTTTCAAGAAAAAAAATTTTTGACATACACCTCAGTTTCATTGAGAAGTCTCTATTTCAAATGAATTCCACTTAAAAATCATATATATATTTTTTCCAATTGATTTTTTTATATTTCTGACTATTTCTGACTTTGAAAAAAATATCGAAATTTTTCTTTCAACTTTTCTTTATTTATTATGAAAATTTAATTTTTCAGTTGATTTTTAATTTTTCTTTCAACTTTTCTTTATTTATTATGAAAATTAAATTTTTCAGTTGATTTTTCATTTTTGGGACTTAGAAAAATTTTCGATTTTTTTTCTCATATAATCTGACCTTCTATGGAATTGTTCATTTTTACACTTCTCATAATATACCTTTTAAACACACAAACAGCAAATGGCATTCTAGCGGGACTATATTTTTTCCAATTGATTTTTTTATATTTCTGACTATTTCTGACTATTTCTGACTTTGAAAAAAATATCGAAATTTTTCTTTCAACTTTTCTTTATTTATTATGAAAATTTAATTTTTCAGTTGATTTTTCATTTTTCTTTCAACTTTTCTTTATTTATTATGAAAATTAAATTTTTCAGTTGATTTTTCATTTTTGGGACTTAGAAAAATTTTCGATTTTTTTTCTCATATAATCTGACCTTCTATGGAATTGTTCATTTTTACACTTCTCATAATATACCTTTTAAACACACAAACAGCAAATGGCATTCTAGCGGGACTTAGAAAAATTTTCGAAATTTTCAAGAAAAAAAATTTTTGACATACACCTCAGTTTCATTGAGAAGTCTCTATTTCAAATGAATTCCACTTAAAAATCATATATATATTTTTTCCAATTGATTTTTTTATATTTCTGACTATTTCTGACTTTGAAAAAAATATCGAAATTTTTCTTTCAACTTTTCTTTATTTATTATGAAAATTGAATTTTTCAGTTGATTTTTCATTTTTCTTTCAACTTTTCTTTATTTATTATGAAAATTAAATTTTTCAGTTGATTTTTCATTTTTGGGACTTAGAAAAATTTTCGATTTTTTTTCTCATATAATCTGACCTTCTATGGAATTGTTCATTTTTACACTTCTCATAATATACCTTTTAAACACACAAACAGCAAATGGCATTCTAGCGGGACTTAGAAAAATTTTCGAAATTTTCAAGAAAAAAAATTTTTGACATACACCTCAGTTTCATTGAGAAGTCTCTATTTCAAATGAATTCCACTTAAAAATCATATATATATTTTTTCCAATTGATTTTTTTATATTTCTGACTATTTCTGACTTTGAAAAAAATATCGAAATTTTTCTTTCAACTTTTCTTTATTTATTATGAAAATTGAATTTTTCAGTTGATTTTTCATTTTTCTTTCAACTTTTCTTTATTTATTATGAAAATTAAATTTTTCAGTTGATTTTTCATTTTTGGGACTTAGAAAAATTTTCGATTTTTTTTCTCATATAATCTGACCTTCTATGGAATTGTTCATTTTTACACTTCTCATAATATACCTTTTAAACACACAAACAGCAAATGGCATTCTAGCGGGACTATATTTTTTCCAATTGATTTTTTTATATTTCTGACTATTTCTGACTATTTCTGACTTTGAAAAAAATATCGAAATTTTTCTTTCAACTTTTCTTTATTTATTATGAAAATTTAATTTTTCAGTTGATTTTTCATTTTTCTTTCAACTTTTCTTTATTTATTATGAAAATTAAATTTTTCAGTTGATTTTTCATTTTTGGGACTTAGAAAAATTTTCGATTTTTTTTCTCATATAATCTGACCTTCTATGGAATTGTTCATTTTTACACTTCTCATAATATACCTTTTAAACACACAAACAGCAAATGGCATTCTAGCGGGACTTAGAAAAATTTTCGAAATTTTCAAGAAAAAAAATTTTTGACATACACCTCAGTTTCATTGAGAAGTCTCTATTTCAAATGAATTCCACTTAAAAATCATATATATATTTTTTCCAATTGATTTTTTTATATTTCTGACTATTTCTGACTTTGAAAAAAATATCGAAATTTTTCTTTCAACTTTTCTTTATTTATTATGAAAATTTAATTTTTCAGTTGATTTTTAATTTTTCTTTCAACTTTTCTTTATTTATTATGAAAATTAAATTTTTCAGTTGATTTTTCATTTTTGGGACTTAGAAAAATTTTCGATTTTTTTTCTCATATAATCTGACCTTCTATGGAATTGTTCATTTTTACACTTCTCATAATATACCTTTTAAACACACAAACAGCAAATGGCATTCTAGCGGGACCATATTTTTTCCAATTGATTTTTTTATATTTCTGACTATTTCTGACTATTTCTGACTTTGAAAAAAATATCGAAATTTTTCTTTCAACTTTTCTTTATTTATTATGAAAATTTAATTTTTGAGTTGATTTTTCATTTTTCTTTCAACTTTTCTTTATTTATTATGAAAATTAAATTTTTCAGTTGATTTTTCATTTTTGGGACTTAGAAAAATTTTCGATTTTTTTTCTCATATAATCTGACCTTCTATGGAATTGTTCATTTTTACACTTCTCATAATATACCTTTTAAACACACAAACAGCAAATGGCATTCTAGCGGGACTTAGAAAAATTTTCGAAATTTTCAAGAAAAAAAATTTTTGACATACACCTCAGTTTCATTGAGAAGTCTCTATTTCAAATGAATTCCACTTAAAAATCATATATATATTTTTTCCAATTGATTTTTTTATATTTCTGACTATTTCTGACTTTGAAAAAAATATCGAAATTTTTCTTTCAACTTTTCTTTATTTATTATGAAAATTTAATTTTTCAGTTGATTTTTAATTTTTCTTTCAACTTTTCTTTATTTATTATGAAAATTAAATTTTTCAGTTGATTTTTCATTTTTGGGACTTAGAAAAATTTTCGATTTTTTTTCTCATATAATCTGACCTTCTATGGAATTGTTCATTTTTACACTTCTCATAATATACCTTTTAAACACACAAACAGCAAATGGCATTCTAGCGGGACTTAGAAAAATTTTCGAAATTTTCAAGAAAAACAATTTTTGACATACACCTCAGTTTCATTGAGAAGTCTCTATTTCAAATGAATTCCACTTAAAAATCATATATATATTTTTTCCAATTGATTTTTTTATATTTCTGACTATTTCTGACTTTGAAAAAAATATCGAAATTTTTCTTTCAACTTTTCTTTATTTATTATGAAAATTTAATTTTTCAGTTGATTTTTCATTTTTCTTTCAACTTTTCTTTATTTATTATGAAAATTAAATTTTTCAGTTGATTTTTCATTTTTGGGACTTAGAAAAATTTTCGATTTTTTTTCTCATATAATCTGACCTTCTATGGAATTGTTCATTTTTACACTTCTCATAATATACCTTTTAAACACACAAACAGCAAATGGCATTCTAGCGGGACTTAGAAAAATTTTCGAAATTTTCAAGAAAAAAAATTTTTGACATACACCTCAGTTTCATTGAGAAGTCTCTATTTCAAATGAATTCCACTTAAAAATCATATATATATTTTTTCCAATTGATTTTTTTATATTTCTGACTATTTCTGACTTTGAAAAAAATATCGAAATTTTTCTTTCAACTTTTCTTTATTTATTATGAAAATTTAATTTTTCAGTTGATTTTTAATTTTTCTTTCAACTTTTCTTTATTTATTATGAAAATTAAATTTTTCAGTTGATTTTTCATTTTTGGGACTTAGAAAAATTTTCGATTTTTTTTCTCATATAATCTGACCTTCTATGGAATTGTTCATTTTTACACTTCTCATAATATACCTTTTAAACACACAAACAGCAAATGGCATTCTAGCGGGACTATATTTTTTCCAATTGATTTTTTTATATTTCTGACTATTTCTGACTATTTCTGACTTTGAAAAAAATATCGAAATTTTTCTTTCAACTTTTCTTTATTTATTATGAAAATTTAATTTTTCAGTTGATTTTTCATTTTTCTTTCAACTTTTCTTTATTTATTATGAAAATTAAATTTTTCAGTTGATTTTTCATTTTTGGGACTTAGAAAAATTTTCGATTTTTTTTCTCATATAATCTGACCTTCTATGGAATTGTTCATTTTTACACTTCTCATAATATACCTTTTAAACACACAAACAGCAAATGGCATTCTAGCGGGACTATATTTTTTCCAATTGATTTTTTTATATTTCTGACTATTTCTGACTATTTCTGACTTTGAAAAAAATATCGAAATTTTTCTTTCAACTTTTCTTTATTTATTATGAAAATTGAATTTTTCAGTTGATTTTTCATTTTTCTTTCAACTTTTCTTTATTTATTATGAAAATTAAATTTTTCAGTTGATTTTTCATTTTTGGGACTTAGAAAAATTTTCGATTTTTTTTCTCATATAATCTGACCTTCTATGGAATTGTTCATTTTTACACTTCTCATAATATACCTTTTAAACACACAAACAGCAAATGGCATTCTAGCGGGACTTAGAAAAATTTTCGAAATTTTCAAGAAAAAAAATTTTTGACATACACCTCAGTTTCATTGAGAAGTCTCTATTTCAAATGAATTCCACTTAAAAATCATATATATATTTTTTCCAATTGATTTTTTTATATTTCTGACTATTTCTGACTTTGAAAAAAATATCGAAATTTTTCTTTCAACTTTTCTTTATTTATTATGAAAATTTAATTTTTCAGTTGATTTTTAATTTTTCTTTCAACTTTTCTTTATTTATTATGAAAATTAAATTTTTCAGTTGATTTTTCATTTTTGGGACTTAGAAAAATTTTCGATTTTTTTTCTCATATAATCTGACCTTCTATGGAATTGTTCATTTTTACACTTCTCATAATATACCTTTTAAACACACAAACAGCAAATGGCATTCTAGCGGGACCATATTTTTTCCAATTGATTTTTTTATATTTCTGACTATTTCTGACTATTTCTGACTTTGAAAAAAATATCGAAATTTTTCTTTCAACTTTTCTTTATTTATTATGAAAATTTAATTTTTGAGTTGATTTTTCATTTTTCTTTCAACTTTTCTTTATTTATTATGAAAATTAAATTTTTCAGTTGATTTTTCATTTTTGGGACTTAGAAAAATTTTCGATTTTTTTTCTCATATAATCTGACCTTCTATGGAATTGTTCATTTTTACACTTCTCATAATATACCTTTTAAACACACAAACAGCAAATGGCATTCTAGCGGGACTTAGAAAAATTTTCGAAATTTTCAAGAAAAAAAATTTTTGACATACACCTCAGTTTCATTGAGAAGTCTCTATTTCAAATGAATTCCACTTAAAAATCATATATATATTTTTTCCAATTGATTTTTTTATATTTCTGACTATTTCTGACTTTGAAAAAAATATCGAAATTTTTCTTTCAACTTTTCTTTATTTATTATGAAAATTTAATTTTTCAGTTGATTTTTCATTTTTCTTTCAACTTTTCTTTATTTATTATGAAAATTAAATTTTTCAGTTGATTTTTCATTTTTGGGACTTAGAAAAATTTTCGATTTTTTTTCTCATATAATCTGACCTTCTATGGAATTGTTCATTTTTACACTTCTCATAATATACCTTTTAAACACACAAACAGCAAATGGCATTCTAGCGGGACTTAGAAAAATTTTCGAAATTTTCAAGAAAAAAAATTTTTGACATACACCTCAGTTTCATTGAGAAGTCTCTATTTCAAATGAATTCCACTTAAAAATCATATATATATTTTTTCCAATTGATTTTTTTATATTTCTGACTATTTCTGACTTTGAAAAAAATATCGAAATTTTTCTTTCAACTTTTCTTTATTTATTATGAAAATTGAATTTTTCAGTTGATTTTTCATTTTTCTTTCAACTTTTCTTTATTTATTATGAAAATTAAATTTTTCAGTTGATTTTTCATTTTTGGGACTTAGAAAAATTTTCGATTTTTTTTCTCATATAATCTGACCTTCTATGGAATTGTTCATTTTTACACTTCTCATAATATACCTTTTAAACACACAAACAGCAAATGGCATTCTAGCGGGACTATATTTTTTCCAATTGATTTTTTTATATTTCTGACTATTTCTGACTATTTCTGACTTTGAAAAAAATATCGAAATTTTTCTTTCAACTTTTCTTTATTTATTATGAAAATTTAATTTTTCAGTTGATTTTTCATTTTTCTTTCAACTTTTCTTTATTTATTATGAAAATTAAATTTTTCAGTTGATTTTTCATTTTTGGGACTTAGAAAAATTTTCGATTTTTTTTCTCATATAATCTGACCTTCTATGGAATTGTTCATTTTTACACTTCTCATAATATACCTTTTAAACACACAAACAGCAAATGGCATTCTAGCGGGACTATATTTTTTCCAATTGATTTTTTTATATTTCTGACTATTTCTGACTATTTCTGACTTTGAAAAAAATATCGAAATTTTTCTTTCAACTTTTCTTTATTTATTATGAAAATTTAATTTTTCAGTTGATTTTTCATTTTTCTTTCAACTTTTCTTTATTTATTATGAAAATTAAATTTTTCAGTTGATTTTTCATTTTTGGGACTTAGAAAAATTTTCGATTTTTTTTCTCATATAATCTGACCTTCTATGGAATTGTTCATTTTTACACTTCTCATAATATACCTTTTAAACACACAAACAGCAAATGGCATTCTAGCGGGACTTAGAAAAATTTTCGAAATTTTCAAGAAAAAAAATTTTTGACATACACCTCAGTTTCATTGAGAAGTCTCTATTTCAAATGAATTCCACTTAAAAATCATATATATATTTTTTCCAATTGATTTTTTTATATTTCTGACTATTTCTGACTTTGAAAAAAATATCGAAATTTTTCTTTCAACTTTTCTTTATTTATTATGAAAATTTAATTTTTCAGTTGATTTTTAATTTTTCTTTCAACTTTTCTTTATTTATTATGAAAATTAAATTTTTCAGTTGATTTTTCATTTTTGGGACTTAGAAAAATTTTCGATTTTTTTTCTCATATAATCTGACCTTCTATGGAATTGTTCATTTTTACACTTCTCATAATATACCTTTTAAACACACAAACAGCAAATGGCATTCTAGCGGGACCATATTTTTTCCAATTGATTTTTTTATATTTCTGACTATTTCTGACTATTTCTGACTTTGAAAAAAATATCGAAATTTTTCTTTCAACTTTTCTTTATTTATTATGAAAATTTAATTTTTGAGTTGATTTTTCATTTTTCTTTCAACTTTTCTTTATTTATTATGAAAATTAAATTTTTCAGTTGATTTTTCATTTTTGGGACTTAGAAAAATTTTCGATTTTTTTTCTCATATAATCTGACCTTCTATGGAATTGTTCATTTTTACACTTCTCATAATATACCTTTTAAACACACAAACAGCAAATGGCATTCTAGCGGGACTTAGAAAAATTTTCGAAATTTTCAAGAAAAAAAATTTTTGACATACACCTCAGTTTCATTGAGAAGTCTCTATTTCAAATGAATTCCACTTAAAAATCATATATATATTTTTTCCAATTGATTTTTTTATATTTCTGACTATTTCTGACTTTGAAAAAAATATCGAAATTTTTCTTTCAACTTTTCTTTATTTATTATGAAAATTTAATTTTTCAGTTGATTTTTAATTTTTCTTTCAACTTTTCTTTATTTATTATGAAAATTAAATTTTTCAGTTGATTTTTCATTTTTGGGACTTAGAAAAATTTTCGATTTTTTTTCTCATATAATCTGACCTTCTATGGAATTGTTCATTTTTACACTTCTCATAATATACCTTTTAAACACACAAACAGCAAATGGCATTCTAGCGGGACTATATTTTTTCCAATTGATTTTTTTATATTTCTGACTATTTCTGACTATTTCTGACTTTGAAAAAAATATCGAAATTTTTCTTTCAACTTTTCTTTATTTATTATGAAAATTTAATTTTTCAGTTGATTTTTAATTTTTCTTTCAACTTTTCTTTATTTATTATGAAAATTAAATTTTTCAGTTGATTTTTCATTTTTGGGACTTAGAAAAATTTTCGATTTTTTTTCTCATATAATCTGACCTTCTATGGAATTGTTCATTTTTACACTTCTCATAATATACCTTTTAAACACACAAACAGCAAATGGCATTCTAGCGGGACTATATTTTTTCCAATTGATTTTTTTATATTTCTGACTATTTCTGACTATTTCTGACTTTGAAAAAAATATCGAAATTTTTCTTTCAACTTTTCTTTATTTATTATGAAAATTTAATTTTTCAGTTGATTTTTCATTTTTCTTTCAACTTTTCTTTATTTATTATGAAAATTAAATTTTTCAGTTGATTTTTCATTTTTGGGACTTAGAAAAATTTTCGATTTTTTTTCTCATATAATCTGACCTTCTATGGAATTGTTCATTTTTACACTTCTCATAATATACCTTTTAAACACACAAACAGCAAATGGCATTCTAGCGGGACTTAGAAAAATTTTCGAAATTTTCAAGAAAAAAAATTTTTGACATACACCTCAGTTTCATTGAGAAGTCTCTATTTCAAATGAATTCCACTTAAAAATCATATATATATTTTTTCCAATTGATTTTTTTATATTTCTGACTATTTCTGACTTTGAAAAAAATATCGAAATTTTTCTTTCAACTTTTCTTTATTTATTATGAAAATTTAATTTTTCAGTTGATTTTTAATTTTTCTTTCAACTTTTCTTTATTTATTATGAAAATTAAATTTTTCAGTTGATTTTTCATTTTTGGGACTTAGAAAAATTTTCGATTTTTTTTCTCATATAATCTGACCTTCTATGGAATTGTTCATTTTTACACTTCTCATAATATACCTTTTAAACACACAAACAGCAAATGGCATTCTAGCGGGACTATATTTTTTCCAATTGATTTTTTTATATTTCTGACTATTTCTGACTATTTCTGACTTTGAAAAAAATATCGAAATTTTTCTTTCAACTTTTCTTTATTTATTATGAAAATTTAATTTTTCAGTTGATTTTTCATTTTTCTTTCAACTTTTCTTTATTTATTATGAAAATTAAATTTTTCAGTTGATTTTTCATTTTTGGGACTTAGAAAAATTTTCGATTTTTTTTCTCATATAATCTGACCTTCTATGGAATTGTTCATTTTTACACTTCTCATAATATACCTTTTAAACACACAAACAGCAAATGGCATTCTAGCGGGACTTAGAAAAATTTTCGAAATTTTCAAGAAAAAAAATTTTTGACATACACCTCAGTTTCATTGAGAAGTCTCTATTTCAAATGAATTCCACTTAAAAATCATATATATATTTTTTCCAATTGATTTTTTTATATTTCTGACTATTTCTGACTTTGAAAAAAATATCGAAATTTTTCTTTCAACTTTTCTTTATTTATTATGAAAATTTAATTTTTCAGTTGATTTTTCATTTTTCTTTCAACTTTTCTTTATTTATTATGAAAATTAAATTTGTCAGTTGATTTTTCATTTTTGGGACTTAGAAAAATTTTCGATTTTTTTTCTCATATAATCTGACCTTCTATGGAATTGTTCATTTTTACACTTCTCATAATATACCTTTTAAACACACAAACAGCAAATGGCATTCTAGCGGGACTATATTTTTTCCAATTGATTTTTTTATATTTCTGACTATTTCTGACTATTTCTGACTTTGAAAAAAATATCGAAATTTTTCTTTCAACTTTTCTTTATTTATTATGAAAATTTAATTTTTCAGTTGATTTTTCATTTTTCTTTCAACTTTTCTTTATTTATTATGAAAATTAAATTTTTCAGTTGATTTTTCATTTTTGGGACTTAGAAAAATTTTCGATTTTTTTTCTCATATAATCTGACCTTCTATGGAATTGTTCATTTTTACACTTCTCATAATATACCTTTTAAACACACAAACAGCAAATGGCATTCTAGCGGGACTATATTTTTTCCAATTGATTTTTTTATATTTCTGACTATTTCTGACTATTTCTGACTTTGAAAAAAATATCGAAATTTTTCTTTCAACTTTTCTTTATTTATTATGAAAATTTAATTTTTCAGTTGATTTTTCATTTTTCTTTCAACTTTTCTTTATTTATTATGAAAATTAAATTTTTCAGTTGATTTTTCATTTTTGGGACTTAGAAAAATTTTCGATTTTTTTTCTCATATAATCTGACCTTCTATGGAATTGTTCATTTTTACACTTCTCATAATATACCTTTTAAACACACAAACAGCAAATGGCTTTCTAGCGGGACTTAGAAAAATTTTCGAAATTTTCAAGAAAAAAAATTTTTGACATACACCTCAGTTTCATTGAGAAGTCTCTATTTCAAATGAATTCCACTTAAAAATCATATATATATTTTTTCCAATTGATTTTTTTATATTTCTGACTATTTCTGACTTTGAAAAAAATATCGAAATTTTTCTTTCAACTTTTCTTTATTTATTATGAAAATTGAATTTTTCAGTTGATTTTTCATTTTTCTTTCAACTTTTCTTTATTTATTATGAAAATTAAATTTTTCAGTTGATTTTTCATTTTTGGGACTTAGAAAAATTTTCGATTTTTTTTCTCATATAATCTGACCTTCTATGGAATTGTTCATTTTTACACTTCTCATAATATACCTTTTAAACACACAAACAGCAAATGGCATTCTAGCGGGACTATATTTTTTCCAATTGATTTTTTTATATTTCTGACTATTTCTGACTATTTCTGACTTTGAAAAAAATATCGAAATTTTTCTTTCAACTTTTCTTTATTTATTATGAAAATTTAATTTTTCAGTTGATTTTTCATTTTTCTTTCAACTTTTCTTTATTTATTATGAAAATTAAATTTTTCAGTTGATTTTTCATTTTTGGGACTTAGAAAAATTTTCGATTTTTTTTCTCATATAATCTGACCTTCTATGGAATTGTTCATTTTTACACTTCTCATAATATACCTTTTAAACACACAAACAGCAAATGGCATTCTAGCGGGACTTAGAAAAATTTTCGAAATTTTCAAGAAAAAAAATTTTTGACATACACCTCAGTTTCATTGAGAAGTCTCTATTTCAAATGAATTCCACTTAAAAATCATATATATATTTTTTCCAATTGATTTTTTTATATTTCTGACTATTTCTGACTTTGAAAAAAATATCGAAATTTTTCTTTCAACTTTTCTTTATTTATTATGAAAATTTAATTTTTCAGTTGATTTTTAATTTTTCTTTCAACTTTTCTTTATTTATTATGAAAATTAAATTTTTCAGTTGATTTTTCATTTTTGGGACTTAGAAAAATTTTCGATTTTTTTTCTCATATAATCTGACCTTCTATGGAATTGTTCATTTTTACACTTCTCATAATATACCTTTTAAACACACAAACAGCAAATGGCATTCTAGCGGGACTATATTTTTTCCAATTGATTTTTTTATATTTCTGACTATTTCTGACTATTTCTGACTTTGAAAAAAATATCGAAATTTTTCTTTCAACTTTTCTTTATTTATTATGAAAATTTAATTTTTCAGTTGATTTTTCATTTTTCTTTCAACTTTTCTTTATTTATTATGAAAATTAAATTTTTCAGTTGATTTTTCATTTTTGGGACTTAGAAAAATTTTCGATTTTTTTTCTCATATAATCTGACCTTCTATGGAATTGTTCATTTTTACACTTCTCATAATATACCTTTTAAACACACAAACAGCAAATGGCATTCTAGCGGGACTTAGAAAAATTTTCGAAATTTTCAAGAAAAAAAATTTTTGACATACACCTCAGTTTCATTGAGAAGTCTCTATTTCAAATGAATTCCACTTAAAAATCATATATATATTTTTTCCAATTGATTTTTTTATATTTCTGACTATTTCTGACTTTGAAAAAAATATCGAAATTTTTCTTTCAACTTTTCTTTATTTATTATGAAAATTGAATTTTTCAGTTGATTTTTCATTTTTCTTTCAACTTTTCTTTATTTATTATGAAAATTAAATTTTTCAGTTGATTTTTCATTTTTGGGACTTAGAAAAATTTTCGATTTTTTTTCTCATATAATCTGACCTTCTATGGAATTGTTCATTTTTACACTTCTCATAATATACCTTTTAAACACACAAACAGCAAATGGCATTCTAGCGGGACTATATTTTTTCCAATTGATTTTTTTATATTTCTGACTATTTCTGACTATTTCTGACTTTGAAAAAAATATCGAAATTTTTCTTTCAACTTTTCTTTATTTATTATGAAAATTTAATTTTTCAGTTGATTTTTCATTTTTCTTTCAACTTTTCTTTATTTATTATGAAAATTAAATTTTTCAGTTGATTTTTCATTTTTGGGACTTAGAAAAATTTTCGATTTTTTTTCTCATATAATCTGACCTTCTATGGAATTGTTCATTTTTACACTTCTCATAATATACCTTTTAAACACACAAACAGCAAATGGCATTCTAGCGGGACTTAGAAAAATTTTCGAAATTTTCAAGAAAAAAAATTTTTGACATACACCTCAGTTTCATTGAGAAGTCTCTATTTCAAATGAATTCCACTTAAAAATCATATATATATTTTTTCCAATTGATTTTTTTATATTTCTGACTATTTCTGACTTTGAAAAAAATATCGAAATTTTTCTTTCAACTTTTCTTTATTTATTATGAAAATTTAATTTTTCAGTTGATTTTTAATTTTTCTTTCAACTTTTCTTTATTTATTATGAAAATTAAATTTTTCAGTTGATTTTTCATTTTTGGGACTTAGAAAAATTTTCGATTTTTTTTCTCATATAATCTGACCTTCTATGGAATTGTTCATTTTTACACTTCTCATAATATACCTTTTAAACACACAAACAGCAAATGGCATTCTAGCGGGACCATATTTTTTCCAATTGATTTTTTTATATTTCTGACTATTTCTGACTATTTCTGACTTTGAAAAAAATATCGAAATTTTTCTTTCAACTTTTCTTTATTTATTATGAAAATTTAATTTTTCAGTTGATTTTTCATTTTTCTTTCAACTTTTCTTTATTTATTATGAAAATTAAATTTTTCAGTTGATTTTTCATTTTTGGGACTTAGAAAAATTTTCGATTTTTTTTCTCATATAATCTGACCTTCTATGGAATTGTTCATTTTTACACTTCTCATAATATACCTTTTAAACACACAAACAGCAAATGGCATTCTAGCGGGACTATATTTTTTCCAATTGATTTTTTTATATTTCTGACTATTTCTGACTATTTCTGACTTTGAAAAAAATATCGAAATTTTTCTTTCAACTTTTCTTTATTTATTATGAAAATTTAATTTTTCAGTTGATTTTTCATTTTTCTTTCAACTTTTCTTTATTTATTATGAAAATTAAATTTTTCAGTTGATTTTTCATTTTTGGGACTTAGAAAAATTTTCGATTTTTTTTCTCATATAATCTGACCTTCTATGGAATTGTTCATTTTTACACTTCTCATAATATACCTTTTAAACACACAAACAGCAAATGGCATTCTAGCGGGACTTAGAAAAATTTTCGAAATTTTCAAGAAAAAAAATTTTTGACATACACCTCAGTTTCATTGAGAAGTCTCTATTTCAAATGAATTCCACTTAAAAATCATATATATATTTTTTCCAATTGATTTTTTTATATTTCTGACTATTTCTGACTTTGAAAAAAATATCGAAATTTTTCTTTCAACTTTTCTTTATTTATTATGAAAATTTAATTTTTCAGTTGATTTTTAATTTTTCTTTCAACTTTTCTTTATTTATTATGAAAATTAAATTTTTCAGTTGATTTTTCATTTTTGGGACTTAGAAAAATTTTCGATTTTTTTTCTCATATAATCTGACCTTCTATGGAATTGTTCATTTTTACACTTCTCATAATATACCTTTTAAACACACAAACAGCAAATGGCATTCTAGCGGGACCATATTTTTTCCAATTGATTTTTTTATATTTCTGACTATTTCTGACTATTTCTGACTTTGAAAAAAATATCGAAATTTTTCTTTCAACTTTTCTTTATTTATTATGAAAATTTAATTTTTCAGTTGATTTTTCATTTTTCTTTCAACTTTTCTTTATTTATTATGAAAATTAAATTTTTCAGTTGATTTTTCATTTTTGGGACTTAGAAAAATTTTCGATTTTTTTTCTCATATAATCTGACCTTCTATGGAATTGTTCATTTTTACACTTCTCATAATATACCTTTTAAACACACAAACAGCAAATGGCATTCTAGCGGGACTTAGAAAAATTTTCGAAATTTTCAAGAAAAAAAATTTTTGACATACACCTCAGTTTCATTGAGAAGTCTCTATTTCAAATGAATTCCACTTAAAAATCATATATATATTTTTTCCAATTGATTTTTTTATATTTCTGACTATTTCTGACTTTGAAAAAAATATCGAAATTTTTCTTTCAACTTTTCTTTATTTATTATGAAAATTTAATTTTTCAGTTGATTTTTAATTTTTCTTTCAACTTTTCTTTATTTATTATGAAAATTAAATTTTTCAGTTGATTTTTCATTTTTGGGACTTAGAAAAATTTTCGATTTTTTTTCTCATATAATCTGACCTTCTATGGAATTGTTCATTTTTACACTTCTCATAATATACCTTTTAAACACACAAACAGCAAATGGCATTCTAGCGGGACTATATTTTTTCCAATTGATTTTTTTATATTTCTGACTATTTCTGACTATTTCTGACTTTGAAAAAAATATCGAAATTTTTCTTTCAACTTTTCTTTATTTATTATGAAAATTTAATTTTTCAGTTGATTTTTCATTTTTCTTTCAACTTTTCTTTATTTATTATGAAAATTAAATTTTTCAGTTGATTTTTCATTTTTGGGACTTAGAAAAATTTTCGATTTTTTTTCTCATATAATCTGACCTTCTATGGAATTGTTCATTTTTACACTTCTCATAATATACCTTTTAAACACACAAACAGCAAATGGCATTCTAGCGGGACTTAGAAAAATTTTCGAAATTTTCAAGAAAAAAAATTTTTGACATACACCTCAGTTTCATTGAGAAGTCTCTATTTCAAATGAATTCCACTTAAAAATCATATATATATTTTTTCCAATTGATTTTTTTATATTTCTGACTATTTCTGACTTTGAAAAAAATATCGAAATTTTTCTTTCAACTTTTCTTTATTTATTATGAAAATTTAATTTTTCAGTTGATTTTTAATTTTTCTTTCAACTTTTCTTTATTTATTATGAAAATTAAATTTTTCAGTTGATTTTTCATTTTTGGGACTTAGAAAAATTTTCGATTTTTTTTCTCATATAATCTGACCTTCTATGGAATTGTTCATTTTTACACTTCTCATAATATACCTTTTAAACACACAAACAGCAAATGGCATTCTAGCGGGACTATATTTTTTCCAATTGATTTTTTTATATTTCTGACTATTTCTGACTATTTCTGACTTTGAAAAAAATATCGAAATTTTTCTTTCAACTTTTCTTTATTTATTATGAAAATTTAATTTTTCAGTTGATTTTTCATTTTTCTTTCAACTTTTCTTTATTTATTATGAAAATTAAATTTTTCAGTTGATTTTTCATTTTTGGGACTTAGAAAAATTTTCGATTTTTTTTCTCATATAATCTGACCTTCTATGGAATTGTTCATTTTTACACTTCTCATAATATACCTTTTAAACACACAAACAGCAAATGGCATTCTAGCGGGACTTAGAAAAATTTTCGAAATTTTCAAGAAAAAAAATTTTTGACATACACCTCAGTTTCATTGAGAAGTCTCTATTTCAAATGAATTCCACTTAAAAATCATATATATATTTTTTCCAATTGATTTTTTTATATTTCTGACTATTTCTGACTTTGAAAAAAATATCGAAATTTTTCTTTCAACTTTTCTTTATTTATTATGAAAATTTAATTTTTCAGTTGATTTTTAATTTTTCTTTCAACTTTTCTTTATTTATTATGAAAATTAAATTTTTCAGTTGATTTTTCATTTTTGGGACTTAGAAAAATTTTCGATTTTTTTTCTCATATAATCTGACCTTCTATGGAATTGTTCATTTTTACACTTCTCATAATATACCTTTTAAACACACAAACAGCAAATGGCATTCTAGCGGGACTATATTTTTTCCAATTGATTTTTTTATATTTCTGACTATTTCTGACTATTTCTGACTTTGAAAAAAATATCGAAATTTTTCTTTCAACTTTTCTTTATTTATTATGAAAATTTAATTTTTCAGTTGATTTTTCATTTTTCTTTCAACTTTTCTTTATTTATTATGAAAATTAAATTTTTCAGTTGATTTTTCATTTTTGGGACTTAGAAAAATTTTCGATTTTTTTTCTCATATAATCTGACCTTCTATGGAATTGTTCATTTTTACACTTCTCATAATATACCTTTTAAACACACAAACAGCAAATGGCATTCTAGCGGGACTTAGAAAAATTTTCGAAATTTTCAAGAAAAAAAATTTTTGACATACACCTCAGTTTCATTGAGAAGTCTCTATTTCAAATGAATTCCACTTAAAAATCATATATATATTTTTTCCAATTGATTTTTTTATATTTCTGACTATTTCTGACTTTGAAAAAAATATCGAAATTTTTCTTTCAACTTTTCTTTATTTATTATGAAAATTTAATTTTTCAGTTGATTTTTCATTTTTCTTTCAACTTTTCTTTATTTATTATGAAAATTAAATTTGTCAGTTGATTTTTCATTTTTGGGACTTAGAAAAATTTTCGATTTTTTTTCTCATATAATCTGACCTTCTATGGAATTGTTCATTTTTACACTTCTCATAATATACCTTTTAAACACACAAACAGCAAATGGCATTCTAGCGGGACTATATTTTTTCCAATTGATTTTTTTATATTTCTGACTATTTCTGACTATTTCTGACTTTGAAAAAAATATCGAAATTTTTCTTTCAACTTTTCTTTATTTATTATGAAAATTTAATTTTTCAGTTGATTTTTCATTTTTCTTTCAACTTTTCTTTATTTATTATGAAAATTAAATTTTTCAGTTGATTTTTCATTTTTGGGACTTAGAAAAATTTTCGATTTTTTTTCTCATATAATCTGACCTTCTATGGAATTGTTCATTTTTACACTTCTCATAATATACCTTTTAAACACACAAACAGCAAATGGCATTCTAGCGGGACTATATTTTTTCCAATTGATTTTTTTATATTTCTGACTATTTCCGACTATTTCTGACTTTGAAAAAAATATCGAAATTTTTCTTTCAACTTTTCTTTATTTATTATGAAAATTGAATTTTTCAGTTGATTTTTCATTTTTCTTTCAACTTTTCTTTATTTATTATGAAAATTAAATTTTTCAGTTGATTTTTCATTTTTGGGACTTAGAAAAATTTTCGATTTTTTTTCTCATATAATCTGACCTTCTATGGAATTGTTCATTTTTACACTTCTCATAATATACCTTTTAAACACACAAACAGCAAATGGCATTCTAGCGGGACTATATTTTTTCCAATTGATTTTTTTATATTTCTGACTATTTCTGACTATTTCTGACTTTGAAAAAAATATCGAAATTTTTCTTTCAACTTTTCTTTATTTATTATGAAAATTTAATTTTTCAGTTGATTTTTCATTTTTCTTTCAACTTTTCTTTATTTATTATGAAAATTAAATTTTTCAGTTGATTTTTCATTTTTGGGACTTAGAAAAATTTTCGATTTTTTTTCTCATATAATCTGACCTTCTATGGAATTGTTCATTTTTACACTTCTCATAATATACCTTTTAAACACACAAACAGCAAATGGCATTCTAGCGGGACTTAGAAAAATTTTCGAAATTTTCAAGAAAAACAATTTTTGACATACACCTCAGTTTCATTGAGAAGTCTCTATTTCAAATGAATTCCACTTAAAAATCATATATATATTTTTTCCAATTGATTTTTTTATATTTCTGACTATTTCTGACTTTGAAAAAAATATCGAAATTTTTCTTTCAACTTTTCTTTATTTATTATGAAAATTTAATTTTTCAGTTGATTTTTCATTTTTCTTTCAACTTTTCTTTATTTATTATGAAAATTAAATTTTTCAGTTGATTTTTCATTTTTGGGACTTAGAAAAATTTTCGATTTTTTTTCTCATATAATCTGACCTTCTATGGAATTGTTCATTTTTACACTTCTCATAATATACCTTTTAAACACACAAACAGCAAATGGCATTCTAGCGGGACTTAGAAAAATTTTCGAAATTTTCAAGAAAAAAAATTTTTGACATACACCTCAGTTTCATTGAGAAGTCTCTATTTCAAATGAATTCCACTTAAAAATCATATATATATTTTTTCCAATTGATTTTTTTATATTTCTGACTATTTCTGACTTTGAAAAAAATATCGAAATTTTTCTTTCAACTTTTCTTTATTTATTATGAAAATTTAATTTTTCAGTTGATTTTTAATTTTTCTTTCAACTTTTCTTTATTTATTATGAAAATTAAATTTTTCAGTTGATTTTTCATTTTTGGGACTTAGAAAAATTTTCGATTTTTTTTCTCATATAATCTGACCTTCTATGGAATTGTTCATTTTTACACTTCTCATAATATACCTTTTAAACACACAAACAGCAAATGGCATTCTAGCGGGACTATATTTTTTCCAATTGATTTTTTTATATTTCTGACTATTTCTGACTTTGAAAAAAATATCGAAATTTTTCTTTCAACTTTTCTTTATTTATTATGAAAATTTAATTTTTCAGTTGATTTTTCATTTTTCTTTCAACTTTTCTTTATTTATTATGAAAATTAAATTTTTCAGTTGATTTTTCATTTTTGGGACTTAGAAAAATTTTCGATTTTTTTTCTCATATAATCTGACCTTCTATGGAATTGTTCATTTTTACACTTCTCATAATATACCTTTTAAACACACAAACAGCAAATGGCATTCTAGCGGGACTTAGAAAAATTTTCGAAATTTTCAAGAAAAAAAATTTTTGACATACACCTCAGTTTCATTGAGAAGTCTCTATTTCAAATGAATTCCACTTAAAAATCATATATATATTTTTTCCAATTGATTTTTTTATATTTCTGACTATTTCTGACTTTGAAAAAAATATCGAAATTTTTCTTTCAACTTTTCTTTATTTATTATGAAAATTTAATTTTTCAGTTGATTTTTCATTTTTCTTTCAACTTTTCTTTATTTATTATGAAAATTAAATTTTTCAGTTGATTTTTCATTTTTGGGACTTAGAAAAATTTTCGATTTTTTTTCTCATATAATCTGACCTTCTATGGAATTGTTCATTTTTACACTTCTCATAATATACCTTTTAAACACACAAACAGCAAATGGCATTCTAGCGGGACTTAGAAAAATTTTCGAAATTTTCAAGAAAAAAAATTTTTGACATACACCTCAGTTTCATTGAGAAGTCTCTATTTCAAATGAATTCCACTTAAAAATCATATATATATTTTTTCCAATTGATTTTTTTATATTTCTGACTATTTCTGACTTTGAAAAAAATATCGAAATTTTTCTTTCAACTTTTCTTTATTTATTATGAAAATTTAATTTTTCAGTTGATTTTTAATTTTTCTTTCAACTTTTCTTTATTTATTATGAAAATTAAATTTTTCAGTTGATTTTTCATTTTTGGGACTTAGAAAAATTTTCGATTTTTTTTCTCATATAATCTGACCTTCTATGGAATTGTTCATTTTTACACTTCTCATAATATACCTTTTAAACACACAAACAGCAAATGGCATTCTAGCGGGACTATATTTTTTCCAATTGATTTTTTTATATTTCTGACTATTTCTGACTATTTCTGACTTTGAAAAAAATATCGAAATTTTTCTTTCAACTTTTCTTTATTTATTATGAAAATTTAATTTTTCAGTTGATTTTTCATTTTTCTTTCAACTTTTCTTTATTTATTATGAAAATTAAATTTTTCAGTTGATTTTTCATTTTTGGGACTTAGAAAAATTTTCGATTTTTTTTCTCATATAATCTGACCTTCTATGGAATTGTTCATTTTTACACTTCTCATAATATACCTTTTAAACACACAAACAGCAAATGGCATTCTAGCGGGACTTAGAAAAATTTTCGAAATTTTCAAGAAAAAAAATTTTTGACATACACCTCAGTTTCATTGAGAAGTCTCTATTTCAAATGAATTCCACTTAAAAATCATATATATATTTTTTCCAATTGATTTTTTTATATTTCTGACTATTTCTGACTTTGAAAAAAATATCGAAATTTTTCTTTCAACTTTTCTTTATTTATTATGAAAATTGAATTTTTCAGTTGATTTTTCATTTTTCTTTCAACTTTTCTTTATTTATTATGAAAATTAAATTTTTCAGTTGATTTTTCATTTTTGGGACTTAGAAAAATTTTCGATTTTTTTTCTCATATAATCTGACCTTCTATGGAATTGTTCATTTTTACACTTCTCATAATATACCTTTTAAACACACAAACAGCAAATGGCATTCTAGCGGGACTATATTTTTTCCAATTGATTTTTTTATATTTCTGACTATTTCTGACTATTTCTGACTTTGAAAAAAATATCGAAATTTTTCTTTCAACTTTTCTTTATTTATTATGAAAATTTAATTTTTCAGTTGATTTTTCATTTTTCTTTCAACTTTTCTTTATTTATTATGAAAATTAAATTTTTCAGTTGATTTTTCATTTTTGGGACTTAGAAAAATTTTCGATTTTTTTTCTCATATAATCTGACCTTCTATGGAATTGTTCATTTTTACACTTCTCATAATATACCTTTTAAACACACAAACAGCAAATGGCATTCTAGCGGGACTTAGAAAAATTTTCGAAATTTTCAAGAAAAAAAATTTTTGACATACACCTCAGTTTCATTGAGAAGTCTCTATTTCAAATGAATTCCACTTAAAAATCATATATATATTTTTTCCAATTGATTTTTTTATATTTCTGACTATTTCTGACTTTGAAAAAAATATCGAAATTTTTCTTTCAACTTTTCTTTATTTATTATGAAAATTTAATTTTTCAGTTGATTTTTCATTTTTCTTTCAACTTTTCTTTATTTATTATGAAAATTAAATTTTTCAGTTGATTTTTCATTTTTGGGACTTAGAAAAATTTTCGATTTTTTTTCTCATATAATCTGACCTTCTATGGAATTGTTCATTTTTACACTTCTCATAATATACCTTTTAAACACACAAACAGCAAATGGCATTCTAGCGGGACCATATTTTTTCCAATTGATTTTTTTATATTTCTGACTATTTCTGACTATTTCTGACTTTGAAAAAAATATCGAAATTTTTCTTTCAACTTTTCTTTATTTATTATGAAAATTTAATTTTTCAGTTGATTTTTCATTTTTCTTTCAACTTTTCTTTATTTATTATGAAAATTAAATTTTTCAGTTGATTTTTCATTTTTGGGACTTAGAAAAATTTTCGATTTTTTTTCTCATATAATCTGACCTTCTATGGAATTGTTCATTTTTACACTTCTCATAATATACCTTTTAAACACACAAACAGCAAATGGCATTCTAGCGGGACTTAGAAAAATTTTCGAAATTTTCAAGAAAAAAAATTTTTGACATACACCTCAGTTTCATTGAGAAGTCTCTATTTCAAATGAATTCCACTTAAAAATCATATATATATTTTTTCCAATTGATTTTTTTATATTTCTGACTATTTCTGACTTTGAAAAAAATATCGAAATTTTTCTTTCAACTTTTCTTTATTTATTATGAAAATTTAATTTTTCAGTTGATTTTTAATTTTTCTTTCAACTTTTCTTTATTTATTATGAAAATTAAATTTTTCAGTTGATTTTTCATTTTTGGGACTTAGAAAAATTTTCGATTTTTTTTCTCATATAATCTGACCTTCTATGGAATTGTTCATTTTTACACTTCTCATAATATACCTTTTAAACACACAAACAGCAAATGGCATTCTAGCGGGACTATATTTTTTCCAATTGATTTTTTTATATTTCTGACTATTTCTGACTATTTCTGACTTTGAAAAAAATATCGAAATTTTTCTTTCAACTTTTCTTTATTTATTATGAAAATTTAATTTTTCAGTTGATTTTTCATTTTTCTTTCAACTTTTCTTTATTTATTATGAAAATTAAATTTTTCAGTTGATTTTTCATTTTTGGGACTTAGAAAAATTTTCGATTTTTTTTCTCATATAATCTGACCTTCTATGGAATTGTTCATTTTTACACTTCTCATAATATACCTTTTAAACACACAAACAGCAAATGGCATTCTAGCGGGACTTAGAAAAATTTTCGAAATTTTCAAGAAAAAAAATTTTTGACATACACCTCAGTTTCATTGAGAAGTCTCTATTTCAAATGAATTCCACTTAAAAATCATATATATATTTTTTCCAATTGATTTTTTTATATTTCTGACTATTTCTGACTTTGAAAAAAATATCGAAATTTTTCTTTCAACTTTTCTTTATTTATTATGAAAATTTAATTTTTCAGTTGATTTTTAATTTTTCTTTCAACTTTTCTTTATTTATTATGAAAATTAAATTTTTCAGTTGATTTTTCATTTTTGGGACTTAGAAAAATTTTCGATTTTTTTTCTCATATAATCTGACCTTCTATGGAATTGTTCATTTTTACACTTCTCATAATATACCTTTTAAACACACAAACAGCAAATGGCATTCTAGCGGGACTATATTTTTTCCAATTGATTTTTTTATATTTCTGACTATTTCTGACTATTTCTGACTTTGAAAAAAATATCGAAATTTTTCTTTCAACTTTTCTTTATTTATTATGAAAATTTAATTTTTCAGTTGATTTTTCATTTTTCTTTCAACTTTTCTTTATTTATTATGAAAATTAAATTTTTCAGTTGATTTTTCATTTTTGGGACTTAGAAAAATTTTCGATTTTTTTTCTCATATAATCTGACCTTCTATGGAATTGTTCATTTTTACACTTCTCATAATATACCTTTTAAACACACAAACAGCAAATGGCATTCTAGCGGGACTTAGAAAAATTTTCGAAATTTTCAAGAAAAAAAATTTTTGACATACACCTCAGTTTCATTGAGAAGTCTCTATTTCAAATGAATTCCACTTAAAAATCATATATATATTTTTTCCAATTGATTTTTTTATATTTCTGACTATTTCTGACTTTGAAAAAAATATCGAAATTTTTCTTTCAACTTTTCTTTATTTATTATGAAAATTTAATTTTTCAGTTGATTTTTAATTTTTCTTTCAACTTTTCTTTATTTATTATGAAAATTAAATTTTTCAGTTGATTTTTCATTTTTGGGACTTAGAAAAATTTTCGATTTTTTTTCTCATATAATCTGACCTTCTATGGAATTGTTCATTTTTACACTTCTCATAATATACCTTTTAAACACACAAACAGCAAATGGCATTCTAGCGGGACTATATTTTTTCCAATTGATTTTTTTATATTTCTGACTATTTCTGACTATTTCTGACTTTGAAAAAAATATCGAAATTTTTCTTTCAACTTTTCTTTATTTATTATGAAAATTTAATTTTTCAGTTGATTTTTCATTTTTCTTTCAACTTTTCTTTATTTATTATGAAAATTAAATTTTTCAGTTGATTTTTCATTTTTGGGACTTAGAAAAATTTTCGATTTTTTTTCTCATATAATCTGACCTTCTATGGAATTGTTCATTTTTACACTTCTCATAATATACCTTTTAAACACACAAACAGCAAATGGCATTCTAGCGGGACTTAGAAAAATTTTCGAAATTTTCAAGAAAAAAAATTTTTGACATACACCTCAGTTTCATTGAGAAGTCTCTATTTCAAATGAATTCCACTTAAAAATCATATATATATTTTTTCCAATTGATTTTTTTATATTTCTGACTATTTCTGACTTTGAAAAAAATATCGAAATTTTTCTTTCAACTTTTCTTTATTTATTATGAAAATTTAATTTTTCAGTTGATTTTTCATTTTTCTTTCAACTTTTCTTTATTTATTATGAAAATTAAATTTGTCAGTTGATTTTTCATTTTTGGGACTTAGAAAAATTTTCGATTTTTTTTCTCATATAATCTGACCTTCTATGGAATTGTTCATTTTTACACTTCTCATAATATACCTTTTAAACACACAAACAGCAAATGGCATTCTAGCGGGACTATATTTTTTCCAATTGATTTTTTTATATTTCTGACTATTTCTGACTATTTCTGACTTTGAAAAAAATATCGAAATTTTTCTTTCAACTTTTCTTTATTTATTATGAAAATTTAATTTTTCAGTTGATTTTTCATTTTTCTTTCAACTTTTCTTTATTTATTATGAAAATTAAATTTTTCAGTTGATTTTTCATTTTTGGGACTTAGAAAAATTTTCGATTTTTTTTCTCATATAATCTGACCTTCTATGGAATTGTTCATTTTTACACTTCTCATAATATACCTTTTAAACACACAAACAGCAAATGGCATTCTAGCGGGACTTAGAAAAATTTTCGAAATTTTCAAGAAAAAAAATTTTTGACATACACCTCAGTTTCATTGAGAAGTCTCTATTTCAAATGAATTCCACTTAAAAATCATATATATATATTTTCCAATTGATTTTTTTATATTTCTGACTATTTCTGACTTTGAAAAAAATATCGAAATTTTTCTTTCAACTTTTCTTTATTTATTATGAAAATTTAATTTTTCAGTTGATTTTTCATTTTTCTTTCAACTTTTCTTTATTTATTATGAAAATTAAATTTGTCAGTTGATTTTTCATTTTTGGGACTTAGAAAAATTTTCGATTTTTTTTCTCATATAATCTGACCTTCTATGGAATTGTTCATTTTTACACTTCTCATAATATACCTTTTAAACACACAAACAGCAAATGGCATTCTAGCGGGACTTAGAAAAATTTTCGAAATTTTCAAGAAAAAAAATTTTTGACATACACCTCAGTTTCATTGAGAAGTCTCTATTTCAAATGAATTCCACTTAAAAATCATATATATATTTTTTCCAATTGATTTTTTTATATTTCTGACTATTTCTGACTTTGAAAAAAATATCGAAATTTTTCTTTCAACTTTTCTTTATTTATTATGAAAATTTAATTTTTCAGTTGATTTTTAATTTTTCTTTCAACTTTTCTTTATTTATTATGAAAATTAAATTTTTCAGTTGATTTTTCATTTTTGGGACTTAGAAAAATTTTCGATTTTTTTTCTCATATAATCTGACCTTCTATGGAATTGTTCATTTTTACACTTCTCATAATATACCTTTTAAACACACAAACAGCAAATGGCATTCTAGCGGGACTATATTTTTTCCAATTGATTTTTTTATATTTCTGACTATTTCTGACTATTTCTGACTTTGAAAAAAATATCGAAATTTTTCTTTCAACTTTTCTTTATTTATTATGAAAATTTAATTTTTCAGTTGATTTTTCATTTTTCTTTCAACTTTTCTTTATTTATTATGAAAATTAAATTTTTCAGTTGATTTTTCATTTTTGGGACTTAGAAAAATTTTCGATTTTTTTTCTCATATAATCTGACCTTCTATGGAATTGTTCATTTTTACACTTCTCATAATATACCTTTTAAACACACAAACAGCAAATGGCATTCTAGCGGGACTTAGAAAAATTTTCGAAATTTTCAAGAAAAAAAATTTTTGACATACACCTCAGTTTCATTGAGAAGTCTCTATTTCAAATGAATTCCACTTAAAAATCATATATATATTTTTTCCAATTGATTTTTTTATATTTCTGACTATTTCTGACTTTGAAAAAAATATCGAAATTTTTCTTTCAACTTTTCTTTATTTATTATGAAAATTGAATTTTTCAGTTGATTTTTCATTTTTCTTTCAACTTTTCTTTATTTATTATGAAAATTAAATTTTTCAGTTGATTTTTCATTTTTGGGACTTAGAAAAATTTTCGATTTTTTTTCTCATATAATCTGACCTTCTATGGAATTGTTCATTTTTACACTTCTCATAATATACCTTTTAAACACACAAACAGCAAATGGCATTCTAGCGGGACTTAGAAAAATTTTCGAAATTTTCAAGAAAAAAAATTTTTGACATACACCTCAGTTTCATTGAGAAGTCTCTATTTCAAATGAATTCCACTTAAAAATCATATATATATATTTTCCAATTGATTTTTTTATATTTCTGACTATTTCTGACTTTGAAAAAAATATCGAAATTTTTCTTTCAACTTTTCTTTATTTATTATGAAAATTTAATTTTTCAGTTGATTTTTCATTTTTCTTTCAACTTTTCTTTATTTATTATGAAAATTAAATTTGTCAGTTGATTTTTCATTTTTGGGACTTAGAAAAATTTTCGATTTTTTTTCTCATATAATCTGACCTTCTATGGAATTGTTCATTTTTACACTTCTCATAATATACCTTTTAAACACACAAACAGCAAATGGCATTCTAGCGGGACTTAGAAAAATTTTCGAAATTTTCAAGAAAAAAAATTTTTGACATACACCTCAGTTTCATTGAGAAGTCTCTATTTCAAATGAATTCCACTTAAAAATCATATATATATTTTTTCCAATTGATTTTTTTATATTTCTGACTATTTCTGACTTTGAAAAAAATATCGAAATTTTTCTTTCAACTTTTCTTTATTTATTATGAAAATTTAATTTTTCAGTTGATTTTTAATTTTTCTTTCAACTTTTCTTTATTTATTATGAAAATTAAATTTTTCAGTTGATTTTTCATTTTTGGGACTTAGAAAAATTTTCGATTTTTTTTCTCATATAATCTGACCTTCTATGGAATTGTTCATTTTTACACTTCTCATAATATACCTTTTAAACACACAAACAGCAAATGGCATTCTAGCGGGACTATATTTTTTCCAATTGATTTTTTTATATTTCTGACTATTTCTGACTATTTCTGACTTTGAAAAAAATATCGAAATTTTTCTTTCAACTTTTCTTTATTTATTATGAAAATTTAATTTTTCAGTTGATTTTTCATTTTTCTTTCAACTTTTCTTTATTTATTATGAAAATTAAATTTTTCAGTTGATTTTTCATTTTTGGGACTTAGAAAAATTTTCGATTTTTTTTCTCATATAATCTGACCTTCTATGGAATTGTTCATTTTTACACTTCTCATAATATACCTTTTAAACACACAAACAGCAAATGGCATTCTAGCGGGACTTAGAAAAATTTTCGAAATTTTCAAGAAAAAAAATTTTTGACATACACCTCAGTTTCATTGAGAAGTCTCTATTTCAAATGAATTCCACTTAAAAATCATATATATATTTTTTCCAATTGATTTTTTTATATTTCTGACTATTTCTGACTTTGAAAAAAATATCGAAATTTTTCTTTCAACTTTTCTTTATTTATTATGAAAATTGAATTTTTCAGTTGATTTTTCATTTTTCTTTCAACTTTTCTTTATTTATTATGAAAATTAAATTTTTCAGTTGATTTTTCATTTTTGGGACTTAGAAAAATTTTCGATTTTTTTTCTCATATAATCTGACCTTCTATGGAATTGTTCATTTTTACACTTCTCATAATATACCTTTTAAACACACAAACAGCAAATGGCATTCTAGCGGGACTATATTTTTTCCAATTGATTTTTTTATATTTCTGACTATTTCTGACTATTTCTGACTTTGAAAAAAATATCGAAATTTTTCTTTCAACTTTTCTTTATTTATTATGAAAATTTAATTTTTCAGTTGATTTTTCATTTTTCTTTCAACTTTTCTTTATTTATTATGAAAATTAAATTTTTCAGTTGATTTTTCATTTTTGGGACTTAGAAAAATTTTCGATTTTTTTTCTCATATAATCTGACCTTCTATGGAATTGTTCATTTTTACACTTCTCATAATATACCTTTTAAACACACAAACAGCAAATGGCATTCTAGCGGGACTTAGAAAAATTTTCGAAATTTTCAAGAAAAAAAATTTTTGACATACACCTCAGTTTCATTGAGAAGTCTCTATTTCAAATGAATTCCACTTAAAAATCATATATATATTTTTTCCAATTGATTTTTTTATATTTCTGACTATTTCTGACTTTGAAAAAAATATCGAAATTTTTCTTTCAACTTTTCTTTATTTATTATGAAAATTTAATTTTTCAGTTGATTTTTAATTTTTCTTTCAACTTTTCTTTATTTATTATGAAAATTAAATTTTTCAGTTGATTTTTCATTTTTGGGACTTAGAAAAATTTTCGATTTTTTTTCTCATATAATCTGACCTTCTATGGAATTGTTCATTTTTACACTTCTCATAATATACCTTTTAAACACACAAACAGCAAATGGCATTCTAGCGGGACCATATTTTTTCCAATTGATTTTTTTATATTTCTGACTATTTCTGACTATTTCTGACTTTGAAAAAAATATCGAAATTTTTCTTTCAACTTTTCTTTATTTATTATGAAAATTTAATTTTTCAGTTGATTTTTCATTTTTCTTTCAACTTTTCTTTATTTATTATGAAAATTAAATTTTTCAGTTGATTTTTCATTTTTGGGACTTAGAAAAATTTTCGATTTTTTTTCTCATATAATCTGACCTTCTATGGAATTGTTCATTTTTACACTTCTCATAATATACCTTTTAAACACACAAACAGCAAATGGCATTCTAGCGGGACTTAGAAAAATTTTCGAAATTTTCAAGAAAAAAAATTTTTGACATACACCTCAGTTTCATTGAGAAGTCTCTATTTCAAATGAATTCCACTTAAAAATCATATATATATTTTTTCCAATTGATTTTTTTATATTTCTGACTATTTCTGACTTTGAAAAAAATATCGAAATTTTTCTTTCAACTTTTCTTTATTTATTATGAAAATTTAATTTTTCAGTTGATTTTTAATTTTTCTTTCAACTTTTCTTTATTTATTATGAAAATTAAATTTTTCAGTTGATTTTTCATTTTTGGGACTTAGAAAAATTTTCGATTTTTTTTCTCATATAATCTGACCTTCTATGGAATTATTCATTTTTACACTTCTCATAATATACCTTTTAAACACACAAACAGCAAATGGCATTCTAGCGGGACTATATTTTTTCCAATTGATTTTTTTATATTTCTGACTATTTCTGACTATTTCTGACTTTGAAAAAAATATCGAAATTTTTCTTTCAACTTTTCTTTATTTATTATGAAAATTTAATTTTTCAGTTGATTTTTCATTTTTCTTTCAACTTTTCTTTATTTATTATGAAAATTAAATTTTTCAGTTGATTTTTCATTTTTGGGACTTAGAAAAATTTTCGATTTTTTTTCTCATATAATCTGACCTTCTATGGAATTGTTCATTTTTACACTTCTCATAATATACCTTTTAAACACACAAACAGCAAATGGCATTCTAGCGGGACTTAGAAAAATTTTCGAAATTTTCAAGAAAAAAAATTTTTGACATACACCTCAGTTTCATTGAGAAGTCTCTATTTCAAATGAATTCCACTTAAAAATCATATATATATTTTTTCCAATTGATTTTTTTATATTTCTGACTATTTCTGACTTTGAAAAAAATATCGAAATTTTTCTTTCAACTTTTCTTTATTTATTATGAAAATTTAATTTTTCAGTTGATTTTTAATTTTTCTTTCAACTTTTCTTTATTTATTATGAAAATTAAATTTTTCAGTTGATTTTTCATTTTTGGGACTTAGAAAAATTTTCGATTTTTTTTCTCATATAATCTGACCTTCTATGGAATTGTTCATTTTTACACTTCTCATAATATACCTTTTAAACACACAAACAGCAAATGGCATTCTAGCGGGACTATATTTTTTCCAATTGATTTTTTTATATTTCTGACTATTTCTGACTATTTCTGACTATTTCTGACTTTGAAAAAAATATCGAAATTTTTCTTTCAACTTTTCTTTATTTATTATGAAAATTTAATTTTTCAGTTGATTTTTCATTTTTCTTTCAACTTTTCTTTATTTATTATGAAAATTAAATTTTTCAGTTGATTTTTCATTTTTGGGACTTAGAAAAATTTTCGATTTTTTTTCACATATAATCTGACCTTCTATGGAATTGTTCATTTTTACACTTCTCATAATATACCTTTTAAACACACAAACAGCAAATGGCATTCTAGCGGGACTTAGAAAAATTTTCGAAATTTTCAAGAAAAAAAATTTTTGACATACACCTCAGTTTCATTGAGAAGTCTCTATTTCAAATGAATTCCACTTAAAAATCATATATATATTTTTTCCAATTGATTTTTTTATATTTCTGACTATTTCTGACTTTGAAAAAAATATCGAAATTTTTCTTTCAACTTTTCTTTATTTATTATGAAAATTTAATTTTTCAGTTGATTTTTAATTTTTCTTTCAACTTTTCTTTATTTATTATGAAAATTAAATTTTTCAGTTGATTTTTCATTTTTGGGACTTAGAAAAATTTTCGATTTTTTTTCTCATATAATCTGACCTTCTATGGAATTGTTCATTTTTACACTTCTCATAATATACCTTTTAAACACACAAACAGCAAATGGCATTCTAGCGGGACTATATTTTTTCCAATTGATTTTTTTATATTTCTGACTATTTCTGACTATTTCTGACTTTGAAAAAAATATCGAAATTTTTCTTTCAACTTTTCTTTATTTATTATGAAAATTTAATTTTTCAGTTGATTTTTCATTTTTCTTTCAACTTTTCTTTATTTATTATGAAAATTAAATTTTTCAGTTGATTTTTCATTTTTGGGACTTAGAAAAATTTTCGATTTTTTTTCTCATATAATCTGACCTTCTATGGAATTGTTCATTTTTACACTTCTCATAATATACCTTTTAAACACACAAACAGCAAATGGCATTCTAGCGGGACTTAGAAAAATTTTCGAAATTTTCAAGAAAAAAAATTTTTGACATACACCTCAGTTTCATTGAGAAGTCTCTATTTCAAATGAATTCCACTTAAAAATCATATATATATTTTTTCCAATTGATTTTTTTATATTTCTGACTATTTCTGACTTTGAAAAAAATATCGAAATTTTTCTTTCAACTTTTCTTTATTTATTATGAAAATTTAATTTTTCAGTTGATTTTTCATTTTTCTTTCAACTTTTCTTTATTTATTATGAAAATTAAATTTGTCAGTTGATTTTTCATTTTTGGGACTTAGAAAAATTTTCGATTTTTTTTCTCATATAATCTGACCTTCTATGGAATTGTTCATTTTTACACTTCTCATAATATACCTTTTAAACACACAAACAGCAAATGGCATTCTAGCGGGACTATATTTTTTCCAATTGATTTTTTTATATTTCTGACTATTTCTGACTATTTCTGACTTTGAAAAAAATATCGAAATTTTTCTTTCAACTTTTCTTTATTTATTATGAAAATTTAATTTTTCAGTTGATTTTTCATTTTTCTTTCAACTTTTCTTTATTTATTATGAAAATTAAATTTTTCAGTTGATTTTTCATTTTTGGGACTTAGAAAAATTTTCGATTTTTTTTCTCATATAATCTGACCTTCTATGGAATTGTTCATTTTTACACTTCTCATAATATACCTTTTAAACACACAAACAGCAAATGGCATTCTAGCGGGACTTAGAAAAATTTTCGAAATTTTCAAGAAAAACAATTTTTGACATTCACCTCAGTTTCATTGAGAAGTCTCTATTTCAAATGAATTCCACTTAAAAATCATATATATATTTTTTCCAATTGATTTTTTTATATTTCTGACTATTTCTGACTTTGAAAAAAATATCGAAATTTTTCTTTCAACTTTTCTTTATTTATTATGAAAATTTAATTTTTCAGTTGATTTTTCATTTTTCTTTCAACTTTTCTTTATTTATTATGAAAATTAAATTTTTCAGTTGATTTTTCATTTTTGGGACTTAGAAAAATTTTCGATTTTTTTTCTCATATAATCTGACCTTCTATGGAATTGTTCATTTTTACACTTCTCATAATATACCTTTTAAACACACAAACAGCAAATGGCATTCTAGCGGGACTTAGAAAAATTTTCGAAATTTTCAAGAAAAAAAATTTTTGACATACACCTCAGTTTCATTGAGAAGTCTCTATTTCAAATGAATTCCACTTAAAAATCATATATATATTTTTTCCAATTGATTTTTTTATATTTCTGACTATTTCTGACTTTGAAAAAAATATCGAAATTTTTCTTTCAACTTTTCTTTATTTATTATGAAAATTTAATTTTTCAGTTGATTTTTAATTTTTCTTTCAACTTTTCTTTATTTATTATGAAAATTAAATTTTTCAGTTGATTTTTCATTTTTGGGACTTAGAAAAATTTTCGATTTTTTTTCTCATATAATCTGACCTTCTATGGAATTGTTCATTTTTACACTTCTCATAATATACCTTTTAAACACACAAACAGCAAATGGCATTCTAGCGGGACTATATTTTTTCCAATTGATTTTTTTATATTTCTGACTATTTCTGACTATTTCTGACTTTGAAAAAAATATCGAAATTTTTCTTTCAACTTTTCTTTATTTATTATGAAAATTTAATTTTTCAGTTGATTTTTCATTTTTCTTTCAACTTTTCTTTATTTATTATGAAAATTAAATTTTTCAGTTGATTTTTCATTTTTGGGACTTAGAAAAATTTTCGATTTTTTTTCTCATATAATCTGACCTTCTATGGAATTGTTCATTTTTACACTTCTCATAATATACCTTTTAAACACACAAACAGCAAATGGCATTCTAGCGGGACTTAGAAAAATTTTCGAAATTTTCAAGAAAAAAAATTTTTGACATACACCTCAGTTTCATTGAGAAGTCTCTATTTCAAATGAATTCCACTTAAAAATCATATATATATTTTTTCCAATTGATTTTTTTATATTTCTGACTATTTCTGACTTTGAAAAAAATATCGAAATTTTTCTTTCAACTTTTCTTTATTTATTATGAAAATTGAATTTTTCAGTTGATTTTTCATTTTTCTTTCAACTTTTCTTTATTTATTATGAAAATTAAATTTTTCAGTTGATTTTTCATTTTTGGGACTTAGAAAAATTTTCGATTTTTTTTCTCATATAATCTGACCTTCTATGGAATTGTTCATTTTTACACTTCTCATAATATACCTTTTAAACACACAAACAGCAAATGGCATTCTAGCGGGACTATATTTTTTCCAATTGATTTTTTTATATTTCTGACTATTTCTGACTATTTCTGACTTTGAAAAAAATATCGAAATTTTTCTTTCAACTTTTCTTTATTTATTATGAAAATTTAATTTTTCAGTTGATTTTTCATTTTTCTTTCAACTTTTCTTTATTTATTATGAAAATTAAATTTTTCAGTTGATTTTTCATTTTTGGGACTTAGAAAAATTTTCGATTTTTTTTCTCATATAATCTGACCTTCTATGGAATTGTTCATTTTTACACTTCTCATAATATACCTTTTAAACACACAAACAGCAAATGGCATTCTAGCGGGACTTAGAAAAATTTTCGAAATTTTCAAGAAAAAAAATTTTTGACATACACCTCAGTTTCATTGAGAAGTCTCTATTTCAAATGAATTCCACTTAAAAATCATATATATATTTTTTCCAATTGATTTTTTTATATTTCTGACTATTTCTGACTTTGAAAAAAATATCGAAATTTTTCTTTCAACTTTTCTTTATTTATTATGAAAATTTAATTTTTCAGTTGATTTTTAATTTTTCTTTCAACTTTTCTTTATTTATTATGAAAATTAAATTTTTCAGTTGATTTTTCATTTTTGGGACTTAGAAAAATTTTCGATTTTTTTTCTCATATAATCTGACCTTCTATGGAATTGTTCATTTTTACACTTCTCATAATATACCTTTTAAACACACAAACAGCAAATGGCATTCTAGCGGGACTATATTTTTTCCAATTGATTTTTTTATATTTCTGACTATTTCTGACTATTTCTGACTTTGAAAAAAATATCGAAATTTTTCTTTCAACTTTTCTTTATTTATTATGAAAATTTAATTTTTCAGTTGATTTTTCATTTTTCTTTCAACTTTTCTTTATTTATTATGAAAATTAAATTTTTCAGTTGATTTTTCATTTTTGGGACTTAGAAAAATTTTCGATTTTTTTTCTCATATAATCTGACCTTCTATGGAATTGTTCATTTTTACACTTCTCATAATATACCTTTTAACCACACAAACAGCAAATGGCATTCTAGCGGGACTTAGAAAAATTTTCGAAATTTTCAAGAAAAAAAATTTTTGACATACACCTCAGTTTCATTGAGAAGTCTCTATTTCAAATGAATTCCACTTAAAAATCATATATATATTTTTTCCAATTGATTTTTTTATATTTCTGACTATTTCTGACTTTGAAAAAAATATCGAAATTTTTCTTTCAACTTTTCTTTATTTATTATGAAAATTTAATTTTTCAGTTGATTTTTAATTTTTCTTTCAACTTTTCTTTATTTATTATGAAAATTAAATTTTTCAGTTGATTTTTCATTTTTGGGACTTAGAAAAATTTTCGATTTTTTTTCTCATATAATCTGACCTTCTATGGAATTGTTCATTTTTACACTTCTCATAATATACCTTTTAAACACACAAACAGCAAATGGCATTCTAGCGGGACCATATTTTTTCCAATTGATTTTTTTATATTTCTGACTATTTCTGACTATTTCTGACTTTGAAAAAAATATCGAAATTTTTCTTTCAACTTTTCTTTATTTATTATGAAAATTTAATTTTTCAGTTGATTTTTCATTTTTCTTTCAACTTTTCTTTATTTATTATGAAAATTAAATTTTTCAGTTGATTTTTCATTTTTGGGACTTAGAAAAATTTTCGATTTTTTTTCTCATATAATCTGACCTTCTATGGAATTGTTCATTTTTACACTTCTCATAATATACCTTTTAAACACACAAACAGCAAATGGCATTCTAGCGGGACTTAGAAAAATTTTCGAAATTTTCAAGAAAAAAAATTTTTGACATACACCTCAGTTTCATTGAGAAGTCTCTATTTCAAATGAATTCCACTTAAAAATCATATATATATTTTTTCCAATTGATTTTTTTATATTTCTGACTATTTCTGACTTTGAAAAAAATATCGAAATTTTTCTTTCAACTTTTCTTTATTTATTATGAAAATTTAATTTTTCAGTTGATTTTTAATTTTTCTTTCAACTTTTCTTTATTTATTATGAAAATTAAATTTTTCAGTTGATTTTTCATTTTTGGGACTTAGAAAAATTTTCGATTTTTTTTCTCATATAATCTGACCTTCTATGGAATTGTTCATTTTTACACTTCTCATAATATACCTTTTAAACACACAAACAGCAAATGGCATTCTAGCGGGACTATATTTTTTCCAATTGATTTTTTTATATTTCTGACTATTTCTGACTATTTCTGACTTTGAAAAAAATATCGAAATTTTTCTTTCAACTTTTCTTTATTTATTATGAAAATTTAATTTTTCAGTTGATTTTTCATTTTTCTTTCAACTTTTCTTTATTTATTATGAAAATTAAATTTTTCAGTTGATTTTTCATTTTTGGGACTTAGAAAAATTTTCGATTTTTTTTCTCATATAATCTGACCTTCTATGGAATTGTTCATTTTTACACTTCTCATAATATACCTTTTAAACACACAAACAGCAAATGGCATTCTAGCGGGACTTAGAAAAATTTTCGAAATTTTCAAGAAAAAAAATTTTTGACATACACCTCAGTTTCATTGAGAAGTCTCTATTTCAAATGAATTCCACTTAAAAATCATATATATATTTTTTCCAATTGATTTTTTTATATTTCTGACTATTTCTGACTTTGAAAAAAATATCGAAATTTTTCTTTCAACTTTTCTTTATTTATTATGAAAATTTAATTTTTCAGTTGATTTTTAATTTTTCTTTCAACTTTTCTTTATTTATTATGAAAATTAAATTTTTCAGTTGATTTTTCATTTTTGGGACTTAGAAAAATTTTCGATTTTTTTTCTCATATAATCTGACCTTCTATGGAATTGTTCATTTTTACACTTCTCATAATATACCTTTTAAACACACAAACAGCAAATGGCATTCTAGCGGGACTATATTTTTTCCAATTGATTTTTTTATATTTCTGACTATTTCTGACTATTTCTGACTTTGAAAAAAATATCGAAATTTTTCTTTCAACTTTTCTTTATTTATTATGAAAATTTAATTTTTCAGTTGATTTTTCATTTTTCTTTCAACTTTTCTTTATTTATTATGAAAATTAAATTTTTCAGTTGATTTTTCATTTTTGGGACTTAGAAAAATTTTCGATTTTTTTTCTCATATAATCTGACCTTCTATGGAATTGTTCATTTTTACACTTCTCATAATATACCTTTTAAACACACAAACAGCAAATGGCATTCTAGCGGGACTTAGAAAAATTTTCGAAATTTTCAAGAAAAAAAATTTTTGACATACACCTCAGTTTCATTGAGAAGTCTCTATTTCAAATGAATTCCACTTAAAAATCATATATATATATTTTCCAATTGATTTTTTTATATTTCTGACTATTTCTGACTTTGAAAAAAATATCGAAATTTTTCTTTCAACTTTTCTTTATTTATTATGAAAATTTAATTTTTCAGTTGATTTTTAATTTTTCTTTCAACTTTTCTTTATTTATTATGAAAATTAAATTTGTCAGTTGATTTTTCATTTTTGGGACTTAGAAAAATTTTCGATTTTTTTTCTCATATAATCTGACCTTCTATGGAATTGTTCATTTTTACACTTCTCATAATATACCTTTTAAACACACAAACAGCAAATGGCATTCTAGCGGGACTATATTTTTTCCAATTGATTTTTTTATATTTCTGACTATTTCTGACTATTTCTGACTTTGAAAAAAATATCGAAATTTTTCTTTCAACTTTTCTTTATTTATTATGAAAATTTAATTTTTCAGTTGATTTTTCATTTTTCTTTCAACTTTTCTTTATTTATTATGAAAATTAAATTTTTCAGTTGATTTTTCATTTTTGGGACTTAGAAAAATTTTCGATTTTTTTTCTCATATAATCTGACCTTCTATGGAATTGTTCATTTTTACACTTCTCATAATATACCTTTTAAACACACAAACAGCAAATGGCATTCTAGCGGGACTTAGAAAAATTTTCGAAATTTTCAAGAAAAAAAATTTTTGACATACACCTCAGTTTCATTGAGAAGTCTCTATTTCAAATGAATTCCACTTAAAAATCATATATATATTTTTTCCAATTGATTTTTTCATATTTCTGACTATTTCTGACTTTGAAAAAAATATCGAAATTTTTCTTTCAACTTTTCTTTATTTATTATGAAAATTTAATTTTTCAGTTGATTTTTAATTTTTCTTTCAACTTTTCTTTATTTATTATGAAAATTAAATTTTTCAGTTGATTTTTCATTTTTGGGACTTAGAAAAATTTTCGATTTTTTTTCTCATATAATCTGACCTTCTATGGAATTGTTCATTTTTACACTTCTCATAATATACCTTTTAAACACACAAACAGCAAATGGCATTCTAGCGGGACTATATTTTTTCCAATTGATTTTTTTATATTTCTGACTATTTCTGACTATTTCTGACTTTGAAAAAAATATCGAAATTTTTCTTTCAACTTTTCTTTATTTATTATGAAAATTTAATTTTTCAGTTGATTTTTCATTTTTCTTTCAACTTTTCTTTATTTATTATGAAAATTAAATTTTTCAGTTGATTTTTCATTTTTGGGACTTAGAAAAATTTTCGATTTTTTTTCTCATATAATCTGACCTTCTATGGAATTGTTCATTTTTACACTTCTCATAATATACCTTTTAAACACACAAACAGCAAATGGCATTCTAGCGGGACTTAGAAAAATTTTCGAAATTTTCAAGAAAAAAAATTTTTGACATACACCTCAGTTTCATTGAGAAGTCTCTATTTCAAATGAATTCCACTTAAAAATCATATATATATTTTTTCCAATTGATTTTTTTATATTTCTGACTATTTCTGACTTTGAAAAAAATATCGAAATTTTTCTTTCAACTTTTCTTTATTTATTATGAAAATTTAATTTTTCAGTTGATTTTTCATTTTTCTTTCAACTTTTCTTTATTTATTATGAAAATTAAATTTGTCAGTTGATTTTTCATTTTTGGGACTTAGAAAAATTTTCGATTTTTTTTCTCATATAATCTGACCTTCTATGGAATTGTTCATTTTTACACTTCTCATAATATACCTTTTAAACACACAAACAGCAAATGGCATTCTAGCGGGACTATATTTTTTCCAATTGATTTTTTTATATTTCTGACTATTTCTGACTATTTCTGACTTTGAAAAAAATATCGAAATTTTTCTTTCAACTTTTCTTTATTTATTATGAAAATTTAATTTTTCAGTTGATTTTTCATTTTTCTTTCAACTTTTCTTTATTTATTATGAAAATTAAATTTTTCAGTTGATTTTTCATTTTTGGGACTTAGAAAAATTTTCGATTTTTTTTCTCATATAATCTGACCTTCTATGGAATTGTTCATTTTTACACTTCTCATAATATACCTTTTAAACACACAAACAGCAAATGGCATTCTAGCGGGACTTAGAAAAATTTTCGAAATTTTCAAGAAAAAAAATTTTTGACATACACCTCAGTTTCATTGAGAAGTCTCTATTTCAAATGAATTCCACTTAAAAATCATATATATATATTTTCCAATTGATTTTTTTATATTTCTGACTATTTCTGACTTTGAAAAAAATATCGAAATTTTTCTTTCAACTTTTCTTTATTTATTATGAAAATTTAATTTTTCAGTTGATTTTTCATTTTTCTTTCAACTTTTCTTTATTTATTATGAAAATTAAATTTGTCAGTTGATTTTTCATTTTTGGGACTTAGAAAAATTTTCGATTTTTTTTCTCATATAATCTGACCTTCTATGGAATTGTTCATTTTTACACTTCTCATAATATACCTTTTAAACACACAAACAGCAAATGGCATTCTAGCGGGACTATATTTTTTCCAATTGATTTTTTTATATTTCTGACTATTTCTGACTATTTCTGACTTTGAAAAAAATATCGAAATTTTTCTTTCAACTTTTCTTTATTTATTATGAAAATTTAATTTTTCAGTTGATTTTTCATTTTTCTTTCAACTTTTCTTTATTTATTATGAAAATTAAATTTGTCAGTTGATTTTTCATTTTTGGGACTTAGAAAAATTTTCGATTTTTTTTCTCATATAATCTGACCTTCTATGGAATTGCTCATTTTTACACTTCTCATAATATACCTTTTAAACACACAAACAGCAAATGGCATTCTAGCGGGACTATATTTTTTCCAATTGATTTTTTTATATTTCTGACTATTTCTGACTATTTCTGACTTTGAAAAAAATATCGAAATTTTTCTTTCAACTTTTCTTTATTTATTATGAAAATTTAATTTTTCAGTTGATTTTTCATTTTTCTTTCAACTTTTCTTTATTTATTATGAAAATTAAATTTTTCAGTTGATTTTTCATTTTTGGGACTTAGAAAAATTTTCGATTTTTTTTCTCATATAATCTGACCTTCTATGGAATTGTTCATTTTTACACTTCTCATAATATACCTTTTAAACACACAAACAGCAAATGGCATTCTAGCGGGACTTAGAAAAATTTTCGAAATTTTCAAGAAAAAAAATTTTTGACATACACCTCAGTTTCATTGAGAAGTCTCTATTTCAAATGAATTCCACTTAAAAATCATATATATATTTTTTCCAATTGATTTTTTCATATTTCTGACTATTTCTGACTTTGAAAAAAATATCGAAATTTTTCTTTCAACTTTTCTTTATTTATTATGAAAATTTAATTTTTCAGTTGATTTTTAATTTTTCTTTCAACTTTTCTTTATTTATTATGAAAATTAAATTTTTCAGTTGATTTTTCATTTTTGGGACTTAGAAAAATTTTCGATTTTTTTTCTCATATAATCTGACCTTCTATGGAATTGTTCATTTTTACACTTCTCATAATATACCTTTTAAACACACAAACAGCAAATGGCATTCTAGCGGGACTATATTTTTTCCAATTGATTTTTTTATATTTCTGACTATTTCTGACTATTTCTGACTTTGAAAAAAATATCGAAATTTTTCTTTCAACTTTTCTTTATTTATTATGAAAATTTAATTTTTCAGTTGATTTTTCATTTTTCTTTCAACTTTTCTTTATTTATTATGAAAATTAAATTTTTCAGTTGATTTTTCATTTTTGGGACTTAGAAAAATTTTCGATTTTTTTTCTCATATAATCTGACCTTCTATGGAATTGTTCATTTTTACACTTCTCATAATATACCTTTTAAACACACAAACAGCAAATGGCATTCTAGCGGGACTTAGAAAAATTTTCGAAATTTTCAAGAAAAAAAATTTTTGACATACACCTCAGTTTCATTGAGAAGTCTCTATTTCAAATGAATTCCACTTAAAAATCATATATATATTTTTTCCAATTGATTTTTTTATATTTCTGACTATTTCTGACTTTGAAAAAAATATCGAAATTTTTCTTTCAACTTTTCTTTATTTATTATGAAAATTTAATTTTTCAGTTGATTTTTCATTTTTCTTTCAACTTTTCTTTATTTATTATGAAAATTAAATTTGTCAGTTGATTTTTCATTTTTGGGACTTAGAAAAATTTTCGATTTTTTTTCTCATATAATCTGACCTTCTATGGAATTGTTCATTTTTACACTTCTCATAATATACCTTTTAAACACACAAACAGCAAATGGCATTCTAGCGGGACTATATTTTTTCCAATTGATTTTTTTATATTTCTGACTATTTCTGACTATTTCTGACTTTGAAAAAAATATCGAAATTTTTCTTTCAACTTTTCTTTATTTATTATGAAAATTTAATTTTTCAGTTGATTTTTCATTTTTCTTTCAACTTTTCTTTATTTATTATGAAAATTAAATTTTTCAGTTGATTTTTCATTTTTGGGACTTAGAAAAATTTTCGATTTTTTTTCTCATATAATCTGACCTTCTATGGAATTGTTCATTTTTACACTTCTCATAATATACCTTTTAAACACACAAACAGCAAATGGCATTCTAGCGGGACTTAGAAAAATTTTCGAAATTTTCAAGAAAAAAAATTTTTGACATACACCTCAGTTTCATTGAGAAGTCTCTATTTCAAATGAATTCCACTTAAAAATCATATATATATATTTTCCAATTGATTTTTTTATATTTCTGACTATTTCTGACTTTGAAAAAAATATCGAAATTTTTCTTTCAACTTTTCTTTATTTATTATGAAAATTTAATTTTTCAGTTGATTTTTCATTTTTCTTTCAACTTTTCTTTATTTATTATGAAAATTAAATTTTTCAGTTGATTTTTCATTTTTGGGACTTAGAAAAATTTTCGATTTTTTTTCTCATATAATCTGACCTTCTATGGAATTGTTCATTTTTACACTTCTCATAATATACCTTTTAAACACACAAACAGCAAATGGCATTCTAGCGGGACTTAGAAAAATTTTCGAAATTTTCAAGAAAAAAAATTTTTGACATACACCTCAGTTTCATTGAGAAGTCTCTATTTCAAATGAATTCCACTTAAAAATCATATATATATTTTTTCCAATTGATTTTTTTATATTTCTGACTATTTCTGACTTTGAAAAAAATATCGAAATTTTTCTTTCAACTTTTCTTTATTTATTATGAAAATTGAATTTTTCAGTTGATTTTTCATTTTTCTTTCAACTTTTCTTTATTTATTATGAAAATTAAATTTTTCAGTTGATTTTTCATTTTTGGGACTTAGAAAAATTTTCGATTTTTTTTCTCATATAATCTGACCTTCTATGGAATTGTTCATTTTTACACTTCTCATAATATACCTTTTAAACACACAAACAGCAAATGGCATTCTAGCGGGACTTAGAAAAATTTTCGAAATTTTCAAGAAAAAAAATTTTTGACATACACCTCAGTTTCATTGAGAAGTCTCTATTTCAAATGAATTCCACTTAAAAATCATATATATATTTTTTCCAATTGATTTTTTTATATTTCTGACTATTTCTGACTTTGAAAAAAATATCGAAATTTTTCTTTCAACTTTTCTTTATTTATTATGAAAATTTAATTTTTCAGTTGATTTTTCATTTTTCTTTCAACTTTTCTTTATTTATTATGAAAATTAAATTTGTCAGTTGATTTTTCATTTTTGGGACTTAGAAAAATTTTCGATTTTTTTTCTCATATAATCTGACCTTCTATGGAATTGTTCATTTTTACACTTCTCATAATATACCTTTTAAACACACAAACAGCAAATGGCATTCTAGCGGGACTATATTTTTTCCAATTGATTTTTTTATATTTCTGACTATTTCTGACTATTTCTGACTTTGAAAAAAATATCGAAATTTTTCTTTCAACTTTTCTTTATTTATTATGAAAATTTAATTTTTCAGTTGATTTTTCATTTTTCTTTCAACTTTTCTTTATTTATTATGAAAATTAAATTTTTCAGTTGATTTTTCATTTTTGGGACTTAGAAAAATTTTCGATTTTTTTTCTCATATAATCTGACCTTCTATGGAATTGTTCATTTTTACACTTCTCATAATATACCTTTTAAACACACAAACAGCAAATGGCATTCTAGCGGGACTTAGAAAAATTTTCGAAATTTTCAAGAAAAAAAATTTTTGACATACACCTCAGTTTCATTGAGAAGTCTCTATTTCAAATGAATTCCACTTAAAAATCATATATATATATTTTCCAATTGATTTTTTTATATTTCTGACTATTTCTGACTTTGAAAAAAATATCGAAATTTTTCTTTCAACTTTTCTTTATTTATTATGAAAATTTAATTTTTCAGTTGATTTTTCATTTTTCTTTCAACTTTTCTTTATTTATTATGAAAATTAAATTTGTCAGTTGATTTTTCATTTTTGGGACTTAGAAAAATTTTCGATTTTTTTTCTCATATAATCTGACCTTCTATGGAATTGTTCATTTTTACACTTCTCATAATATACCTTTTAAACACACAAACAGCAAATGGCATTCTAGCGGGACTATATTTTTTCCAATTGATTTTTTTATATTTCTGACTATTTCTGACTATTTCTGACTTTGAAAAAAATATCGAAATTTTTCTTTCAACTTTTCTTTATTTATTATGAAAATTTAATTTTTCAGTTGATTTTTCATTTTTCTTTCAACTTTTCTTTATTTATTATGAAAATTAAATTTTTCAGTTGATTTTTCATTTTTGGGACTTAGAAAAATTTTCGATTTTTTTTCTCATATAATCTGACCTTCTATGGAATTGTTCATTTTTACACTTCTCATAATATACCTTTTAAACACACAAACAGCAAATGGCATTCTAGCGGGACTTAGAAAAATTTTCGAAATTTTCAAGAAAAAAAATTTTTGACATACACCTCAGTTTCATTGAGAAGTCTCTATTTCAAATGAATTCCACTTAAAAATCATATATATATTTTTTCCAATTGATTTTTTTATATTTCTGACTATTTCTGACTTTGAAAAAAATATCGAAATTTTTCTTTCAACTTTTCTTTATTTATTATGAAAATTGAATTTTTCAGTTGATTTTTCATTTTTCTTTCAACTTTTCTTTATTTATTATGAAAATTAAATTTTTCAGTTGATTTTTCATTTTTGGGACTTAGAAAAATTTTCGATTTTTTTTCTCATATAATCTGACCTTCTATGGAATTGTTCATTTTTACACTTCTCATAATATACCTTTTAAACACACAAACAGCAAATGGCATTCTAGCGGGACTTAGAAAAATTTTCGAAATTTTCAAGAAAAAAAATTTTTGACATACACCTCAGTTTCATTGAGAAGTCTCTATTTCAAATGAATTCCACTTAAAAATCATATATATATATTTTCCAATTGATTTTTTTATATTTCTGACTATTTCTGACTTTGAAAAAAATATCGAAATTTTTCTTTCAACTTTTCTTTATTTATTATGAAAATTTAATTTTTCAGTTGATTTTTCATTTTTCTTTCAACTTTTCTTTATTTATTATGAAAATTAAATTTGTCAGTTGATTTTTCATTTTTGGGACTTAGAAAAATTTTCGATTTTTTTTCTCATATAATCTGACCTTCTATGGAATTGTTCATTTTTACACTTCTCATAATATACCTTTTAAACACACAAACAGCAAATGGCATTCTAGCGGGACTATATTTTTTCCAATTGATTTTTTTATATTTCTGACTATTTCTGACTATTTCTGACTTTGAAAAAAATATCGAAATTTTTCTTTCAACTTTTCTTTATTTATTATGAAAATTTAATTTTTCAGTTGATTTTTCATTTTTCTTTCAACTTTTCTTTATTTATTATGAAAATTAAATTTTTCAGTTGATTTTTCATTTTTGGGACTTAGAAAAATTTTCGATTTTTTTTCTCATATAATCTGACCTTCTATGGAATTGTTCATTTTTACACTTCTCATAATATACCTTTTAAACACACAAACAGCAAATGGCATTCTAGCGGGACTTAGAAAAATTTTCGAAATTTTCAAGAAAAAAAATTTTTGACATACACCTCAGTTTCATTGAGAAGTCTCTATTTCAAATGAATTCCACTTAAAAATCATATATATATTTTTTCCAATTGATTTTTTTATATTTCTGACTATTTCTGACTTTGAAAAAAATATCGAAATTTTTCTTTCAACTTTTCTTTATTTATTATGAAAATTTAATTTTTCAGTTGATTTTTCATTTTTCTTTCAACTTTTCTTTATTTATTATGAAAATTAAATTTGTCAGTTGATTTTTCATTTTTGGGACTTAGAAAAATTTTCGATTTTTTTTCTCATATAATCTGACCTTCTATGGAATTGTTCATTTTTACACTTCTCATAATATACCTTTTAAACACACAAACAGCAAATGGCATTCTAGCGGGACTTAGAAAAATTTTCGAAATTTTCAAGAAAAAAAATTTTTGACATACACCTCAGTTTCATTGAGAAGTCTCTATTTCAAATGAATTCCACTTAAAAATCATATATATATATTTTCCAATTGATTTTTTTATATTTCTGACTATTTCTGACTTTGAAAAAAATATCGAAATTTTTCTTTCAACTTTTCTTTATTTATTATGAAAATTTAATTTTTCAGTTGATTTTTCATTTTTCTTTCAACTTTTCTTTATTTATTATGAAAATTAAATTTGTCAGTTGATTTTTCATTTTTGGGACTTAGAAAAATTTTCGATTTTTTTTCTCATATAATCTGACCTTCTATGGAATTGTTCATTTTTACACTTCTCATAATATACCTTTTAAACACACAAACAGCAAATGGCATTCTAGCGGGACTATATTTTTTCCAATTGATTTTTTTATATTTCTGACTATTTCTGACTATTTCTGACTTTGAAAAAAATATCGAAATTTTTCTTTCAACTTTTCTTTATTTATTATGAAAATTTAATTTTTCAGTTGATTTTTCATTTTTCTTTCAACTTTTCTTTATTTATTATGAAAATTAAATTTTTCAGTTGATTTTTCATTTTTGGGACTTAGAAAAATTTTCGATTTTTTTTCTCATATAATCTGACCTTCTATGGAATTGTTCATTTTTACACTTCTCATAATATACCTTTTAAACACACAAACAGCAAATGGCATTCTAGCGGGACTTAGAAAAATTTTCGAAATTTTCAAGAAAAAAAATTTTTGACATACACCTCAGTTTCATTGAGAAGTCTCTATTTCAAATGAATTCCACTTAAAAATCATATATATATATTTTCCAATTGATTTTTTTATATTTCTGACTATTTCTGACTTTGAAAAAAATATCGAAATTTTTCTTTCAACTTTTCTTTATTTATTATGAAAATTTAATTTTTCAGTTGATTTTTCATTTTTCTTTCAACTTTTCTTTATTTATTATGAAAATTAAATTTGTCAGTTGATTTTTCATTTTTGGGACTTAGAAAAATTTTCGATTTTTTTTCTCATATAATCTGACCTTCTATGGAATTGTTCATTTTTACACTTCTCATAATATACCTTTTAAACACACAAACAGCAAATGGCATTCTAGCGGGACTATATTTTTTCCAATTGATTTTTTTATATTTCTGACTATTTCTGACTATTTCTGACTTTGAAAAAAATATCGAAATTTTTCTTTCAACTTTTCTTTATTTATTATGAAAATTTAATTTTTCAGTTGATTTTTCATTTTTCTTTCAACTTTTCTTTATTTATTATGAAAATTAAATTTTTCAGTTGATTTTTCATTTTTGGGACTTAGAAAAATTTTCGATTTTTTTTCTCATATAATCTGACCTTCTATGGAATTGTTCATTTTTACACTTCTCATAATATACCTTTTAAACACACAAACAGCAAATGGCATTCTAGCGGGACTTAGAAAAATTTTCGAAATTTTCAAGAAAAAAAATTTTTGACATACACCTCAGTTTCATTGAGAAGTCTCTATTTCAAATGAATTCCACTTAAAAATCATATATATATTTTTTCCAATTGATTTTTTTATATTTCTGACTATTTCTGACTTTGAAAAAAATATCGAAATTTTTCTTTCAACTTTTCTTTATTTATTATGAAAATTGAATTTTTCAGTTGATTTTTCATTTTTCTTTCAACTTTTCTTTATTTATTATGAAAATTAAATTTTTCAGTTGATTTTTCATTTTTGGGACTTAGAAAAATTTTCGATTTTTTTTCTCATATAATCTGACCTTCTATGGAATTGTTCATTTTTACACTTCTCATAATATACCTTTTAAACACACAAACAGCAAATGGCATTCTAGCGGGACTTAGAAAAATTTTCGAAATTTTCAAGAAAAAAAATTTTTGACATACACCTCAGTTTCATTGAGAAGTCTCTATTTCAAATGAATTCCACTTAAAAATCATATATATATATTTTCCAATTGATTTTTTTATATTTCTGACTATTTCTGACTTTGAAAAAAATATCGAAATTTTTCTTTCAACTTTTCTTTATTTATTATGAAAATTTAATTTTTCAGTTGATTTTTCATTTTTCTTTCAACTTTTCTTTATTTATTATGAAAATTAAATTTGTCAGTTGATTTTTCATTTTTGGGACTTAGAAAAATTTTCGATTTTTTTTCTCATATAATCTGACCTTCTATGGAATTGTTCATTTTTACACTTCTCATAATATACCTTTTAAACACACAAACAGCAAATGGCATTCTAGCGGGACTATATTTTTTCCAATTGATTTTTTTATATTTCTGACTATTTCTGACTATTTCTGACTTTGAAAAAAATATCGAAATTTTTCTTTCAACTTTTCTTTATTTATTATGAAAATTTAATTTTTCAGTTGATTTTTCATTTTTCTTTCAACTTTTCTTTATTTATTATGAAAATTAAATTTTTCAGTTGATTTTTCATTTTTGGGACTTAGAAAAATTTTCGATTTTTTTTCTCATATAATCTGACCTTCTATGGAATTGTTCATTTTTACACTTCTCATAATATACCTTTTAAACACACAAACAGCAAATGGCATTCTAGCGGGACTTAGAAAAATTTTCGAAATTTTCAAGAAAAAAAATTTTTGACATACACCTCAGTTTCATTGAGAAGTCTCTATTTCAAATGAATTCCACTTAAAAATCATATATATATTTTTTCCAATTGATTTTTTTATATTTCTGACTATTTCTGACTTTGAAAAAAATATCGAAATTTTTCTTTCAACTTTTCTTTATTTATTATGAAAATTGAATTTTTCAGTTGATTTTTCATTTTTCTTTCAACTTTTCTTTATTTATTATGAAAATTAAATTTTTCAGTTGATTTTTCATTTTTGGGACTTAGAAAAATTTTCGATTTTTTTTCTCATATAATCTGACCTTCTATGGAATTGTTCATTTTTACACTTCTCATAATATACCTTTTAAACACACAAACAGCAAATGGCATTCTAGCGGGACTTAGAAAAATTTTCGAAATTTTCAAGAAAAAAAATTTTTGACATACACCTCAGTTTCATTGAGAAGTCTCTATTTCAAATGAATTCCACTTAAAAATCATATATATATATTTTCCAATTGATTTTTTTATATTTCTGACTATTTCTGACTTTGAAAAAAATATCGAAATTTTTCTTTCAACTTTTCTTTATTTATTATGAAAATTTAATTTTTCAGTTGATTTTTCATTTTTCTTTCAACTTTTCTTTATTTATTATGAAAATTAAATTTGTCAGTTGATTTTTCATTTTTGGGACTTAGAAAAATTTTCGATTTTTTTTCTCATATAATCTGACCTTCTATGGAATTGTTCATTTTTACACTTCTCATAATATACCTTTTAAACACACAAACAGCAAATGGCATTCTAGCGGGACTATATTTTTTCCAATTGATTTTTTTATATTTCTGACTATTTCTGACTATTTCTGACTTTGAAAAAAATATCGAAATTTTTCTTTCAACTTTTCTTTATTTATTATGAAAATTTAATTTTTCAGTTGATTTTTCATTTTTCTTTCAACTTTTCTTTATTTATTATGAAAATTAAATTTGTCAGTTGATTTTTCATTTTTGGGACTTAGAAAAATTTTCGATTTTTTTTCTCATATAATCTGACCTTCTATGGAATTGTTCATTTTTACACTTCTCATAATATACCTTTTAAACACACAAACAGCAAATGGCATTCTAGCGGGACTTAGAAAAATTTTCGAAATTTTCAAGAAAAAAAATTTTTGACATACACCTCAGTTTCATTGAGAAGTCTCTCTTTCAAATGAATTCCACTTAAAAATCATATATATATATTTTCCAATTGATTTTTTTATATTTCTGACTATTTCTGACTTTGAAAAAAATATCGAAATTTTTCTTTCAACTTTTCTTTATTTATTATGAAAATTTAATTTTTCAGTTGATTTTTCATTTTTCTTTCAACTTTTCTTTATTTATTATGAAAATTAAATTTGTCAGTTGATTTTTCATTTTTGGGACTTAGAAAAATTTTCGATTTTTTTTCTCATATAATCTGACCTTCTATGGAATTGTTCATTTTTACACTTCTCATAATATACCTTTTAAACACACAAACAGCAAATGGCATTCTAGCGGGACTATATTTTTTCCAATTGATTTTTTTATATTTCTGACTATTTCTGACTATTTCTGACTTTGAAAAAAATATCGAAATTTTTCTTTCAACTTTTCTTTATTTATTATGAAAATTTAATTTTTCAGTTGATTTTTCATTTTTCTTTCAACTTTTCTTTATTTATTATGAAAATTAAATTTGTCAGATGATTTTTCATTTTTGGGACTTAGAAAAATTTTCGATTTTTTTTCTCATATAATCTGACCTTCTATGGAATTGTTCATTTTTACACTTCTCATAATATACCTTTTAAACACACAAACAGCAAATGGCATTCTAGCGGGACTATATTTTTTCCAATTGATTTTTTTATATTTCTGACTATTTCTGACTATTTCTGACTTTGAAAAAAATATCGAAATTTTTCTTTCAACTTTTCTTTATTTATTATGAAAATTTAATTTTTCAGTTGATTTTTCATTTTTCTTTCAACTTTTCTTTATTTATTATGAAAATTAAATTTTTCAGTTGATTTTTCATTTTTGGGACTTAGAAAAATTTTCGATTTTTTTTCTCATATAATCTGACCTTCTATGGAATTGTTCATTTTTACACTTCTCATAATATACCTTTTAAACACACAAACAGCAAATGGCATTCTAGCGGGACTTAGAAAAATTTTCGAAATTTTCAAGAAAAAAAATTTTTGACATACACCTCAGTTTCATTGAGAAGTCTCTATTTCAAATGAATTCCACTTAAAAATCATATATATATATTTTCCAATTGATTTTTTTATATTTCTGACTATTTCTGACTTTGAAAAAAATATCGAAATTTTTCTTTCAACTTTTCTTTATTTATTATGAAAATTTAATTTTTCAGTTGATTTTTCATTTTTCTTTCAACTTTTCTTTATTTATTATGAAAATTAAATTTGTCAGTTGATTTTTCATTTTTGGGACTTAGAAAAATTTTCGATTTTTTTTCTCATATAATCTGACCTTCTATGGAATTGTTCATTTTTACACTTCTCATAATATACCTTTTAAACACACAAACAGCAAATGGCATTCTAGCGGGACTTAGAAAAATTTTCGAAATTTTCAAGAAAAAAAATTTTTGACATACACCTCAGTTTCATTGAGAAGTCTCTATTTCAAATGAATTCCACTTAAAAATCATATATATATTTTTTCCAATTGATTTTTTTATATTTCTGACTATTTCTGACTTTGAAAAAAATATCGAAATTTTTCTTTCAACTTTTCTTTATTTATTATGAAAATTTAATTTTTCAGTTGATTTTTCATTTTTCTTTCAACTTTTCTTTATTTATTATGAAAATTAAATTTGTCAGTTGATTTTTCATTTTTGGGACTTAGAAAAATTTTCGATTTTTTTTCTCATATAATCTGACCTTCTATGGAATTGTTCATTTTTACACTTCTCATAATATACCTTTTAAACACACAAACAGCAAATGGCATTCTAGCGGGACTATATTTTTTCCAATTGATTTTTTTATATTTCTGACTATTTCTGACTTTGAAAAAAATATCGAAATTTTTCTTTCAACTTTTCTTTATTTATTATGAAAATTTAATTTTTCAGTTGATTTTTCATTTTTCTTTCAACATTTCTTTATTTATTATGAAAATTAAATTTTTCAGTTGATTTTTCATTTTTGGGACTTAGAAAAATTTTCGATTTTTTTTCTCATATAATCTGACCTTCTATGGAATTGTTCATTTTTACACTTCTCATAATATACATTTTAAACACACAAACAGCAAATGGCATTCTAGCGGGACTTAGAAAAATTTTCGAAATTTTCAAGAAAAAAAATTTTTGACATACACCTCAGTTTCATTGAGAAGTCTCTATTTCAAATGAATTCCACTTAAAAATCATATATATATTTTTTCCAATTGATTTTTTTATATTTCTGACTATTTCTGACTTTGAAAAAAATATCGAAATTTTTCTTTCAACTTTTCTTTATTTATTATGAAAATTTAATTTTTCAGTTGATTTTTCATTTTTCTTTCAACTTTTCTTTATTTATTATGAAAATTAAATTTGTCAGTTGATTTTTCATTTTTGGGACTTAGAAAAATTTTCGATTTTTTTTCTCATATAATCTGACCTTCTATGGAATTGTTCATTTTTACACTTCTCATAATATACCTTTTAAACACACAAACAGCAAATGGCATTCTAGCGGGACTATATTTTTTCCAATTGATTTTTTTATATTTCTGACTATTTCTGACTATTTCTGACTTTGAAAAAAATATCGAAATTTTTCTTTCAACTTTTCTTTATTTATTATGAAAATTTAATTTTTCAGTTGATTTTTCATTTTTCTTTCAACTTTTCTTTATTTATTATGAAAATTAAATTTGTCAGTTGATTTTTCATTTTTGGGACTTAGAAAAATTTTCGATTTTTTTTCTCATATAATCTGACCTTCTATGGAATTGTTCATTTTTACACTTCTCATAATATACCTTTTAAACACACAAACAGCAAATGGCATTCTAGCGGGACTATATTTTTTCCAATTGATTTTTTTATATTTCTGACTATTTCTGACTATTTCTGACTTTGAAAAAAATATCGAAATTTTTCTTTCAACTTTTCTTTATTTATTATGAAAATTTAATTTTTCAGTTGATTTTTCATTTTTCTTTCAACTTTTCTTTATTTATTATGAAAATTAAATTTGTCAGTTGATTTTTCATTTTTGGGACTTAGAAAAATTTTCGATTTTTTTTCTCATATAATCTGACCTTCTATGGAATTGTTCATTTTTACACTTCTCATAATATACCTTTTAAACACACAAACAGCAAATGGCATTCTAGCGGGACTTAGAAAAATTTTCGAAATTTTCAAGAAAAAAAATTTTTGACATACACCTCAGTTTCATTGAGAAGTCTCTATTTCAAATGAATTCCACTTAAAAATCATATATATATTTTTTCCAATTGATTTTTTTATATTTCTGACTATTTCTGACTTTGAAAAAAATATCGAAATTTTTCTTTCAACTTTTCTTTATTTATTATGAAAATTGAATTTTTCAGTTGATTTTTCATTTTTCTTTCAACTTTTCTTTATTTATTATGAAAATTAAATTTTTCAGTTGATTTTTCATTTTGGGACTGAAAATTTTCGATTTTTTTTCTCATATAATCTGACCTTCTATGGAATTGTTCATTTTTACACTTCTCATAATATACCTTTTAAACACACAAACAGCAAATGGCATTCTAGCGGGACTTAGAAAAATTTTCGAAATTTTCAAGAAAAAAAATTTTTGACATACACCTCAGTTTCATTGAGAAGTCTCTATTTCAAATGAATTCCACTTAAAAATCATATATATATTTTTTCCAATTGATTTTTTTATATTTCTGACTATTTCTGACTTTGAAAAAAATATCGAAATTTTTCTTTCAACTTTTCTTTATTTATTATGAAAATTTAATTTTTCAGTTGATTTTTCATTTTTCTTTCAACTTTTCTTTATTTATTATGAAAATTAAATTTTTCAGTTGATTTTTCATTTTTGGGACTTAGAAAAATTTTCGATTTTTTTTCTCATATAATCTGACCTTCTATGGAATTGTTCATTTTTACACTTCTCATAATATACCTTTTAAACACACAAACAGCAAATGGCATTCTAGCGGGACTTAGAAAAATTTTCGAAATTTTCAAGAAAAAAAATTTTTGACATACACCTCAGTTTCATTGAGAAGTCTCTATTTCAAATGAATTCCACTTAAAAATCATATATATATTTTTTCCAATTGATTTTTTTATATTTCTGACTATTTCTGACTTTGAAAAAAATATCGAAATTTTTCTTTCAACTTTTCTTTATTTATTATGAAAATTTAATTTTTCAGTTGATTTTTCATTTTTCTTTCAACTTTTCTTTATTTATTATGAAAATTAAATTTGTCAGTTGATTTTTCATTTTTGGGACTTAGAAAAATTTTCGATTTTTTTTCTCATATAATCTGACCTTCTATGGAATTGTTCATTTTTACACTTCTCATAATATACCTTTTAAACACACAAACAGCAAATGGCATTCTAGCGGGACTATATTTTTTCCAATTGATTTTTTTATATTTCTGACTATTTCTGACTTTGAAAAAAATATCGAAATTTTTCTTTCAACTTTTCTTTATTTATTATGAAAATTTAATTTTTCAGTTGATTTTTCATTTTTCTTTCAACATTTCTTTATTTATTATGAAAATTAAATTTTTCAGTTGATTTTTCATTTTTGGGACTTAGAAAAATTTTCGATTTTTTTTCTCATATAATCTGACCTTCTATGGAATTGTTCATTTTTACACTTCTCATAATATACGTTTTAAACACACAAACAGCAAATGGCATTCTAGCGGGACTTAGAAAAATTTTCGAAATTTTCAAGAAAAAAAATTTTTGACATACACCTCAGTTTCATTGAGAAGTCTCTATTTCAAATGAATTCCACTTAAAAATCATATATATATTTTTTCCAATTGATTTTTTTATATTTCTGACTATTTCTGACTTTGAAAAAAATATCGAAATTTTTCTTTCAACTTTTCTTTATTTATTATGAAAATTTAATTTTTCAGTTGATTTTTCATTTTTCTTTCAACTTTTCTTTATTTATTATGAAAATTAAATTTGTCAGTTGATTTTTCATTTTTGGGACTTAGAAAAATTTTCGATTTTTTTTCTCATATAATCTGACCTTCTATGGAATTGTTCATTTTTACACTTCTCATAATATACCTTTTAAACACACAAACAGCAAATGGCATTCTAGCGGGACTATATTTTTTCCAATTGATTTTTTTATATTTCTGACTATTTCTGACTATTTCTGACTTTGAAAAAAATATCGAAATTTTTCTTTCAACTTTTCTTTATTTATTATGAAAATTTAATTTTTCAGTTGATTTTTCATTTTTCTTTCAACTTTTCTTTATTTATTATGAAAATTAAATTTTTCAGTTGATTTTTCATTTTTGGGACTTAGAAAAATTTTCGATTTTTTTTCTCATATAATCTGACCTTCTATGGAATTGTTCATTTTTACACTTCTCATAATATACCTTTTAAACACACAAACAGCAAATGGCATTCTAGCGGGACTTAGAAAAATTTTCGAAATTTTCAAGAAAAAAAATTTTTGACATACACCTCAGTTTCATTGAGAAGTCTCTATTTCAAATGAATTCCACTTAAAAATCATATATATATTTTTTCCAATTGATTTTTTTATATTTCTGACTATTTCTGACTTTGAAAAAAATATCGAAATTTTTCTTTCAACTTTTCTTTATTTATTATGAAAATTTAATTTTTCAGTTGATTTTTCATTTTTCTTTCAACTTTTCTTTATTTATTATGAAAATTAAATTTGTCAGTTGATTTTTCATTTTTGGGACTTAGAAAAATTTTCGATTTTTTTTCTCATATAATCTGACCTTCTATGGAATTGTTCATTTTTACACTTCTCATAATATACCTTTTAAACACACAAACAGCAAATGGCATTCTAGCGGGACTATATTTTTTCCAATTGATTTTTTTATATTTCTGACTATTTCTGACTTTGAAAAAAATATCGAAATTTTTCTTTCAACTTTTCTTTATTTATTATGAAAATTTAATTTTTCAGTTGATTTTTCATTTTTCTTTCAACATTTCTTTATTTATTATGAAAATTAAATTTTTCAGTTGATTTTTCATTTTTGGGACTTAGAAAAATTTTCGATTTTTTTTCTCATATAATCTGACCTTCTATGGAATTGTTCATTTTTACACTTCTCATAATATACATTTTAAACACACAAACAGCAAATGGCATTCTAGCGGGACTTAGAAAAATTTTCGAAATTTTCAAGAAAAAAAATTTTTGACATACACCTCAGTTTCATTGAGAAGTCTCTATTTCAAATGAATTCCACTTAAAAATCATATATATATTTTTTCCAATTGATTTTTTTATATTTCTGACTATTTCTGACTTTGAAAAAAATATCGAAATTTTTCTTTCAACTTTTCTTTATTTATTATGAAAATTTAATTTTTCAGTTGATTTTTCATTTTTCTTTCAACTTTTCTTTATTTATTATGAAAATTAAATTTGTCAGTTGATTTTTCATTTTTGGGACTTAGAAAAATTTTCGATTTTTTTTCTCATATAATCTGACCTTCTATGGAATTGTTCATTTTTACACTTCTCATAATATACCTTTTAAACACACAAACAGCAAATGGCATTCTAGCGGGACTATATTTTTTCCAATTGATTTTTTTATATTTCTGACTATTTCTGACTATTTCTGACTTTGAAAAAAATATCGAAATTTTTCTTTCAACTTTTCTTTATTTATTATGAAAATTTAATTTTTCAGTTGATTTTTCATTTTTCTTTCAACTTTTCTTTATTTATTATGAAAATTAAATTTTTCAGTTGATTTTTCATTTTTGGGACTTAGAAAAATTTTCGATTTTTTTTCTCATATAATCTGACCTTCTATGGAATTGTTCATTTTTACACTTCTCATAATATACCTTTTAAACACACAAACAGCAAATGGCATTCTAGCGGGACTTAGAAAAATTTTCGAAATTTTCAAGAAAAAAAATTTTTGACATACACCTCAGTTTCATTGAGAAGTCTCTATTTCAAATGAATTCCACTTAAAAATCATATATATATTTTTTCCAATTGATTTTTTTATATTTCTGACTATTTCTGACTTTGAAAAAAATATCGAAATTTTTCTTTCAACTTTTCTTTATTTATTATGAAAATTTAATTTTTCAGTTGATTTTTCATTTTTCTTTCAACTTTTCTTTATTTATTATGAAAATTAAATTTGTCAGTTGATTTTTCATTTTTGGGACTTAGAAAAATTTTCGATTTTTTTTCTCATATAATCTGACCTTCTATGGAATTGTTCATTTTTACACTTCTCATAATATACCTTTTAAACACACAAACAGCAAATGGCATTCTAGCGGGACTATATTTTTTCCAATTGATTTTTTTATATTTCTGACTATTTCTGACTATTTCTGACTTTGAAAAAAATATCGAAATTTTTCTTTCAACTTTTCTTTATTTATTATGAAAATTTAATTTTTCAGTTGATTTTTCATTTTTCTTTCAACTTTTCTTTATTTATTATGAAAATTAAATTTTTCAGTTGATTTTTCATTTTTGGGACTTAGAAAAATTTTCGATTTTTTTTCTCATATAATCTGACCTTCTATGGAATTGTTCATTTTTACACTTCTCATAATATACCTTTTAAACACACAAACAGCAAATGGCATTCTAGCGGGACTTAGAAAAATTTTCGAAATTTTCAAGAAAAACAATTTTTGACATACACCTCAGTTTCATTGAGAAGTCTCTATTTCAAATGAATTCCACTTAAAAATCATATATATATTTTTTCCAATTGATTTTTTTATATTTCTGACTATTTCTGACTTTGAAAAAAATATCGAAATTTTTCTTTCAACTTTTCTTTATTTATTATGAAAATTTAATTTTTCAGTTGATTTTTCATTTTTCTTTCAACTTTTCTTTATTTATTATGAAAATTAAATTTGTCAGTTGATTTTTCATTTTTGGGACTTAGAAAAATTTTCGATTTTTTTTCTCATATAATCTGACCTTCTATGGAATTGTTCATTTTTACACTTCTCATAATATACCTTTTAAACACACAAACAGCAAATGGCATTCTAGCGGGACTATATTTTTTCCAATTGATTTTTTTATATTTCTGACTATTTCTGACTATTTCTGACTTTGAAAAAAATATCGAAATTTTTCTTTCAACTTTTCTTTATTTATTATGAAAATTTAATTTTTCAGTTGATTTTTCATTTTTCTTTCAACTTTTCTTTATTTATTATGAAAATTAAATTTTTCAGTTGATTTTTCATTTTTGGGACTTAGAAAAATTTTCGATTTTTTTTCTCATATAATCTGACCTTCTATGGAATTGTTCATTTTTACACTTCTCATAATATACCTTTTAAACACACAAACAGCAAATGGCATTCTAGCGGGACTATATTTTTTCCAATTGATTTTTTTATATTTCTGACTATTTCTGACTATTTCTGACTTTGAAAAAAATATCGAAATTTTTCTTTCAACTTTTCTTTATTTATTATGAAAATTTAATTTTTCAGTTGATTTTTCATTTTTCTTTCAACTTTTCTTTATTTATTATGAAAATTAAATTTTTCAGTTGATTTTTCATTTTTGGGACTTAGAAAAATTTTCGATTTTTTTTCTCATATAATCTGACCTTCTATGGAATTGTTCATTTTTACACTTCTCATAATATACCTTTTAAACACACAAACAGCAAATGGCATTCTAGCGGGACTTAGAAAAATTTTCGAAATTTTCAAGAAAAAAAATTTTTGACATACACCTCAGTTTCATTGAGAAGTCTCTATTTCAAATGAATTCCACTTAAAAATCATATATATATTTTTTCCAATTGATTTTTTTATATTTCTGACTATTTCTGACTTTGAAAAAAATATCGAAATTTTTCTTTCAACTTTTCTTTATTTATTATGAAAATTTAATTTTTCAGTTGATTTTTCATTTTTCTTTCAACTTTTCTTTATTTATTATGAAAATTAAATTTGTCAGTTGATTTTTCATTTTTGGGACTTAGAAAAATTTTCGATTTTTTTTCTCATATAATCTGACCTTCTATGGAATTGTTCATTTTTACACTTCTCATAATATACCTTTTAAACACACAAACAGCAAATGGCATTCTAGCGGGACTATATTTTTTCCAATTGATTTTTTTATATTTCTGACTATTTCTGACTATTTCTGACTTTGAAAAAAATATCGAAATTTTTCTTTCAACTTTTCTTTATTTATTATGAAAATTTAATTTTTCAGTTGATTTTTCATTTTTCTTTCAACTTTTCTTTATTTATTATGAAAATTAAATTTTTCAGTTGATTTTTCATTTTTGGGACTTAGAAAAATTTTCGATTTTTTTTCTCATATAATCTGACCTTCTATGGAATTGTTCATTTTTACACTTCTCATAATATACCTTTTAAACACACAAACAGCAAATGGCATTCTAGCGGGACTATATTTTTTCCAATTGATTTTTTTATATTTCTGACTATTTCTGACTATTTCTGACTTTGAAAAAAATATCGAAATTTTTCTTTCAACTTTTCTTTATTTATTATGAAAATTTAATTTTTCAGTTGATTTTTCATTTTTCTTTCAACTTTTCTTTATTTATTATGAAAATTTAATTTTTCAGTTGATTTTTCATTTTTGGGACTTAGAAAAATTTTCGATTTTTTTTCTCATATAATCTGACCTTCTATGGAATTGTTCATTTTTACACTTCTCATAATATACCTTTTAAACACACAAACAGCAAATGGCATTCTAGCGGGACTTAGAAAAATTTTCGAAATTTTCAAGAAAAAAAATTTTTGACATACACCTCAGTTTCATTGAGAAGTCTCTATTTCAAATGAATTCCACTTAAAAATCATATATATATTTTTTCCAATTGATTTTTTTATATTTCTGACTATTTCTGACTTTGAAAAAAATATCGAAATTTTTCTTTCAACTTTTCTTTATTTATTATGAAAATTGAATTTTTCAGTTGATTTTTCATTTTTCTTTCAACTTTTCTTTATTTATTATGAAAATTAAATTTTTCAGTTGATTTTTCATTTTTGGGACTTAGAAAAATTTTCGATTTTTTTTCTCATATAATCTGACCTTCTATGGAATTGTTCATTTTTACACTTCTCATAATATACCTTTTAAACACACAAACAGCAAATGGCATTCTAGCGTGACTTAGAAAAATTTTCGAAATTTTCAAGAAAAAAAATTTTTGACATACACCTCAGTTTCATTGAGAAGTCTCTATTTCAAATGAATTCCACTTAAAAATCATATATATATTTTTTCCAATTGATTTTTTTATATTTCTGACTATTTCTGACTTTGAAAAAAATATCGAAATTTTTCTTTCAACTTTTCTTTATTTATTATGAAAATTGAATTTTTCAGTTGATTTTTCATTTTTCTTTCAACTTTTCTTTATTTATTATGAAAATTAAATTTTTCAGTTGATTTTTCATTTTTGGGACTTAGAAAAATTTTCGATTTTTTTTCTCATATAATCTGACCTTCTATGGAATTGTTCATTTTTACACTTCTCATAATATACCTTTTAAACACACAAACAGCAAATGGCATTCTAGCGGGACTTAGAAAAATTTTCGAAATTTTCAAGAAAAAAAATTTTTGACATACACCTCAGTTTCATTGAGAAGTCTCTATTTCAAATGAATTCCACTTAAAAATCATATATATATTTTTTCCAATTGATTTTTTTATATTTCTGACTATTTCTGACTTTGAAAAAAATATCGAAATTTTTCTTTCAACTTTTCTTTATTTATTATGAAAATTTAATTTTTCAGTTGATTTTTCATTTTTCTTTCAACTTTTCTTTATTTATTATGAAAATTAAATTTTTCAGTTGATTTTTCATTTTTGGGACTTAGAAAAATTTTCGATTTTTTTTCTCATATAATCTGACCTTCTATGGAATTGTTCATTTTTACACTTCTCATAATATACCTTTTAAACACACAAACAGCAAATGGCATTCTAGCGGGACTTAGAAAAATTTTCGAAATTTTCAAGAAAAAAAATTTTTGACATACACCTCAGTTTCATTGAGAAGTCTCTATTTCAAATGAATTCCACTTAAAAATCATATATATATTTTTTCCAATTGATTTTTTTATATTTCTGACTATTTCTGACTTTGAAAAAAATATCGAAATTTTTCTTTCAACTTTTCTTTATTTATTATGAAAATTTAATTTTTCAGTTGATTTTTCATTTTTCTTTCAACTTTTCTTTATTTATTATGAAAATTAAATTTGTCAGTTGATTTTTCATTTTTGGGACTTAGAAAAATTTTCGATTTTTTTTCTCATATAATCTGACCTTCTATGGAATTGTTCATTTTTACACTTCTCATAATATACCTTTTAAACACACAAACAGCAAATGGCATTCTAGCGGGACTATATTTTTTCCAATTGATTTTTTTATATTTCTGACTATTTCTGACTTTGAAAAAAATATCGAAATTTTTCTTTCAACTTTTCTTTATTTATTATGAAAATTTAATTTTTCAGTTGATTTTTCATTTTTCTTTCAACATTTCTTTATTTATTATGAAAATTAAATTTTTCAGTTGATTTTTCATTTTTGGGACTTAGAAAAATTTTCGATTTTTTTTCTCATATAATCTGACCTTCTATGGAATTGTTCATTTTTACACTTCTCATAATATACATTTTAAACACACAAACAGCAAATGGCATTCTAGCGGGACTTAGAAAAATTTTCGAAATTTTCAAGAAAAAAAATTTTTGACATACACCTCAGTTTCATTGAGAAGTCTCTATTTCAAATGAATTCCACTTAAAAATCATATATATATTTTTTCCAATTGATTTTTTTATATTTCTGACTATTTCTGACTTTGAAAAAAATATCGAAATTTTTCTTTCAACTTTTCTTTATTTATTATGAAAATTTAATTTTTCAGTTGATTTTTCATTTTTCTTTCAACTTTTCTTTATTTATTATGAAAATTAAATTTGTCAGTTGATTTTTCATTTTTGGGACTTAGAAAAATTTTCGATTTTTTTTCTCATATAATCTGACCTTCTATGGAATTGTTCATTTTTACACTTCTCATAATATACCTTTTAAACACACAAACAGCAAATGGCATTCTAGCGGGACTATATTTTTTCCAATTGATTTTTTTATATTTCTGACTATTTCTGACTATTTCTGACTTTGAAAAAAATATCGAAATTTTTCTTTCAACTTTTCTTTATTTATTATGAAAATTTAATTTTTCAGTTGATTTTTCATTTTTCTTTCAACTTTTCTTTATTTATTATGAAAATTAAATTTTTCAGTTGATTTTTCATTTTTGGGACTTAGAAAAATTTTCGATTTTTTTTCTCATATAATCTGACCTTCTATGGAATTGTTCATTTTTACACTTCTCATAATATACCTTTTAAACACACAAACAGCAAATGGCATTCTAGCGGGACTTAGAAAAATTTTCGAAATTTTCAAGAAAAAAAATTTTTGACATACACCTCAGTTTCATTGAGAAGTCCCTATTTCAAATGAATTCCACTTAAAAATCATATATATATTTTTTCCAATTGATTTTTTTATATTTCTGACTATTTCTGACTTTGAAAAAAATATCGAAATTTTTCTTTCAACTTTTCTTTATTTATTATGAAAATTTAATTTTTCAGTTGATTTTTCATTTTTCTTTCAACTTTTCTTTATTTATTATGAAAATTAAATTTGTCAGTTGATTTTTCATTTTTGGGACTTAGAAAAATTTTCGATTTTTTTTCTCATATAATCTGACCTTCTATGGAATTGTTCATTTTTACACTTCTCATAATATACCTTTTAAACACACAAACAGCAAATGGCATTCTAGCGGGACTATATTTTTTCCAATTGATTTTTTTATATTTCTGACTATTTCTGACTATTTCTGACTTTGAAAAAAATATCGAAATTTTTCTTTCAACTTTTCTTTATTTATTATGAAAATTTAATTTTTCAGTTGATTTTTAATTTTTCTTTCAACTTTTCTTTATTTATTATGAAAATTAAATTTTTCAGTTGATTTTTCATTTTTGGGACTTAGAAAAATTTTCGATTTTTTTTCTCATATAATCTGACCTTCTATGGAATTGTTCATTTTTACACTTCTCATAATATACCTTTTAAACACACAAACAGCAAATGGCATTCTAGCGGGACTATATTTTTTCCAATTGATTTTTTTATATTTCTGACTATTTCTGACTATTTCTGACTTTGAAAAAAATATCGAAATTTTTCTTTCAACTTTTCTTTATTTATTATGAAAATTTAATTTTTCAGTTGATTTTTCATTTTTCTTTCAACTTTTCTTTATTTATTATGAAAATTAAATTTTTCAGTTGATTTTTCATTTTTGGGACTTAGAAAAATTTTCGATTTTTTTTCTCATATAATCTGACCTTCTATGGAATTGTTCATTTTTACACTTCTCATAATATACCTTTTAAACACACAAACAGCAAATGGCATTCTAGCGGGACTTAGAAAAATTTTCGAAATTTTCAAGAAAAAAAATTTTTGACATACACCTCAGTTTCATTGAGAAGTCTCTATTTCAAATGAATTCCACTTAAAAATCATATATATATTTTTTCCAATTGATTTTTTTATATTTCTGACTATTTCTGACTTTGAAAAAAATATCGAAATTTTTCTTTCAACTTTTCTTTATTTATTATGAAAATTGAATTTTTCAGTTGATTTTTCATTTTTCTTTCAACTTTTCTTTATTTATTATGAAAATTAAATTTTTCAGTTGATTTTTCATTTTTGGGACTTAGAAAAATTTTCGATTTTTTTTCTCATATAATCTGACCTTCTATGGAATTGTTCATTTTTACACTTCTCATAATATACCTTTTAAACACACAAACAGCAAATGGCATTCTAGCGGGACTTAGAAAAATTTTCGAAATTTTCAAGAAAAAAAATTTTTGACATACACCTCAGTTTCATTGAGAAGTCTCTATTTCAAATGAATTCCACTTAAAAATCATATATATATTTTTTCCAATTGATTTTTTTATATTTCTGACTATTTCTGACTTTGAAAAAAATATCGAAATTTTTCTTTCAACTTTTCTTTATTTATTATGAAAATTGAATTTTTCAGTTGATTTTTCATTTTTCTTTCAACTTTTCTTTATTTATTATGAAAATTAAATTTTTCAGTTGATTTTTCATTTTTGGGACTTAGAAAAATTTTCGATTTTTTTTCTCATATAATCTGACCTTCTATGGAATTGTTCATTTTTACACTTCTCATAATATACCTTTTAAACACACAAACAGCAAATGGCATTCTAGCGGGACTTAGAAAAATTTTCGAAATTTTCAAGAAAAAAAATTTTTGACATACACCTCAGTTTCATTGAGAAGTCTCTATTTCAAATGAATTCCACTTAAAAATCATATATATATTTTTTCCAATTGATTTTTTTATATTTCTGACTATTTCTGACTTTGAAAAAAATATCGAAATTTTTCTTTCAACTTTTCTTTATTTATTATGAAAATTTAATTTTTCAGTTGATTTTTCATTTTTCTTTCAACTTTTCTTTATTTATTATGAAAATTAAATTTTTCAGTTGATTTTTCATTTTTGGGACTTAGAAAAATTTTCGATTTTTTTTCTCATATAATCTGACCTTCTATGGAATTGTTCATTTTTACACTTCTCATAATATACCTTTTAAACACACAAACAGCAAATGGCATTCTAGCGGGACTTAGAAAAATTTTCGAAATTTTCAAGAAAAAAAATTTTTGACATACACCTCAGTTTCATTGAGAAGTCTCTATTTCAAATGAATTCCACTTAAAAATCATATATATATTTTTTCCAATTGATTTTTTTATATTTCTGACTATTTCTGACTTTGAAAAAAATATCGAAATTTTTCTTTCAACTTTTCTTTATTTATTATGAAAATTTAATTTTTCAGTTGATTTTTCATTTTTCTTTCAACTTTTCTTTATTTATTATGAAAATTAAATTTGTCAGTTGATTTTTCATTTTTGGGACTTAGAAAAATTTTCAATTTTTTTTCTCATATAATCTGACCTTCTATGGAATTGTTCATTTTTACACTTCTCATAATATACCTTTTAAACACACAAACAGCAAATGGCATTCTAGCGGGACTATATTTTTTCCAATTGATTTTTTTATATTTCTGACTATTTCTGACTTTGAAAAAAATATCGAAATTTTTCTTTCAACTTTTCTTTATTTATTATGAAAATTTAATTTTTCAGTTGATTTTTCATTTTTCTTTCAACATTTCTTTATTTATTATGAAAATTAAATTTTTCAGTTGATTTTTCATTTTTGGGACTTAGAAAAATTTTCGATTTTTTTTCTCATATAATCTGACCTTCTATGGAATTGTTCATTTTTACACTTCTCATAATATACATTTTAAACACACAAACAGCAAATGGCATTCTAGCGGGACTTAGAAAAATTTTCGAAATTTTCAAGAAAAAAAATTTTTGACATACACCTCAGTTTCATTGAGAAGTCTCTATTTCAAATGAATTCCACTTAAAAATCATATATATATTTTTTCCAATTGATTTTTTTATATTTCTGACTATTTCTGACTTTGAAAAAAATATCGAAATTTTTCTTTCAACTTTTCTTTATTTATTATGAAAATTTAATTTTTCAGTTGATTTTTCATTTTTCTTTCAACTTTTCTTTATTTATTATGAAAATTAAATTTGTCAGTTGATTTTTCATTTTTGGGACTTAGAAAAATTTTCGATTTTTTTTCTCATATAATCTGACCTTCTATGGAATTGTTCATTTTTACACTTCTCATAATATACCTTTTAAACACACAAACAGCAAATGGCATTCTAGCGGGACTATATTTTTTCCAATTGATTTTTTTATATTTCTGACTATTTCTGACTATTTCTGACTTTGAAAAAAATATCGAAATTTTTCTTTCAACTTTTCTTTATTTATTATGAAAATTTAATTTTTCAGTTGATTTTTAATTTTTCTTTCAACTTTTCTTTATTTATTATGAAAATTAAATTTTTCAGTTGATTTTTCATTTTTGGGACTTAGAAAAATTTTCGATTTTTTTTCTCATATAATCTGACCTTCTATGGAATTGTTCATTTTTACACTTCTCATAATATACCTTTTAAACACACAAACAGCAAATGGCATTCTAGCGGGACTATATTTTTTCCAATTGATTTTTTTATATTTCTGACTATTTCTGACTATTTCTGACTTTGAAAAAAATATCGAAATTTTTCTTTCAACTTTTCTTTATTTATTATGAAAATTTAATTTTTCAGTTGATTTTTCATTTTTCTTTCAACTTTTCTTTATTTATTATGAAAATTAAATTTTTCAGTTGATTTTTCATTTTTGGGACTTAGAAAAATTTTCGATTTTTTTTCTCATATAATCTGACCTTCTATGGAATTGTTCATTTTTACACTTCTCATAATATACCTTTTAAACACACAAACAGCAAATGGCATTCTAGCGGGACTTAGAAAAATTTTCGAAATTTTCAAGAAAAAAAATTTTTGACATACACCTCAGTTTCATTGAGAAGTCTCTATTTCAAATGAATTCCACTTAAAAATCATATATATATTTTTTCCAATTGATTTTTTTATATTTCTGACTATTTCTGACTTTGAAAAAAATATCGAAATTTTTCTTTCAACTTTTCTTTATTTATTATGAAAATTGAATTTTTCAGTTGATTTTTCATTTTTCTTTCAACTTTTCTTTATTTATTATGAAAATTAAATTTTTCAGTTGATTTTTCATTTTTGGGACTTAGAAAAATTTTCGATTTTTTTTCTCATATAATCTGACCTTCTATGGAATTGTTCATTTTTACACTTCTCATAATATACCTTTTAAACACACAAACAGCAAATGGCATTCTAGCGGGACTTAGAAAAATTTTCGAAATTTTCAAGAAAAAAAATTTTTGACATACACCTCAGTTTCATTGAGAAGTCTCTATTTCAAATGAATTCCACTTAAAAATCATATATATATTTTTTCCAATTGATTTTTTTATATTTCTGACTATTTCTGACTTTGAAAAAAATATCGAAATTTTTCTTTCAACTTTTCTTTATTTATTATGAAAATTTAATTTTTCAGTTGATTTTTCATTTTTCTTTCAACTTTTCTTTATTTATTATGAAAATTAAATTTTTCAGTTGATTTTTCATTTTTGGGACTTAGAAAAATTTTCGATTTTTTTTCTCATATAATCTGACCTTCTATGGAATTGTTCATTTTTACACTTCTCATAATATACCTTTTAAACACACAAACAGCAAATGGCATTCTAGCGGGACTTAGAAAAATTTTCGAAATTTTCAAGAAAAAAAATTTTTGACATACACCTCAGTTTCATTGAGAAGTCTCTATTTCAAATGAATTCCACTTAAAAATCATATATATATTTTTTCCAATTGATTTTTTTATATTTCTGACTATTTCTGACTTTGAAAAAAATATCGAAATTTTTCTTTCAACTTTTCTTTATTTATTATGAAAATTTAATTTTTCAGTTGATTTTTCATTTTTCTTTCAACTTTTCTTTATTTATTATGAAAATTAAATTTGTCAGTTGATTTTTCATTTTTGGGACTTAGAAAAATTTTCGATTTTTTTTCTCATATAATCTGACCTTCTATGGAATTGTTCATTTTTACACTTCTCATAATATACCTTTTAAACACACAAACAGCAAATGGCATTCTAGCGGGACTATATTTTTTCCAATTGATTTTTTTATATTTCTGACTATTTCTGACTATTTCTGACTTTGAAAAAAATATCGAAATTTTTCTTTCAACTTTTCTTTATTTATTATGAAAATTTAATTTTTCAGTTGATTTTTAATTTTTCTTTCAACTTTTCTTTATTTATTATGAAAATTAAATTTTTCAGTTGATTTTTCATTTTTGGGACTTAGAAAAATTTTCGATTTTTTTTCTCATATAATCTGACCTTCTATGGAATTGTTCATTTTTACACTTCTCATAATATACCTTTTAAACACACAAACAGCAAATGGCATTCTAGCGGGACTATATTTTTTCCAATTGATTTTTTTATATTTCTGACTATTTCTGACTATTTCTGACTTTGAAAAAAATATCGAAATTTTTCTTTCAACTTTTCTTTATTTATTATGAAAATTTAATTTTTCAGTTGATTTTTCATTTTTCTTTCAACTTTTCTTTATTTATTATGAAAATTAAATTTTTCAGTTGATTTTTCATTTTTGGGACTTAGAAAAATTTTCGATTTTTTTTCTCATATAATCTGACCTTCTATGGAATTGTTCATTTTTACACTTCTCATAATATACCTTTTAAACACACAAACAGCAAATGGCATTCTAGCGGGACTTAGAAAAATTTTCGAAATTTTCAAGAAAAAAAATTTTTGACATACACCTCAGTTTCATTGAGAAGTCTCTATTTCAAATGAATTCCACTTAAAAATCATATATATATTTTTTCCAATTGATTTTTTTATATTTCTGACTATTTCTGACTTTGAAAAAAATATCGAAATTTTTCTTTCAACTTTTCTTTATTTATTATGAAAATTGAATTTTTCAGTTGATTTTTCATTTTTCTTTCAACTTTTCTTTATTTATTATGAAAATTAAATTTTTCAGTTGATTTTTCATTTTTGGGACTTAGAAAAATTTTCGATTTTTTTTCTCATATAATCTGACCTTCTATGGAATTGTTCATTTTTACACTTCTCATAATATACCTTTTAAACACACAAACAGCAAATGGCATTCTAGCGGGACTTAGAAAAATTTTCGAAATTTTCAAGAAAAAAAATTTTTGACATACACCTCAGTTTCATTGAGAAGTCTCTATTTCAAATGAATTCCACTTAAAAATCATATATATATTTTTTCCAATTGATTTTTTTATATTTCTGACTATTTCTGACTTTGAAAAAAATATCGAAATTTTTCTTTCAACTTTTCTTTATTTATTATGAAAATTTAATTTTTCAGTTGATTTTTCATTTTTCTTTCAACTTTTCTTTATTTATTATGAAAATTAAATTTTTCAGTTGATTTTTCATTTTTGGGACTTAGAAAAATTTTCGATTTTTTTTCTCATATAATCTGACCTTCTATGGAATTGTTCATTTTTACACTTCTCATAATATACCTTTTAAACACACAAACAGCAAATGGCATTCTAGCGGGACTTAGAAAAATTTTCGAAATTTTCAAGAAAAAAAATTTTTGACATACACCTCAGTTTCATTGAGAAGTCTCTATTTCAAATGAATTCCACTTAAAAATCATATATATATTTTTTCCAATTGATTTTTTTATATTTCTGACTATTTCTGACTTTGAAAAAAATATCGAAATTTTTCTTTCAACTTTTCTTTATTTATTATGAAAATTTAATTTTTCAGTTGATTTTTCATTTTTCTTTCAACTTTTCTTTATTTATTATGAAAATTAAATTTGTCAGTTGATTTTTCATTTTTGGGACTTAGAAAAATTTTCGATTTTTTTTCTCATATAATCTGACCTTCTATGGAATTGTTCATTTTTACACTTCTCATAATATACCTTTTAAACACACAAACAGCAAATGGCATTCTAGCGGGACTATATTTTTTCCAATTGATTTTTTTATATTTCTGACTATTTCTGACTTTGAAAAAAATATCGAAATTTTTCTTTCAACTTTTCTTTATTTATTATGAAAATTTAATTTTTCAGTTGATTTTTCATTTTTCTTTCAACATTTCTTTATTTATTATGAAAATTAAATTTTTCAGTTGATTTTTCATTTTTGGGACTTAGAAAAATTTTCGATTTTTTTTCTCATATAATCTGACCTTCTATGGAATTGTTCATTTTTACACTTCTCATAATATACATTTTAAACACACAAACAGCAAATGGCATTCTAGCGGGACTTAGAAAAATTTTCGAAATTTTCAAGAAAAAAAATTTTTGACATACACCTCAGTTTCATTGAGAAGTCTCTATTTCAAATGAATTCCACTTAAAAATCATATATATATTTTTTCCAATTGATTTTTTTATATTTCTGACTATTTCTGACTTTGAAAAAAATATCGAAATTTTTCTTTCAACTTTTCTTTATTTATTATGAAAATTTAATTTTTCAGTTGATTTTTCATTTTTCTTTCAACTTTTCTTTATTTATTATGAAAATTAAATTTGTCAGTTGATTTTTCATTTTTGGGACTTAGAAAAATTTTCGATTTTTTTTCTCATATAATCTGACCTTCTATGGAATTGTTCATTTTTACACTTCTCATAATATACCTTTTAAACACACAAACAGCAAATGGCATTCTAGCGGGACTATATTTTTTCCAATTGATTTTTTTATATTTCTGACTATTTCTGACTATTTCTGACTTTGAAAAAAATATCGAAATTTTTCTTTCAACTTTTCTTTATTTATTATGAAAATTTAATTTTTCAGTTGATTTTTAATTTTTCTTTCAACTTTTCTTTATTTATTATGAAAATTAAATTTTTCAGTTGATTTTTCATTTTTGGGACTTAGAAAAATTTTCGATTTTTTTTCTCATATAATCTGACCTTCTATGGAATTGTTCATTTTTACACTTCTCATAATATACCTTTTAAACACACAAACAGCAAATGGCATTCTAGCGGGACTATATTTTTTCCAATTGATTTTTTTATATTTCTGACTATTTCTGACTATTTCTGACTTTGAAAAAAATATCGAAATTTTTCTTTCAACTTTTCTTTATTTATTATGAAAATTTAATTTTTCAGTTGATTTTTCATTTTTCTTTCAACTTTTCTTTATTTATTATGAAAATTAAATTTTTCAGTTGATTTTTCATTTTTGGGACTTAGAAAAATTTTCGATTTTTTTTCTCATATAATCTGACCTTCTATGGAATTGTTCATTTTTACACTTCTCATAATATACCTTTTAAACACACAAACAGCAAATGGCATTCTAGCGGGACTTAGAAAAATTTTCGAAATTTTCAAGAAAAAAAATTTTTGACATACACCTCAGTTTCATTGAGAAGTCTCTATTTCAAATGAATTCCACTTAAAAATCATATATATATTTTTTCCAATTGATTTTTTTATATTTCTGACTATTTCTGACTTTGAAAAAAATATCGAAATTTTTCTTTCAACTTTTCTTTATTTATTATGAAAATTGAATTTTTCAGTTGATTTTTCATTTTTCTTTCAACTTTTCTTTATTTATTATGAAAATTAAATTTTTCAGTTGATTTTTCATTTTTGGGACTTAGAAAAATTTTCGATTTTTTTTCTCATATAATCTGACCTTCTATGGAATTGTTCATTTTTACACTTCTCATAATATACCTTTTAAACACACAAACAGCAAATGGCATTCTAGCGGGACTTAGAAAAATTTTCGAAATTTTCAAGAAAAAAAATTTTTGACATACACCTCAGTTTCATTGAGAAGTCTCTATTTCAAATGAATTCCACTTAAAAATCATATATATATTTTTTCCAATTGATTTTTTTATATTTCTGACTATTTCTGACTTTGAAAAAAATATCGAAATTTTTCTTTCAACTTTTCTTTATTTATTATGAAAATTTAATTTTTCAGTTGATTTTTCATTTTTCTTTCAACTTTTCTTTATTTATTATGAAAATTAAATTTTTCAGTTGATTTTTCATTTTTGGGACTTAGAAAAATTTTCGATTTTTTTTCTCATATAATCTGACCTTCTATGGAATTGTTCATTTTTACACTTCTCATAATATACCTTTTAAACACACAAACAGCAAATGGCATTCTAGCGGGACTATATTTTTTCCAATTGATTTTTTTATATTTCTGACTATTTCTGACTTTGAAAAAAATATCGAAATTTTTCTTTCAACTTTTCTTTATTTATTATGAAAATTTAATTTTTCAGTTGATTTTTCATTTTTCTTTCAACATTTCTTTATTTATTATGAAAATTAAATTTTTCAGTTGATTTTTCATTTTTGGGACTTAGAAAAATTTTCGATTTTTTTTCTCATATAATCTGACCTTCTATGGAATTGTTCATTTTTACACTTCTCATAATATACATTTTAAACACACAAACAGCAAATGGCATTCTAGCGGGACTTAGAAAAATTTTCGAAATTTTCAAGAAAAAAAATTTTTGACATACACCTCAGTTTCATTGAGAAGTCTCTATTTCAAATGAATTCCACTTAAAAATCATATATATATTTTTTCCAATTGATTTTTTTATATTTCTGACTATTTCTGACTTTGAAAAAAATATCGAAATTTTTCTTTCAACTTTTCTTTATTTATTATGAAAATTTAATTTTTCAGTTGATTTTTCATTTTTCTTTCAACTTTTCTTTATTTATTATGAAAATTAAATTTGTCAGTTGATTTTTCATTTTTGGGACTTAGAAAAATTTTCGATTTTTTTTCTCATATAATCTGACCTTCTATGGAATTGTTCATTTTTACACTTCTCATAATATACCTTTTAAACACACAAACAGCAAATGGCATTCTAGCGGGACTATATTTTTTCCAATTGATTTTTTTATATTTCTGACTATTTCTGACTATTTCTGACTTTGAAAAAAATATCGAAATTTTTCTTTCAACTTTTCTTTATTTATTATGAAAATTTAATTTTTCAGTTGATTTTTCATTTTTCTTTCAACTTTTCTTTATTTATTATGAAAATTAAATTTTTCAGTTGATTTTTCATTTTTGGGACTTAGAAAAATTTTCGATTTTTTTTCTCATATAATCTGACCTTCTATGGAATTGTTCATTTTTACACTTCTCATAATATACCTTTTAAACACACAAACAGCAAATGGCATTCTAGCGGGACTTAGAAAAATTTTCGAAATTTTCAAGAAAAAAAATTTTTGACATACACCTCAGTTTCATTGAGAAGTCTCTATTTCAAATGAATTCCACTTAAAAATCATATATATATTTTTTCCAATTGATTTTTTTATATTTCTGACTATTTCTGACTTTGAAAAAAATATCGAAATTTTTCTTTCAACTTTTCTTTATTTATTATGAAAATTTAATTTTTCAGTTGATTTTTCATTTTTCTTTCAACTTTTCTTTATTTATTATGAAAATTAAATTTGTCAGTTGATTTTTCATTTTTGGGACTTAGAAAAATTTTCGATTTTTTTTCTCATATAATCTGACCTTCTATGGAATTGTTCATTTTTACACTTCTCATAATATACCTTTTAAACACACAAACAGCAAATGGCATTCTAGCGGGACTATATTTTTTCCAATTGATTTTTTTATATTTCTGACTATTTCTGACTATTTCTGACTTTGAAAAAAATATCGAAATTTTTCTTTCAACTTTTCTTTATTTATTATGAAAATTTAATTTTTCAGTTGATTTTTAATTTTTCTTTCAACTTTTCTTTATTTATTATGAAAATTAAATTTTTCAGTTGATTTTTCATTTTTGGGACTTAGAAAAATTTTCGATTTTTTTTCTCATATAATCTGACCTTCTATGGAATTGTTCATTTTTACACTTCTCATAATATACCTTTTAAACACACAAACAGCAAATGGCATTCTAGCGGGACTATATTTTTTCCAATTGATTTTTTTATATTTCTGACTATTTCTGACTATTTCTGACTTTGAAAAAAATATCGAAATTTTTCTTTCAACTTTTCTTTATTTATTATGAAAATTTAATTTTTCAGTTGATTTTTCATTTTTCTTTCAACTTTTCTTTATTTATTATGAAAATTAAATTTTTCAGTTGATTTTTCATTTTTGGGACTTAGAAAAATTTTCGATTTTTTTTCTCATATAATCTGACCTTCTATGGAATTGTTCATTTTTACACTTCTCATAATATACCTTTTAAACACACAAACAGCAAATGGCATTCTAGCGGGACTTAGAAAAATTTTCGAAATTTTCAAGAAAAAAAATTTTTGACATACACCTCAGTTTCATTGAGAAGTCTCTATTTCAAATGAATTCCACTTAAAAATCATATATATATTTTTTCCAATTGATTTTTTTATATTTCTGACTATTTCTGACTTTGAAAAAAATATCGAAATTTTTCTTTCAACTTTTCTTTATTTATTATGAAAATTGAATTTTTCAGTTGATTTTTCATTTTTCTTTCAACTTTTCTTTATTTATTATGAAAATTAAATTTTTCAGTTGATTTTTCATTTTTGGGACTTAGAAAAATTTTCGATTTTTTTTCTCATATAATCTGACCTTCTATGGAATTGTTCATTTTTACACTTCTCATAATATACCTTTTAAACACACAAACAGCAAATGGCATTCTAGCGGGACTTAGAAAAATTTTCGAAATTTTCAAGAAAAAAAATTTTTGACATACACCTCAGTTTCATTGAGAAGTCTCTATTTCAAATGAATTCCACTTAAAAATCATATATATATTTTTTCCAATTGATTTTTTTATATTTCTGACTATTTCTGACTTTGAAAAAAATATCGAAATTTTTCTTTCAACTTTTCTTTATTTATTATGAAAATTGAATTTTTCAGTTGATTTTTCATTTTTCTTTCAACTTTTCTTTATTTATTATGAAAATTAAATTTTTCAGTTGATTTTTCATTTTTGGGACTTAGAAAAATTTTCGATTTTTTTTCTCATATAATCTGACCTTCTATGGAATTGTTCATTTTTACACTTCTCATAATATACCTTTTAAACACACAAACAGCAAATGGCATTCTAGCGGGACTTAGAAAAATTTTCGAAATTTTCAAGAAAAAAAATTTTTGACATACACCTCAGTTTCATTGAGAAGTCTCTATTTCAAATGAATTCCACTTAAAAATCATATATATATTTTTTCCAATTGATTTTTTTATATTTCTGACTATTTCTGACTTTGAAAAAAATATCGAAATTTTTCTTTCAACTTTTCTTTATTTATTATGAAAATTTAATTTTTCAGTTGATTTTTCATTTTTCTTTCAACTTTTCTTTATTTATTATGAAAATTAAATTTTTCAGTTGATTTTTCATTTTTGGGACTTAGAAAAATTTTCGATTTTTTTTCTCATATAATCTGACCTTCTATGGAATTGTTCATTTTTACACTTCTCATAATATACCTTTTAAACACACAAACAGCAAATGGCATTCTAGCGGGACTTAGAAAAATTTTCGAAATTTTCAAGAAAAAAAATTTTTGACATACACCTCAGTTTCATTGAGAAGTCTCTATTTCAAATGAATTCCACTTAAAAATCATATATATATTTTTTCCAATTGATTTTTTTATATTTCTGACTATTTCTGACTTTGAAAAAAATATCGAAATTTTTCTTTCAACTTTTCTTTATTTATTATGAAAATTTAATTTTTCAGTTGATTTTTCATTTTTCTTTCAACTTTTCTTTATTTATTATGAAAATTAAATTTGTCAGTTGATTTTTCATTTTTGGGACTTAGAAAAATTTTCGATTTTTTTTCTCATATAATCTGACCTTCTATGGAATTGTTCATTTTTACACTTCTCATAATATACCTTTTAAACACACAAACAGCAAATGGCATTCTAGCGGGACTATATTTTTTCCAATTGATTTTTTTATATTTCTGACTATTTCTGACTTTGAAAAAAATATCGAAATTTTTCTTTCAACTTTTCTTTATTTATTATGAAAATTTAATTTTTCAGTTGATTTTTCATTTTTCTTTCAACATTTCTTTATTTATTATGAAAATTAAATTTTTCAGTTGATTTTTCATTTTTGGGACTTAGAAAAATTTTCGATTTTTTTTCTCATATAATCTGACCTTCTATGGAATTGTTCATTTTTACACTTCTCATAATATACATTTTAAACACACAAACAGCAAATGGCATTCTAGCGGGACTTAGAAAAATTTTCGAAATTTTCAAGAAAAAAAATTTTTGACATACACCTCAGTTTCATTGAGAAGTCTCTATTTCAAATGAATTCCACTTAAAAATCATATATATATTTTTTCCAATTGATTTTTTTATATTTCTGACTATTTCTGACTTTGAAAAAAATATCGAAATTTTTCTTTCAACTTTTCTTTATTTATTATGAAAATTTAATTTTTCAGTTGATTTTTCATTTTTCTTTCAACTTTTCTTTATTTATTATGAAAATTAAATTTGTCAGTTGATTTTTCATTTTTGGGACTTAGAAAAATTTTCGATTTTTTTTCTCATATAATCTGACCTTCTATGGAATTGTTCATTTTTACACTTCTCATAATATACCTTTTAAACACACAAACAGCAAATGGCATTCTAGCGGGACTATATTTTTTCCAATTGATTTTTTTATATTTCTGACTATTTCTGACTATTTCTGACTTTGAAAAAAATATCGAAATTTTTCTTTCAACTTTTCTTTATTTATTATGAAAATTTAATTTTTCAGTTGATTTTTAATTTTTCTTTCAACTTTTCTTTATTTATTATGAAAATTAAATTTTTCAGTTGATTTTTCATTTTTGGGACTTAGAAAAATTTTCGATTTTTTTTCTCATATAATCTGACCTTCTATGGAATTGTTCATTTTTACACTTCTCATAATATACCTTTTAAACACACAAACAGCAAATGGCATTCTAGCGGGACTATATTTTTTCCAATTGATTTTTTTATATTTCTGACTATTTCTGACTATTTCTGACTTTGAAAAAAATATCGAAATTTTTCTTTCAACTTTTCTTTATTTATTATGAAAATTTAATTTTTCAGTTGATTTTTCATTTTTCTTTCAACTTTTCTTTATTTATTATGAAAATTAAATTTTTCAGTTGATTTTTCATTTTTGGGACTTAGAAAAATTTTCGATTTTTTTTCTCATATAATCTGACCTTCTATGGAATTGTTCATTTTTACACTTCTCATAATATACCTTTTAAACACACAAACAGCAAATGGCATTCTAGCGGGACTTAGAAAAATTTTCGAAATTTTCAAGAAAAAAAATTTTTGACATACACCTCAGTTTCATTGAGAAGTCTCTATTTCAAATGAATTCCACTTAAAAATCATATATATATTTTTTCCAATTGATTTTTTTATATTTCTGACTATTTCTGACTTTGAAAAAAATATCGAAATTTTTCTTTCAACTTTTCTTTATTTATTATGAAAATTGAATTTTTCAGTTGATTTTTCATTTTTCTTTCAACTTTTCTTTATTTATTATGAAAATTAAATTTTTCAGTTGATTTTTCATTTTTGGGACTTAGAAAAATTTTCGATTTTTTTTCTCATATAATCTGACCTTCTATGGAATTGTTCATTTTTACACTTCTCATAATATACCTTTTAAACACACAAACAGCAAATGGCATTCTAGCGGGACTTAGAAAAATTTTCGAAATTTTCAAGAAAAAAAATTTTTGACATACACCTCAGTTTCATTGAGAAGTCTCTATTTCAAATGAATTCCACTTAAAAATCATATATATATTTTTTCCAATTGATTTTTTTATATTTCTGACTATTTCTGACTTTGAAAAAAATATCGAAATTTTTCTTTCAACTTTTCTTTATTTATTATGAAAATTTAATTTTTCAGTTGATTTTTCATTTTTCTTTCAACTTTTCTTTATTTATTATGAAAATTAAATTTTTCAGTTGATTTTTCATTTTTGGGACTTAGAAAAATTTTCGATTTTTTTTCTCATATAATCTGACCTTCTATGGAATTGTTCATTTTTACACTTCTCATAATATACCTTTTAAACACACAAACAGCAAATGGCATTCTAGCGGGACTTAGAAAAATTTTCGAAATTTTCAAGAAAAAAAATTTTTGACATACACCTCAGTTTCATTGAGAAGTCTCTATTTCAAATGAATTCCACTTAAAAATCATATATATATTTTTTCCAATTGATTTTTTTATATTTCTGACTATTTCTGACTTTGAAAAAAATATCGAAATTTTTCTTTCAACTTTTCTTTATTTATTATGAAAATTTAATTTTTCAGTTGATTTTTCATTTTTCTTTCAACTTTTCTTTATTTATTATGAAAATTAAATTTGTCAGTTGATTTTTCATTTTTGGGACTTAGAAAAATTTTCGATTTTTTTTCTCATATAATCTGACCTTCTATGGAATTGTTCATTTTTACACTTCTCATAATATACCTTTTAAACACACAAACAGCAAATGGCATTCTAGCGGGACTATATTTTTTCCAATTGATTTTTTTATATTTCTGACTATTTCTGACTTTGAAAAAAATATCGAAATTTTTCTTTCAACTTTTCTTTATTTATTATGAAAATTTAATTTTTCAGTTGATTTTTCATTTTTCTTTCAACATTTCTTTATTTATTATGAAAATTAAATTTTTCAGTTGATTTTTCATTTTTGGGACTTAGAAAAATTTTCGATTTTTTTTCTCATATAATCTGACCTTCTATGGAATTGTTCATTTTTACACTTCTCATAATATACATTTTAAACACACAAACAGCAAATGGCATTCTAGCGGGACTTAGAAAAATTTTCGAAATTTTCAAGAAAAAAAATTTTTGACATACACCTCAGTTTCATTGAGAAGTCTCTATTTCAAATGAATTCCACTTAAAAATCATATATATATTTTTTCCAATTGATTTTTTTATATTTCTGACTATTTCTGACTTTGAAAAAAATATCGAAATTTTTCTTTCAACTTTTCTTTATTTATTATGAAAATTTAATTTTTCAGTTGATTTTTCATTTTTCTTTCAACTTTTCTTTATTTATTATGAAAATTAAATTTGTCAGTTGATTTTTCATTTTTGGGACTTAGAAAAATTTTCGATTTTTTTTCTCATATAATCTGACCTTCTATGGAATTGTTCATTTTTACACTTCTCATAATATACCTTTTAAACACACAAACAGCAAATGGCATTCTAGCGGGACTATATTTTTTCCAATTGATTTTTTTATATTTCTGACTATTTCTGACTATTTCTGACTTTGAAAAAAATATCGAAATTTTTCTTTCAACTTTTCTTTATTTATTATGAAAATTTAATTTTTCAGTTGATTTTTCATTTTTCTTTCAACTTTTCTTTATTTATTATGAAAATTAAATTTTTCAGTTGATTTTTCATTTTTGGGACTTAGAAAAATTTTCGATTTTTTTTCTCATATAATCTGACCTTCTATGGAATTGTTCATTTTTACACTTCTCATAATATACCTTTTAAACACACAAACAGCAAATGGCATTCTAGCGGGACTTAGAAAAATTTTCGAAATTTTCAAGAAAAAAAATTTTTGACATACACCTCAGTTTCATTGAGAAGTCTCTATTTCAAATGAATTCCACTTAAAAATCATATATATATTTTTTCCAATTGATTTTTTTATATTTCTGACTATTTCTGACTTTGAAAAAAATATCGAAATTTTTCTTTCAACTTTTCTTTATTTATTATGAAAATTTAATTTTTCAGTTGATTTTTCATTTTTCTTTCAACTTTTCTTTATTTATTATGAAAATTAAATTTGTCAGTTGATTTTTCATTTTTGGGACTTAGAAAAATTTTCGATTTTTTTTCTCATATAATCTGACCTTCTATGGAATTGTTCATTTTTACACTTCTCATAATATACCTTTTAAACACACAAACAGCAAATGGCATTCTAGCGGGACTATATTTTTTCCAATTGATTTTTTTATATTTCTGACTATTTCTGACTATTTCTGACTTTGAAAAAAATATCGAAATTTTTCTTTCAACTTTTCTTTATTTATTATGAAAATTGAATTTTTCAGTTGATTTTTCATTTTTCTTTCAACTTTTCTTTATTTATTATGAAAATTAAATTTTTCAGTTGATTTTTCATTTTTGGGACTTAGAAAAATTTTCGATTTTTTTTCTCATATAATCTGACCTTCTATGGAATTGTTCATTTTTACACTTCTCATAATATACCTTTTAAACACACAAACAGCAAATGGCATTCTAGCGGGACTTAGAAAAATTTTCGAAATTTTCAAGAAAAAAAATTTTTGACATACACCTCAGTTTCATTGAGAAGTCTCTATTTCAAATGAATTCCACTTAAAAATCATATATATATTTTTTCCAATTGATTTTTTTATATTTCTGACTATTTCTGACTTTGAAAAAAATATCGAAATTTTTCTTTCAACTTTTCTTTATTTATTATGAAAATTTAATTTTTCAGTTGATTTTTAATTTTTCTTTCAACTTTTCTTTATTTATTATGAAAATTAAATTTGTCAGTTGATTTTTCATTTTTGGGACTTAGAAAAATTTTCGATTTTTTTTCTCATATAATCTGACCTTCTATGGAATTGTTCATTTTTACACTTCTCATAATATACCTTTTAAACACACAAACAGCAAATGGCATTCTAGCGGGACTATATTTTTTCCAATTGATTTTTTTATATTTCTGACTATTTCTGACTATTTCTGACTTTGAAAAAAATATCGAAATTTTTCTTTCAACTTTTCTTTATTTATTATGAAAATTTAATTTTTCAGTTGATTTTTCATTTTTCTTTCAACTTTTCTTTATTTATTATGAAAATTAAATTTGTCAGTTGATTTTTCATTTTTGGGACTTAGAAAAATTTTCGATTTTTTTTCTCATATAATCTGACCTTCTATGGAATTGTTCATTTTTACACTTCTCATAATATACCTTTTAAACACACAAACAGCAAATGGCATTCTAGCGGGACTATATTTTTTCCAATTGATTTTTTTATATTTCTGACTATTTCTGACTTTGAAAAAAATATCGAAATTTTTCTTTCAACTTTTCTTTATTTATTATGAAAATTTAATTTTTCAGTTGATTTTTCATTTTTCTTTCAACTTTTCTTTATTTATTATGAAAATTAAATTTTTCAGTTGATTTTTCATTTTTGGGACTTAGAAAAATTTTCGATTTTTTTTCTCATATAATCTGACCTTCTATGGAATTGTTCATTTTTACACTTCTCATAATATACCTTTTAAACACACAAACAGCAAATGGCATTCTAGCGGGACTTAGAAAAATTTTCGAAATTTTCAAGAAAAAAAATTTTTGACATACACCTCAGTTTCATTGAGAAGTCTCTATTTCAAATGAATTCCACTTAAAAATCATATATATATTTTTTCCAATTGATTTTTTTATATTTCTGACTATTTCTGACTTTGAAAAAAATATCGAAATTTTTCTTTCAACTTTTCTTTATTTATTATGAAAATTTAATTTTTCAGTTGATTTTTCATTTTTCTTTCAACTTTTCTTTATTTATTATGAAAATTAAATTTGTCAGTTGATTTTTCATTTTTGGGACTTAGAAAAATTTTCGATTTTTTTTCTCATATAATCTGACCTTCTATGGAATTGTTCATTTTTACACTTCTCATAATATACCTTTTAAACACACAAACAGCAAATGGCATTCTAGCGGGACTATATTTTTTCCAATTGATTTTTTTATATTTCTGACTATTTCTGACTTTGAAAAAAATATCGAAATTTTTCTTTCAACTTTTCTTTATTTATTATGAAAATTTAATTTTTCAGTTGATTTTTCATTTTTCTTTCAACATTTCTTTATTTATTATGAAAATTAAATTTTTCAGTTGATTTTTCATTTTTGGGACTTAGAAAAATTTTCGATTTTTTTTCTCATATAATCTGACCTTCTATGGAATTGTTCATTTTTACACTTCTCATAATATACATTTTAAACACACAAACAGCAAATGGCATTCTAGCGGGACTTAGAAAAATTTTCGAAATTTTCAAGAAAAAAAATTTTTGACATACACCTCAGTTTCATTGAGAAGTCTCTATTTCAAATGAATTCCACTTAAAAATCATATATATATTTTTTCCAATTGATTTTTTTATATTTCTGACTATTTCTGACTTTGAAAAAAATATCGAAATTTTTCTTTCAACTTTTCTTTATTTATTATGAAAATTTAATTTTTCAGTTGATTTTTCATTTTTCTTTCAACTTTTCTTTATTTATTATGAAAATTAAATTTGTCAGTTGATTTTTCATTTTTGGGACTTAGAAAAATTTTCGATTTTTTTTCTCATATAATCTGACCTTCTATGGAATTGTTCATTTTTACACTTCTCATAATATACCTTTTAAACACACAAACAGCAAATGGCATTCTAGCGGGACTATATTTTTTCCAATTGATTTTTTTATATTTCTGACTATTTCTGACTATTTCTGACTTTGAAAAAAATATCGAAATTTTTCTTTCAACTTTTCTTTATTTATTATGAAAATTTAATTTTTCAGTTGATTTTTCATTTTTCTTTCAACTTTTCTTTATTTATTATGAAAATTAAATTTTTCAGTTGATTTTTCATTTTTGGGACTTAGAAAAATTTTCGATTTTTTTTCTCATATAATCTGACCTTCTATGGAATTGTTCATTTTTACACTTCTCATAATATACCTTTTAAACACACAAACAGCAAATGGCATTCTAGCGGGACTTAGAAAAATTTTCGAAATTTTCAAGAAAAAAAATTTTTGACATACACCTCAGTTTCATTGAGAAGTCTCTATTTCAAATGAATTCCACTTAAAAATCATATATATATTTTTTCCAATTGATTTTTTTATATTTCTGACTATTTCTGACTTTGAAAAAAATATCGAAATTTTTCTTTCAACTTTTCTTTATTTATTATGAAAATTTAATTTTTCAGTTGATTTTTCATTTTTCTTTCAACTTTTCTTTATTTATTATGAAAATTAAATTTGTCAGTTGATTTTTCATTTTTGGGACTTAGAAAAATTTTCGATTTTTTTTCTCATATAATCTGACCTTCTATGGAATTGTTCATTTTTACACTTCTCATAATATACCTTTTAAACACACAAACAGCAAATGGCATTCTAGCGGGACTATATTTTTTCCAATTGATTTTTTTATATTTCTGACTATTTCTGACTATTTCTGACTTTGAAAAAAATATCGAAATTTTTCTTTCAACTTTTCTTTATTTATTATGAAAATTGAATTTTTCAGTTGATTTTTCATTTTTCTTTCAACTTTTCTTTATTTATTATGAAAATTAAATTTTTCAGTTGATTTTTCATTTTTGGGACTTAGAAAAATTTTCGATTTTTTTTCTCATATAATCTGACCTTCTATGGAATTGTTCATTTTTACACTTCTCATAATATACCTTTTAAACACACAAACAGCAAATGGCATTCTAGCGGGACTTAGAAAAATTTTCGAAATTTTCAAGAAAAAAAATTTTTGACATACACCTCAGTTTCATTGAGAAGTCTCTATTTCAAATGAATTCCACTTAAAAATCATATATATATTTTTTCCAATTGATTTTTTTATATTTCTGACTATTTCTGACTTTGAAAAAAATATCGAAATTTTTCTTTCAACTTTTCTTTATTTATTATGAAAATTTAATTTTTCAGTTGATTTTTAATTTTTCTTTCAACTTTTCTTTATTTATTATGAAAATTAAATTTGTCAGTTGATTTTTCATTTTTGGGACTTAGAAAAATTTTCGATTTTTTTTCTCATATAATCTGACCTTCTATGGAATTGTTCATTTTTACACTTCTCATAATATACCTTTTAAACACACAAACAGCAAATGGCATTCTAGCGGGACTATATTTTTTCCAATTGATTTTTTTATATTTCTGACTATTTCTGACTATTTCTGACTTTGAAAAAAATATCGAAATTTTTCTTTCAACTTTTCTTTATTTATTATGAAAATTTAATTTTTCAGTTGATTTTTCATTTTTCTTTCAACTTTTCTTTATTTATTATGAAAATTAAATTTGTCAGTTGATTTTTCATTTTTGGGACTTAGAAAAATTTTCGATTTTTTTTCTCATATAATCTGACCTTCTATGGAATTGTTCATTTTTACACTTCTCATAATATACCTTTTAAACACACAAACAGCAAATGGCATTCTAGCGGGACTATATTTTTTCCAATTGATTTTTTTATATTTCTGACTATTTCTGACTTTGAAAAAAATATCGAAATTTTTCTTTCAACTTTTCTTTATTTATTATGAAAATTTAATTTTTCAGTTGATTTTTCATTTTTCTTTCAACATTTCTTTATTTATTATGAAAATTAAATTTTTCAGTTGATTTTTCATTTTTGGGACTTAGAAAAATTTTCGATTTTTTTTCTCATATAATCTGACCTTCTATGGAATTGTTCATTTTTACACTTCTCATAATATACATTTTAAACACACAAACAGCAAATGGCATTCTAGCGGGACTTAGAAAAATTTTCGAAATTTTCAAGAAAAAAAATTTTTGACATACACCTCAGTTTCATTGAGAAGTCTCTATTTCAAATGAATTCCACTTAAAAATCATATATATATTTTTTCCAATTGATTTTTTTATATTTCTGACTATTTCTGACTTTGAAAAAAATATCGAAATTTTTCTTTCAACTTTTCTTTATTTATTATGAAAATTTAATTTTTCAGTTGATTTTTCATTTTTCTTTCAACTTTTCTTTATTTATTATGAAAATTAAATTTGTCAGTTGATTTTTCATTTTTGGGACTTAGAAAAATTTTCGATTTTTTTTCTCATATAATCTGACCTTCTATGGAATTGTTCATTTTTACACTTCTCATAATATACCTTTTAAACACACAAACAGCAAATGGCATTCTAGCGGGACTATATTTTTTCCAATTGATTTTTTTATATTTCTGACTATTTCTGACTATTTCTGACTTTGAAAAAAATATCGAAATTTTTCTTTCAACTTTTCTTTATTTATTATGAAAATTTAATTTTTCAGTTGATTTTTCATTTTTCTTTCAACTTTTCTTTATTTATTATGAAAATTAAATTTGTCAGTTGATTTTTCATTTTTGGGACTTAGAAAAATTTTCGATTTTTTTTCTCATATAATCTGACCTTCTATGGAATTGTTCATTTTTACACTTCTCATAATATACCTTTTAAACACACAAACAGCAAATGGCATTCTAGCGGGACTATATTTTTTCCAATTGATTTTTTTATATTTCTGACTATTTCTGACTTTGAAAAAAATATCGAAATTTTTCTTTCAACTTTTCTTTATTTATTATGAAAATTTAATTTTTCAGTTGATTTTTCATTTTTCTTTCAACATTTCTTTATTTATTATGAAAATTAAATTTTTCAGTTGATTTTTCATTTTTGGGACTTAGAAAAATTTTCGATTTTTTTTCTCATATAATCTGACCTTCTATGGAATTGTTCATTTTTACACTTCTCATAATATACATTTTAAACACACAAACAGCAAATGGCATTCTAGCGGGACTTAGAAAAATTTTCGAAATTTTCAAGAAAAAAAATTTTTGACATACACCTCAGTTTCATTGAGAAGTCTCTATTTCAAATGAATTCCACTTAAAAATCATATATATATTTTTTCCAATTGATTTTTTTATATTTCTGACTATTTCTGACTTTGAAAAAAATATCGAAATTTTTCTTTCAACTTTTCTTTATTTATTATGAAAATTTAATTTTTCAGTTGATTTTTCATTTTTCTTTCAACTTTTCTTTATTTATTATGAAAATTAAATTTGTCAGTTGATTTTTCATTTTTGGGACTTAGAAAAATTTTCGATTTTTTTTCTCATATAATCTGACCTTCTATGGAATTGTTCATTTTTACACTTCTCATAATATACCTTTTAAACACACAAACAGCAAATGGCATTCTAGCGGGACTATATTTTTTCCAATTGATTTTTTTATATTTCTGACTATTTCTGACTATTTCTGACTTTGAAAAAAATATCGAAATTTTTCTTTCAACTTTTCTTTATTTATTATGAAAATTTAATTTTTCAGTTGATTTTTCATTTTTCTTTCAACTTTTCTTTATTTATTATGAAAATTAAATTTTTCAGTTGATTTTTCATTTTTGGGACTTAGAAAAATTTTCGATTTTTTTTCTCATATAATCTGACCTTCTATGGAATTGTTCATTTTTACACTTCTCATAATATACCTTTTAAACACACAAACAGCAAATGGCATTCTAGCGGGACTTAGAAAAATTTTCGAAATTTTCAAGAAAAAAAATTTTTGACATACACCTCAGTTTCATTGAGAAGTCTCTATTTCAAATGAATTCCACTTAAAAATCATATATATATTTTTTCCAATTGATTTTTTTATATTTCTGACTATTTCTGACTTTGAAAAAAATATCGAAATTTTTCTTTCAACTTTTCTTTATTTATTATGAAAATTTAATTTTTCAGTTGATTTTTCATTTTTCTTTCAACTTTTCTTTATTTATTATGAAAATTAAATTTGTCAGTTGATTTTTCATTTTTGGGACTTAGAAAAATTTTCGATTTTTTTTCTCATATAATCTGACCTTCTATGGAATTGTTCATTTTTACACTTCTCATAATATACCTTTTAAACACACAAACAGCAAATGGCATTCTAGCGGGACTATATTTTTTCCAATTGATTTTTTTATATTTCTGACTATTTCTGACTATTTCTGACTTTGAAAAAAATATCGAAATTTTTCTTTCAACTTTTCTTTATTTATTATGAAAATTTAATTTTTCAGTTGATTTTTCATTTTTCTTTCAACTTTTCTTTATTTATTATGAAAATTAAATTTTTCAGTTGATTTTTCATTTTTGGGACTTAGAAAAATTTTCGATTTTTTTTCTCATATAATCTGACCTTCTATGGAATTGTTCATTTTTACACTTCTCATAATATACCTTTTAAACACACAAACAGCAAATGGCATTCTAGCGGGACTTAGAAAAATTTTCGAAATTTTCAAGAAAAAAAATTTTTGACATACACCTCAGTTTCATTGAGAAGTCTCTATTTCAAATGAATTCCACTTAAAAATCATATATATATTTTTTCCAATTGATTTTTTTATATTTCTGACTATTTCTGACTTTGAAAAAAATATCGAAATTTTTCTTTCAACTTTTCTTTATTTATTATGAAAATTTAATTTTTCAGTTGATTTTTCATTTTTCTTTCAACTTTTCTTTATTTATTATGAAAATTAAATTTGTCAGTTGATTTTTCATTTTTGGGACTTAGAAAAATTTTCGATTTTTTTTCTCATATAATCTGACCTTCTATGGAATTGTTCATTTTTACACTTCTCATAATATACCTTTTAAACACACAAACAGCAAATGGCATTCTAGCGGGACTATATTTTTTCCAATTGATTTTTTTATATTTCTGACTATTTCTGACTATTTCTGACTTTGAAAAAAATATCGAAATTTTTCTTTCAACTTTTCTTTATTTATTATGAAAATTGAATTTTTCAGTTGATTTTTCATTTTTCTTTCAACTTTTCTTTATTTATTATGAAAATTAAATTTTTCAGTTGATTTTTCATTTTTGGGACTTAGAAAAATTTTCGATTTTTTTTCTCATATAATCTGACCTTCTATGGAATTGTTCATTTTTACACTTCTCATAATATACCTTTTAAACACACAAACAGCAAATGGCATTCTAGCGGGACTTAGAAAAATTTTCGAAATTTTCAAGAAAAAAAATTTTTGACATACACCTCAGTTTCATTGAGAAGTCTCTATTTCAAATGAATTCCACTTAAAAATCATATATATATTTTTTCCAATTGATTTTTTTATATTTCTGACTATTTCTGACTTTGAAAAAAATATCGAAATTTTTCTTTCAACTTTTCTTTATTTATTATGAAAATTTAATTTTTCAGTTGATTTTTCATTTTTCTTTCAACTTTTCTTTATTTATTATGAAAATTAAATTTGTCAGTTGATTTTTCATTTTTGGGACTTAGAAAAATTTTCGATTTTTTTTCTCATATAATCTGACCTTCTATGGAATTGTTCATTTTTACACTTCTCATAATATACCTTTTAAACACACAAACAGCAAATGGCATTCTAGCGGGACTATATTTTTTCCAATTGATTTTTTTATATTTCTGACTATTTCTGACTATTTCTGACTTTGAAAAAAATATCGAAATTTTTCTTTCAACTTTTCTTTATTTATTATGAAAATTTAATTTTTCAGTTGATTTTTCATTTTTCTTTCAACTTTTCTTTATTTATTATGAAAATTAAATTTTTCAGTTGATTTTTCATTTTTGGGACTTAGAAAAATTTTCGATTTTTTTTCTCATATAATCTGACCTTCTATGGAATTGTTCATTTTTACACTTCTCATAATATACCTTTTAAACACACAAACAGCAAATGGCATTCTAGCGGGACTATATTTTTTCCAATTGATTTTTTTATATTTCTGAATATTTCTGACTATTTCTGACTTTGAAAAAAATATCGAAATTTTTCTTTCAACTTTTCTTTATTTATTATGAAAATTTAATTTTTCAGTTGATTTTTCATTTTTCTTTCAACTTTTCTTTATTTATTATGAAAATTAAATTTTTCAGTTGATTTTTCATTTTTGGGACTTAGAAAAATTTTCGATTTTTTTTCTCATATAATCTGACCTTCTATGGAATTGTTCATTTTTACACTTCTCATAATATACCTTTTAAACACACAAACAGCAAATGGCATTCTAGCGGGACTTAGAAAAATTTTCGAAATTTTCAAGAAAAAAAATTTTTGACATACACCTCAGTTTCATTGAGAAGTCTCTATTTCAAATGAATTCCACTTAAAAATCATATATATATTTTTTCCAATTGATTTTTTTATATTTCTGACTATTTCTGACTTTGAAAAAAATATCGAAATTTTTCTTTCAACTTTTCTTTATTTATTATGAAAATTGAATTTTTCAGTTGATTTTTCATTTTTCTTTCAACTTTTCTTTATTTATTATGAAAATTAAATTTTTCAGTTGATTTTTCATTTTTGGGACTTAGAAAAATTTTCGATTTTTTTTCTCATATAATCTGACCTTCTATGGAATTGTTCATTTTTACACTTCTCATAATATACCTTTTAAACACACAAACAGCAAATGGCATTCTAGCGGGACTTAGAAAAATTTTCGAAATTTTCAAGAAAAAAAATTTTTGACATACACCTCAGTTTCATTGAGAAGTCTCTATTTCAAATGAATTCCACTTAAAAATCATATATATATTTTTTCCAATTGATTTTTTTATATTTCTGACTATTTCTGACTTTGAAAAAAATATCGAAATTTTTCTTTCAACTTTTCTTTATTTATTATGAAAATTTAATTTTTCAGTTGATTTTTCATTTTTCTTTCAACATTTCTTTATTTATTATGAAAATTAAATTTGTCAGTTGATTTTTCATTTTTGGGACTTAGAAAAATTTTCGATTTTTTTTCTCATATAATCTGACCTTCTATGGAATTGTTCATTTTTACACTTCTCATAATATACCTTTTAAACACACAAACAGCAAATGGCATTCTAGCGGGACTATATTTTTTCCAATTGATTTTTTTATATTTCTGACTATTTCTGACTATTTCTGACTTTGAAAAAAATATCGAAATTTTTCTTTCAACTTTTCTTTATTTATTATGAAAATTTAATTTTTCAGTTGATTTTTCATTTTTCTTTCAACTTTTCTTTATTTATTATGAAAATTAAATTTTTCAGTTGATTTTTCATTTTTGGGACTTAGAAAAATTTTCGATTTTTTTTCTCATATAATCTGACCTTCTATGGAATTGTTCATTTTTACACTTCTCATAATATACCTTTTAAACACACAAACAGCAAATGGCATTCTAGCGGGACTATATTTTTTCCAATTGATTTTTTTATATTTCTGAATATTTCTGACTATTTCTGACTTTGAAAAAAATATCGAAATTTTTCTTTCAACTTTTCTTTATTTATTATGAAAATTTAATTTTTCAGTTGATTTTTCATTTTTCTTTCAACTTTTCTTTATTTATTATGAAAATTAAATTTTTCAGTTGATTTTTCATTTTTGGGACTTAGAAAAATTTTCGATTTTTTTTCTCATATAATCTGACCTTCTATGGAATTGTTCATTTTTACACTTCTCATAATATACCTTTTAAACACACAAACAGCAAATGGCATTCTAGCGGGACTTAGAAAAATTTTCGAAATTTTCAAGAAAAAAAATTTTTGACATACACCTCAGTTTCATTGAGAAGTCTCTATTTCAAATGAATTCCACTTAAAAATCATATATATATTTTTTCCAATTGATTTTTTTATATTTCTGACTATTTCTGACTTTGAAAAAAATATCGAAATTTTTCTTTCAACTTTTCTTTATTTATTATGAAAATTGAATTTTTCAGTTGATTTTTCATTTTTCTTTCAACTTTTCTTTATTTATTATGAAAATTAAATTTTTCAGTTGATTTTTCATTTTTGGGACTTAGAAAAATTTTCGATTTTTTTTCTCATATAATCTGACCTTCTATGGAATTGTTCATTTTTACACTTCTCATAATATACCTTTTAAACACACAAACAGCAAATGGCATTCTAGCGGGACTTAGAAAAATTTTCGAAATTTTCAAGAAAAAAAATTTTTGACATACACCTCAGTTTCATTGAGAAGTCTCTATTTCAAATGAATTCCACTTAAAAATCATATATATATTTTTTCCAATTGATTTTTTTATATTTCTGACTATTTCTGACTTTGAAAAAAATATCGAAATTTTTCTTTCAACTTTTCTTTATTTATTATGAAAATTTAATTTTTCAGTTGATTTTTCATTTTTCTTTCAACTTTTCTTTATTTATTATGAAAATTAAATTTGTCAGTTGATTTTTCATTTTTGGGACTTAGAAAAATTTTCGATTTTTTTTCTCATATAATCTGACCTTCTATGGAATTGTTCATTTTTACACTTCTCATAATATACCTTTTAAACACACAAACAGCAAATGGCATTCTAGCGGGACTATATTTTTTCCAATTGATTTTTTTATATTTCTGACTATTTCTGACTATTTCTGACTTTGAAAAAAATATCGAAATTTTTCTTTCAACTTTTCTTTATTTATTATGAAAATTTAATTTTTCAGTTGATTTTTCATTTTTCTTTCAACTTTTCTTTATTTATTATGAAAATTAAATTTTTCAGTTGATTTTTCATTTTTGGGACTTAGAAAAATTTTCGATTTTTTTTCTCATATAATCTGACCTTCTATGGAATTGTTCATTTTTACACTTCTCATAATATACCTTTTAAACACACAAACAGCAAATGGCATTCTAGCGGGACTATATTTTTTCCAATTGATTTTTTTATATTTCTGACTATTTCTGACTATTTCTGACTTTGAAAAAAATATCGAAATTTTTCTTTCAACTTTTCTTTATTTATTATGAAAATTTAATTTTTCAGTTGATTTTTCATTTTTCTTTCAACTTTTCTTTATTTATTATGAAAATTAAATTTTTCAGTTGATTTTTCATTTTTGGGACTTAGAAAAATTTTCGATTTTTTTTCTCATATAATCTGACCTTCTATGGAATTGTTCATTTTTACACTTCTCATAATATACCTTTTAAACACACAAACAGCAAATGGCATTCTAGCGGGACTATATTTTTTCCAATTGATTTTTTTATATTTCTGAATATTTCTGACTATTTCTGACTTTGAAAAAAATATCGAAATTTTTCTTTCAACTTTTCTTTATTTATTATGAAAATTTAATTTTTCAGTTGATTTTTCATTTTTCTTTCAACTTTTCTTTATTTATTATGAAAATTAAATTTTTCAGTTGATTTTTCATTTTTGGGACTTAGAAAAATTTTCGATTTTTTTTCTCATATAATCTGACCTTCTATGGAATTGTTCATTTTTACACTTCTCATAATATACCTTTTAAACACACAAACAGCAAATGGCATTCTAGCGGGACTTAGAAAAATTTTCGAAATTTTCAAGAAAAAAAATTTTTGACATACACCTCAGTTTCATTGAGAAGTCTCTATTTCAAATGAATTCCACTTAAAAATCATATATATATTTTTTCCAATTGATTTTTTTATATTTCTGACTATTTCTGACTTTGAAAAAAATATCGAAATTTTTCTTTCAACTTTTCTTTATTTATTATGAAAATTGAATTTTTCAGTTGATTTTTCATTTTTCTTTCAACTTTTCTTTATTTATTATGAAAATTAAATTTTTCAGTTGATTTTTCATTTTTGGGACTTAGAAAAATTTTCGATTTTTTTTCTCATATAATCTGACCTTCTATGGAATTGTTCATTTTTACACTTCTCATAATATACCTTTTAAACACACAAACAGCAAATGGCATTCTAGCGGGACTATATTTTTTCCAATTGATTTTTTTATATTTCTGAATATTTCTGACTATTTCTGACTTTGAAAAAAATATCGAAATTTTTCTTTCAACTTTTCTTTATTTATTATGAAAATTTAATTTTTCAGTTGATTTTTCATTTTTCTTTCAACTTTTCTTTATTTATTATGAAAATTAAATTTTTCAGTTGATTTTTCATTTTTGGGACTTAGAAAAATTTTCGATTTTTTTTCTCATATAATCTGACCTTCTATGGAATTGTTCATTTTTACACTTCTCATAATATACCTTTTAAACACACAAACAGCAAATGGCATTCTAGCGGGACTTAGAAAAATTTTCGAAATTTTCAAGAAAAAAAATTTTTGACATACACCTCAGTTTCATTGAGAAGTCTCTATTTCAAATGAATTCCACTTAAAAATCATATATATATTTTTTCCAATTGATTTTTTTATATTTCTGACTATTTCTGACTTTGAAAAAAATATCGAAATTTTTCTTTCAACTTTTCTTTATTTATTATGAAAATTGAATTTTTCAGTTGATTTTTCATTTTTCTTTCAACTTTTCTTTATTTATTATGAAAATTAAATTTTTCAGTTGATTTTTCATTTTTGGGACTTAGAAAAATTTTCGATTTTTTTTCTCATATAATCTGACCTTCTATGGAATTGTTCATTTTTACACTTCTCATAATATACCTTTTAAACACACAAACAGCAAATGGCATTCTAGCGGGACTTAGAAAAATTTTCGAAATTTTCAAGAAAAAAAATTTTTGACATACACCTCAGTTTCATTGAGAAGTCTCTATTTCAAATGAATTCCACTTAAAAATCATATATATATTTTTTCCAATTGATTTTTTTATATTTCTGACTATTTCTGACTTTGAAAAAAATATCGAAATTTTTCTTTCAACTTTTCTTTATTTATTATGAAAATTTAATTTTTCAGTTGATTTTTCATTTTTCTTTCAACTTTTCTTTATTTATTATGAAAATTAAATTTTTCAGTTGATTTTTCATTTTTGGGACTTAGAAAAATTTTCGATTTTTTTTCTCATATAATCTGACCTTCTATGGAATTGTTCATTTTTACACTTCTCATAATATACCTTTTAAACACACAAACAGCAAATGGCATTCTAGCGGGACTATATTTTTTCCAATTGATTTTTTTATATTTCTGACTATTTCTGACTATTTCTGACTTTGAAAAAAATATCGAAATTTTTCTTTCAACTTTTCTTTATTTATTATGAAAATTTAATTTTTCAGTTGATTTTTCATTTTTCTTTCAACTTTTCTTTATTTATTATGAAAATTAAATTTGTCAGTTGATTTTTCATTTTTGGGACTTAGAAAAATTTTCGATTTTTTTTCTCATATAATCTGACCTTCTATGGAATTGTTCATTTTTACACTTCTCATAATATACCTTTTAAACACACAAACAGCAAATGGCATTCTAGCGGGACTTAGAAAAATTTTCGAAATTTTCAAGAAAAAAAATTTTTGACATACACCTCAGTTTCATTGAGAAGTCTCTATTTCAAATGAATTCCACTTAAAAATCATATATATATTTTTTCCAATTGATTTTTTTTATATTTCTGACTATTTCTGACTTTGAAAAAAATATCGAAATTTTTCTTTCAACTTTTCTTTATTTATTATGAAAATTTAATTTTTCAGTTGATTTTTCATTTTTCTTTCAACTTTTCTTTATTTATTATGAAAATTAAATTTGTCAGTTGATTTTTCATTTTTGGGACTTAGAAAAATTTTCGATTTTTTTTCTCATATAATCTGACCTTCTATGGAATTGTTCATTTTTACACTTCTCATAATATACCTTTTAAACACACAAACAGCAAATGGCATTCTAGCGGGACTATATTTTTTCCAATTGATTTTTTTATATTTCTGACTATTTCTGACTATTTCTGACTTTGAAAAAAATATCGAAATTTTTCTTTCAACTTTTCTTTATTTATTATGAAAATTGAATTTTTCAGTTGATTTTTCATTTTTCTTTCAACTTTTCTTTATTTATTATGAAAATTAAATTTTTCAGTTGATTTTTCATTTTTGGGACTTAGAAAAATTTTCGATTTTTTTTCTCATATAATCTGACCTTCTATGGAATTGTTCATTTTTACACTTCTCATAATATACCTTTTAAACACACAAACAGCAAATGGCATTCTAGCGGGACTTAGAAAAATTTTCGAAATTTTCAAGAAAAAAAATTTTTGACATACACCTCAGTTTCATTGAGAAGTCTCTATTTCAAATGAATTCCACTTAAAAATCATATATATATTTTTTCCAATTGATTTTTTTATATTTCTGACTATTTCTGACTTTGAAAAAAATATCGAAATTTTTCTTTCAACTTTTCTTTATTTATTATGAAAATTTAATTTTTCAGTTGATTTTTCATTTTTCTTTCAACTTTTCTTTATTTATTATGAAAATTAAATTTTTCAGTTGATTTTTCATTTTTGGGACTTAGAAAAATTTTCGATTTTTTTTCTCATATAATCTGACCTTCTATGGAATTGTTCATTTTTACACTTCTCATAATATACCTTTTAAACACACAAACAGCAAATGGCATTCTAGCGGGACTATATTTTTTCCAATTGATTTTTTTATATTTCTGACTATTTCTGACTATTTCTGACTTTGAAAAAAATATCGAAATTTTTCTTTCAACTTTTCTTTATTTATTATGAAAATTTAATTTTTCAGTTGATTTTTCATTTTTCTTTCAACTTTTCTTTATTTATTATGAAAATTAAATTTGTCAGTTGATTTTTCATTTTTGGGACTTAGAAAAATTTTCGATTTTTTTTCTCATATAATCTGACCTTCTATGGAATTGTTCATTTTTACACTTCTCATAATATACCTTTTAAACACACAAACAGCAAATGGCATTCTAGCGGGACTTAGAAAAATTTTCGAAATTTTCAAGAAAAAAAATTTTTGACATACACCTCAGTTTCATTGAGAAGTCTCTATTTCAAATGAATTCCACTTAAAAATCATATATATATTTTTTCCAATTGATTTTTTTTATATTTCTGACTATTTCTGACTTTGAAAAAAATATCGAAATTTTTCTTTCAACTTTTCTTTATTTATTATGAAAATTTAATTTTTCAGTTGATTTTTCATTTTTCTTTCAACTTTTCTTTATTTATTATGAAAATTAAATTTGTCAGTTGATTTTTCATTTTTGGGACTTAGAAAAATTTTCGATTTTTTTTCTCATATAATCTGACCTTCTATGGAATTGTTCATTTTTACACTTCTCATAATATACCTTTTAAACACACAAACAGCAAATGGCATTCTAGCGGGACTATATTTTTTCCAATTGATTTTTTTATATTTCTGACTATTTCTGACTATTTCTGACTTTGAAAAAAATATCGAAATTTTTCTTTCAACTTTTCTTTATTTATTATGAAAATTGAATTTTTCAGTTGATTTTTCATTTTTCTTTCAACTTTTCTTTATTTATTATGAAAATTAAATTTTTCAGTTGATTTTTCATTTTTGGGACTTAGAAAAATTTTCGATTTTTTTTCTCATATAATCTGACCTTCTATGGAATTGTTCATTTTTACACTTCTCATAATATACCTTTTAAACACACAAACAGCAAATGGCATTCTAGCGGGACTATATTTTTTCCAATTGATTTTTTTATATTTCTGACTATTTCTGACTATTTCTGACTTTGAAAAAAATATCGAAATTTTTCTTTCAACTTTTCTTTATTTATTATGAAAATTTAATTTTTCAGTTGATTTTTCATTTTTCTTTCAACTTTTCTTTATTTATTATGAAAATTAAATTTTTCAGTTGATTTTTCATTTTTGGGACTTAGAAAAATTTTCGATTTTTTTTCTCATATAATCTGACCTTCTATGGAATTGTTCATTTTTACACTTCTCATAATATACCTTTTAAACACACAAACAGCAAATGGCATTCTAGCGGGACTATATTTTTTCCAATTGATTTTTTTATATTTCTGAATATTTCTGACTATTTCTGACTTTGAAAAAAATATCGAAATTTTTCTTTCAACTTTTCTTTATTTATTATGAAAATTTAATTTTTCAGTTGATTTTTCATTTTTCTTTCAACTTTTCTTTATTTATTATGAAAATTAAATTTTTCAGTTGATTTTTCATTTTTGGGACTTAGAAAAATTTTCGATTTTTTTTCTCATATAATCTGACCTTCTATGGAATTGTTCATTTTTACACTTCTCATAATATACCTTTTAAACACACAAACAGCAAATGGCATTCTAGCGGGACTTAGAAAAATTTTCGAAATTTTCAAGAAAAAAAATTTTTGACATACACCTCAGTTTCATTGAGAAGTCTCTATTTCAAATGAATTCCACTTAAAAATCATATATATATTTTTTCCAATTGATTTTTTTATATTTCTGACTATTTCTGACTTTGAAAAAAATATCGAAATTTTTCTTTCAACTTTTCTTTATTTATTATGAAAATTGAATTTTTCAGTTGATTTTTCATTTTTCTTTCAACTTTTCTTTATTTATTATGAAAATTAAATTTTTCAGTTGATTTTTCATTTTTGGGACTTAGAAAAATTTTCGATTTTTTTTCTCATATAATCTGACCTTCTATGGAATTGTTCATTTTTACACTTCTCATAATATACCTTTTAAACACACAAACAGCAAATGGCATTCTAGCGGGACTATATTTTTTCCAATTGATTTTTTTATATTTCTGAATATTTCTGACTATTTCTGACTTTGAAAAAAATATCGAAATTTTTCTTTCAACTTTTCTTTATTTATTATGAAAATTTAATTTTTCAGTTGATTTTTCATTTTTCTTTCAACTTTTCTTTATTTATTATGAAAATTAAATTTTTCAGTTGATTTTTCATTTTTGGGACTTAGAAAAATTTTCGATTTTTTTTCTCATATAATCTGACCTTCTATGGAATTGTTCATTTTTACACTTCTCATAATATACCTTTTAAACACACAAACAGCAAATGGCATTCTAGCGGGACTTAGAAAAATTTTCGAAATTTTCAAGAAAAAAAATTTTTGACATACACCTCAGTTTCATTGAGAAGTCTCTATTTCAAATGAATTCCACTTAAAAATCATATATATATTTTTTCCAATTGATTTTTTTATATTTCTGACTATTTCTGACTTTGAAAAAAATATCGAAATTTTTCTTTCAACTTTTCTTTATTTATTATGAAAATTGAATTTTTCAGTTGATTTTTCATTTTTCTTTCAACTTTTCTTTATTTATTATGAAAATTAAATTTTTCAGTTGATTTTTCATTTTTGGGACTTAGAAAAATTTTCGATTTTTTTTCTCATATAATCTGACCTTCTATGGAATTGTTCATTTTTACACTTCTCATAATATACCTTTTAAACACACAAACAGCAAATGGCATTCTAGCGGGACTTAGAAAAATTTTCGAAATTTTCAAGAAAAAAAATTTTTGACATACACCTCAGTTTCATTGAGAAGTCTCTATTTCAAATGAATTCCACTTAAAAATCATATATATATTTTTTCCAATTGATTTTTTTATATTTCTGACTATTTCTGACTTTGAAAAAAATATCGAAATTTTTCTTTCAACTTTTCTTTATTTATTATGAAAATTTAATTTTTCAGTTGATTTTTCATTTTTCTTTCAACTTTTCTTTATTTATTATGAAAATTAAATTTTTCAGTTGATTTTTCATTTTTGGGACTTAGAAAAATTTTCGATTTTTTTTCTCATATAATCTGACCTTCTATGGAATTGTTCATTTTTACACTTCTCATAATATACCTTTTAAACACACAAACAGCAAATGGCATTCTAGCGGGACTATATTTTTTCCAATTGATTTTTTTATATTTCTGACTATTTCTGACTATTTCTGACTTTGAAAAAAATATCGAAATTTTTCTTTCAACTTTTCTTTATTTATTATGAAAATTTAATTTTTCAGTTGATTTTTCATTTTTCTTTCAACTTTTCTTTATTTATTATGAAAATTAAATTTGTCAGTTGATTTTTCATTTTTGGGACTTAGAAAAATTTTCGATTTTTTTTCTCATATAATCTGACCTTCTATGGAATTGTTCATTTTTACACTTCTCATAATATACCTTTTAAACACACAAACAGCAAATGGCATTCTAGCGGGACTTAGAAAAATTTTCGAAATTTTCAAGAAAAAAAATTTTTGACATACACCTCAGTTTCATTGAGAAGTCTCTATTTCAAATGAATTCCACTTAAAAATCATATATATATTTTTTCCAATTGATTTTTTTTATATTTCTGACTATTTCTGACTTTGAAAAAAATATCGAAATTTTTCTTTCAACTTTTCTTTATTTATTATGAAAATTTAATTTTTCAGTTGATTTTTCATTTTTCTTTCAACTTTTCTTTATTTATTATGAAAATTAAATTTGTCAGTTGATTTTTCATTTTTGGGACTTAGAAAAATTTTCGATTTTTTTTCTCATATAATCTGACCTTCTATGGAATTGTTCATTTTTACACTTCTCATAATATACCTTTTAAACACACAAACAGCAAATGGCATTCTAGCGGGACTATATTTTTTCCAATTGATTTTTTTATATTTCTGACTATTTCTGACTATTTCTGACTTTGAAAAAAATATCGAAATTTTTCTTTCAACTTTTCTTTATTTATTATGAAAATTGAATTTTTCAGTTGATTTTTCATTTTTCTTTCAACTTTTCTTTATTTATTATGAAAATTAAATTTTTCAGTTGATTTTTCATTTTTGGGACTTAGAAAAATTTTTTCTCATATAATCTGACCTTCTATGGAATTGTTCATTTTTACACTTCTCATAATATACCTTTTAAACACACAAACAGCAAATGGCATTCTAGCGGGACTTAGAAAAATTTTCGAAATTTTCAAGAAAAAAAATTTTTGACATACACCTCAGTTTCATTGAGAAGTCTCTATTTCAAATGAATTCCACTTAAAAATCATATATATATTTTTTCCAATTGATTTTTTTATATTTCTGACTATTTCTGACTTTGAAAAAAATATCGAAATTTTTCTTTCAACTTTTCTTTATTTATTATGAAAATTTAATTTTTCAGTTGATTTTTCATTTTTCTTTCAACTTTTCTTTATTTATTATGAAAATTAAATTTTTCAGTTGATTTTTCATTTTTGGGACTTAGAAAAATTTTCGATTTTTTTTCTCATATAATCTGACCTTCTATGGAATTGTTCATTTTTACACTTCTCATAATATACCTTTTAAACACACAAACAGCAAATGGCATTCTAGCGGGACTATATTTTTTCCAATTGATTTTTTTATATTTCTGACTATTTCTGACTATTTCTGACTTTGAAAAAAATATCGAAATTTTTCTTTCAACTTTTCTTTATTTATTATGAAAATTTAATTTTTCAGTTGATTTTTCATTTTTCTTTCAACTTTTCTTTATTTATTATGAAAATTAAATTTGTCAGTTGATTTTTCATTTTTGGGACTTAGAAAAATTTTCGATTTTTTTTCTCATATAATCTGACCTTCTATGGAATTGTTCATTTTTACACTTCTCATAATATACCTTTTAAACACACAAACAGCAAATGGCATTCTAGCGGGACTTAGAAAAATTTTCGAAATTTTCAAGAAAAAAAATTTTTGACATACACCTCAGTTTCATTGAGAAGTCTCTATTTCAAATGAATTCCACTTAAAAATCATATATATATTTTTTCCAATTGATTTTTTTTATATTTCTGACTATTTCTGACTTTGAAAAAAATATCGAAATTTTTCTTTCAACTTTTCTTTATTTATTATGAAAATTTAATTTTTCAGTTGATTTTTCATTTTTCTTTCAACTTTTCTTTATTTATTATGAAAATTAAATTTGTCAGTTGATTTTTCATTTTTGGGACTTAGAAAAATTTTCGATTTTTTTTCTCATATAATCTGACCTTCTATGGAATTGTTCATTTTTACACTTCTCATAATATACCTTTTAAACACACAAACAGCAAATGGCATTCTAGCGGGACTATATTTTTTCCAATTGATTTTTTTATATTTCTGACTATTTCTGACTATTTCTGACTTTGAAAAAAATATCGAAATTTTTCTTTCAACTTTTCTTTATTTATTATGAAAATTTAATTTTTCAGTTGATTTTTCATTTTTCTTTCAACTTTTCTTTATTTATTATGAAAATTAAATTTTTCAGTTGATTTTTCATTTTTGGGACTTAGAAAAATTTTCGATTTTTTTTCTCATATAATCTGACCTTCTATGGAATTGTTCATTTTTACACTTCTCATAATATACCTTTTAAACACACAAACAGCAAATGGCATTCTAGCGGGACTTAGAAAAATTTTCGAAATTTTCAAGAAAAAAAATTTTTGACATACACCTCAGTTTCATTGAGAAGTCTCTATTTCAAATGAATTCCACTTAAAAATCATATATATATTTTTTCCAATTGATTTTTTTATATTTCTGACTATTTCTGACTTTGAAAAAAATATCGAAATTTTTCTTTCAACTTTTCTTTATTTATTATGAAAATTTAATTTTTCAGTTGATTTTTAATTTTTCTTTCAACTTTTCTTTATTTATTATGAAAATTAAATTTTTCAGTTGATTTTTCATTTTTGGGACTTAGAAAAATTTTCGATTTTTTTTCTCATATAATCTGACCTTCTATGGAATTGTTCATTTTTACACTTCTCATAATATACCTTTTAAACACACAAACAGCAAATGGCATTCTAGCGGGACTTAGAAAAATTTTCGAAATTTTCAAGAAAAAAAATTTTTGACATACACCTCAGTTTCATTGAGAAGTCTCTATTTCAAATGAATTCCACTTAAAAATCATATATAAATTTTTTCCAATTGATTTTTTTATATTTCTGACTATTTCTGACTTTGAAAAAAATATCGAAATTTTTCTTTCAACTTTTCTTTATTTATTATGAAAATTGAATTTTTCAGTTGATTTTTCATTTTTCTTTCAACTTTTCTTTATTTATTATGAAAATTAAATTTTTCAGTTGATTTTTCATTTTTGGGACTTAGAAAAATTTTCGATTTTTTTTCTCATATAATCTGACCTTCTATGGAATTGTTCATTTTTACACTTCTCATAATATACCTTTTAAACACACAAACAGCAAATGGCATTCTAGCGGGACTATATTTTTTCCAATTGATTTTTTTATATTTCTGACTATTTCTGACTATTTCTGACTTTGAAAAAAATATCGAAATTTTTCTTTCAACTTTTCTTTATTTATTATGAAAATTTAATTTTTCAGTTGATTTTTCATTTTTCTTTCAACTTTTCTTTATTTATTATGAAAATTAAATTTGTCAGTTGATTTTTCATTTTTGGGACTTAGAAAAATTTTCGATTTTTTTTCTCATATAATCTGACCTTCTATGGAATTGTTCATTTTTACACTTCTCATAATATACCTTTTAAACACACAAACAGCAAATGGCATTCTAGCGGGACTTAGAAAAATTTTCGAAATTTTCAAGAAAAAAAATTTTTGACATACACCTCAGTTTCATTGAGAAGTCTCTATTTCAAATGAATTCCACTTAAAAATCATATATATATTTTTTCCAATTGATTTTTTTTATATTTCTGACTATTTCTGACTTTGAAAAAAATATCGAAATTTTTCTTTCAACTTTTCTTTATTTATTATGAAAATTTAATTTTTCAGTTGATTTTTCATTTTTCTTTCAACTTTTCTTTATTTATTATGAAAATTAAATTTGTCAGTTGATTTTTCATTTTTGGGACTTAGAAAAATTTTCGATTTTTTTTCTCATATAATCTGACCTTCTATGGAATTGTTCATTTTTACACTTCTCATAATATACCTTTTAAACACACAAACAGCAAATGGCATTCTAGCGGGACTATATTTTTTCCAATTGATTTTTTTATATTTCTGACTATTTCTGACTATTTCTGACTTTGAAAAAAATATCGAAATTTTTCTTTCAACTTTTCTTTATTTATTATGAAAATTTAATTTTTCAGTTGATTTTTCATTTTTCTTTCAACTTTTCTTTATTTATTATGAAAATTAAATTTTTCAGTTGATTTTTCATTTTTGGGACTTAGAAAAATTTTCGATTTTTTTTCTCATATAATCTGACCTTCTATGGAATTGTTCATTTTTACACTTCTCATAATATACCTTTTAAACACACAAACAGCAAATGGCATTCTAGCGGGACTTAGAAAAATTTTCGAAATTTTCAAGAAAAAAAATTTTTGACATACACCTCAGTTTCATTGAGAAGTCTCTATTTCAAATGAATTCCACTTAAAAATCATATATATATTTTTTCCAATTGATTTTTTTATATTTCTGACTATTTCTGACTTTGAAAAAAATATCGAAATTTTTCTTTCAACTTTTCTTTATTTATTATGAAAATTTAATTTTTCAGTTGATTTTTAATTTTTCTTTCAACTTTTCTTTATTTATTATGAAAATTAAATTTTTCAGTTGATTTTTCATTTTTGGGACTTAGAAAAATTTTCGATTTTTTTTCTCATATAATCTGACCTTCTATGGAATTGTTCATTTTTACACTTCTCATAATATACCTTTTAAACACACAAACAGCAAATGGCATTCTAGCGGGACTTAGAAAAATTTTCGAAATTTTCAAGAAAAAAAATTTTTGACATACACCTCAGTTTCATTGAGAAGTCTCTATTTCAAATGAATTCCACTTAAAAATCATATATAAATTTTTTCCAATTGATTTTTTTATATTTCTGACTATTTCTGACTTTGAAAAAAATATCGAAATTTTTCTTTCAACTTTTCTTTATTTATTATGAAAATTGAATTTTTCAGTTGATTTTTCATTTTTCTTTCAACTTTTCTTTATTTATTATGAAAATTAAATTTTTCAGTTGATTTTTCATTTTTGGGACTTAGAAAAATTTTCGATTTTTTTTCTCATATAATCTGACCTTCTATGGAATTGTTCATTTTTACACTTCTCATAATATACCTTTTAAACACACAAACAGCAAATGGCATTCTAGCGGGACTTAGAAAAATTTTCGAAATTTTCAAGAAAAAAAATTTTTGACATACACCTCAGTTTCATTGAGAAGTCTCTATTTCAAATGAATTCCACTTAAAAATCATATATATATTTTTTCCAATTGATTTTTTTATATTTCTGACTATTTCTGACTTTGAAAAAAATATCGAAATTTTTCTTTCAACTTTTCTTTATTTATTATGAAAATTTAATTTTTCAGTTGATTTTTCATTTTTCTTTCAACTTTTCTTTATTTATTATGAAAATTAAATTTTTCAGTTGATTTTTCATTTTTGGGACTTAGAAAAATTTTCGATTTTTTTTCTCATATAATCTGACCTTCTATGGAATTGTTCATTTTTACACTTCTCATAATATACCTTTTAAACACACAAACAGCAAATGGCATTCTAGCGGGACTTAGAAAAATTTTCGAAATTTTCAAGAAAAACAATTTTTGACATACACCTCAGTTTCATTGAGAAGTCTCTATTTCAAATGAATTCCACTTAAAAATCATATATATATTTTTTCCAATTGATTTTTTTATATTTCTGACTATTTCTGACTTTGAAAAAAATATCGAAATTTTTCTTTCAACTTTTCTTTATTTATTATGAAAATTTAATTTTTCAGTTGATTTTTCATTTTTCTTTCAACTTTTCTTTATTTATTATGAAAATTAAATTTTTCAGTTGATTTTTCATTTTTGGGACTTAGAAAAATTTTCGATTTTTTTTCTCATATAATCTGACCTTCTATGGAATTGTTCATTTTTACACTTCTCATAATATACCTTTTAAACACACAAACAGCAAATGGCATTCTAGCGGGACTTAGAAAAATTTTCGAAATTTTCAAGAAAAAAAATTTTTGACATACACCTCAGTTTCATTGAGAAGTCTCTATTTCAAATGAATTCCACTTAAAAATCATATATATATTTTTTCCAATTGATTTTTTTATATTTCTGACTATTTCTGACTTTGAAAAAAATATCGAAATTTTTCTTTCAACTTTTCTTTATTTATTATGAAAATTTAATTTTTCAGTTGATTTTTAATTTTTCTTTCAACTTTTCTTTATTTATTATGAAAATTAAATTTTTCAGTTGATTTTTCATTTTTGGGACTTAGAAAAATTTTCGATTTTTTTTCTCATATAATCTGACCTTCTATGGAATTGTTCATTTTTACACTTCTCATAATATACCTTTTAAACACACAAACAGCAAATGGCATTCTAGCGGGACTATATTTTTTCCAATTGATTTTTTTATATTTCTGACTATTTCTGACTATTTCTGACTTTGAAAAAAATATCGAAATTTTTCTTTCAACTTTTCTTTATTTATTATGAAAATTTAATTTTTCAGTTGATTTTTCATTTTTCTTTCAACTTTTCTTTATTTATTATGAAAATTAAATTTTTCAGTTGATTTTTCATTTTTGGGACTTAGAAAAATTTTCGATTTTTTTTCTCATATAATCTGACCTTCTATGGAATTGTTCATTTTTACACTTCTCATAATATACCTTTTAAACACACAAACAGCAAATGGCATTCTAGCGGGACTTAGAAAAATTTTCGAAATTTTCAAGAAAAAAAATTTTTGACATACACCTCAGTTTCATTGAGAAGTCTCTATTTCAAATGAATTCCACTTAAAAATCATATATATATTTTTTCCAATTGATTTTTTTATATTTCTGACTATTTCTGACTTTGAAAAAAATATCGAAATTTTTCTTTCAACTTTTCTTTATTTATTATGAAAATTTAATTTTTCAGTTGATTTTTAATTTTTCTTTCAACTTTTCTTTATTTATTATGAAAATTAAATTTTTCAGTTGATTTTTCATTTTTGGGACTTAGAAAAATTTTCGATTTTTTTTCTCATATAATCTGACCTTCTATGGAATTGTTCATTTTTACACTTCTCATAATATACCTTTTAAACACACAAACAGCAAATGGCATTCTAGCGGGACCATATTTTTTCCAATTGATTTTTTTATATTTCTGACTATTTCTGACTATTTCTGACTTTGAAAAAAATATCGAAATTTTTCTTTCAACTTTTCTTTATTTATTATGAAAATTTAATTTTTCAGTTGATTTTTCATTTTTCTTTCAACTTTTCTTTATTTATTATGAAAATTAAATTTTTCAGTTGATTTTTCATTTTTGGGACTTAGAAAAATTTTCGATTTTTTTTCTCATATAATCTGACCTTCTATGGAATTGTTCATTTTTACACTTCTCATAATATACCTTTTAAACACACAAACAGCAAATGGCATTCTAGCGGGACTTAGAAAAATTTTCGAAATTTTCAAGAAAAAAAATTTTTGACATACACCTCAGTTTCATTGAGAAGTCTCTATTTCAAATGAATTCCACTTAAAAATCATATATATATTTTTTCCAATTGATTTTTTTATATTTCTGACTATTTCTGACTTTGAAAAAAATATCGAAATTTTTCTTTCAACTTTTCTTTATTTATTATGAAAATTTAATTTTTCAGTTGATTTTTAATTTTTCTTTCAACTTTTCTTTATTTATTATGAAAATTAAATTTTTCAGTTGATTTTTCATTTTTGGGACTTAGAAAAATTTTCGATTTTTTTTCTCATATAATCTGACCTTCTATGGAATTGTTCATTTTTACACTTCTCATAATATACCTTTTAAACACACAAACAGCAAATGGCATTCTAGCGGGACTATATTTTTTCCAATTGATTTTTTTATATTTCTGACTATTTCTGACTATTTCTGACTTTGAAAAAAATATCGAAATTTTTCTTTCAACTTTTCTTTATTTATTATGAAAATTTAATTTTTCAGTTGATTTTTCATTTTTCTTTCAACTTTTCTTTATTTATTATGAAAATTAAATTTTTCAGTTGATTTTTCATTTTTGGGACTTAGAAAAATTTTCGATTTTTTTTCTCATATAATCTGACCTTCTATGGAATTGTTCATTTTTACACTTCTCATAATATACCTTTTAAACACACAAACAGCAAATGGCATTCTAGCGGGACTTAGAAAAATTTTCGAAATTTTCAAGAAAAAAAATTTTTGACATACACCTCAGTTTCATTGAGAAGTCTCTATTTCAAATGAATTCCACTTAAAAATCATATATATATTTTTTCCAATTGATTTTTTTATATTTCTGACTATTTCTGACTTTGAAAAAAATATCGAAATTTTTCTTTCAACTTTTCTTTATTTATTATGAAAATTTAATTTTTCAGTTGATTTTTAATTTTTCTTTCAACTTTTCTTTATTTATTATGAAAATTAAATTTTTCAGTTGATTTTTCATTTTTGGGACTTAGAAAAATTTTCGATTTTTTTTCTCATATAATCTGACCTTCTATGGAATTGTTCATTTTTACACTTCTCATAATATACCTTTTAAACACACAAACAGCAAATGGCATTCTAGCGGGACTATATTTTTTCCAATTGATTTTTTTATATTTCTGACTATTTCTGACTATTTCTGACTTTGAAAAAAATATCGAAATTTTTCTTTCAACTTTTCTTTATTTATTATGAAAATTTAATTTTTCAGTTGATTTTTCATTTTTCTTTCAACTTTTCTTTATTTATTATGAAAATTAAATTTTTCAGTTGATTTTTCATTTTTGGGACTTAGAAAAATTTTCGATTTTTTTTCTCATATAATCTGACCTACTATGGAATTGTTCATTTTTATACTTCTCATAATATACCTTTTAAACACACAAACAGCAAATGGCATTCTAGCGGGACTTAGAAAAATTTTCGAAATTTTCAAGAAAAAAAATTTTTGACATACACCTCAGTTTCATTGAGAAGTCTCTATTTCAAATGAATTCCACTTAAAAATCATATATATATTTTTTCCAATTGATTTTTTTATATTTCTGACTATTTCTGACTTTGAAAAAAATATCGAAATTTTTCTTTCAACTTTTCTTTATTTATTATGAAAATTTAATTTTTCAGTTGATTTTTAATTTTTCTTTCAACTTTTCTTTATTTATTATGAAAATTAAATTTTTCAGTTGATTTTTCATTTTTGGGACTTAGAAAAATTTTCGATTTTTTTTCTCATATAATCTGACCTTCTATGGAATTGTTCATTTTTACACTTCTCATAATATACCTTTTAAACACACAAACAGCAAATGGCATTCTAGCGGGACTATATTTTTTCCAATTGATTTTTTTATATTTCTGACTATTTCTGACTATTTCTGACTTTGAAAAAAATATCGAAATTTTTCTTTCAACTTTTCTTTATTTATTATGAAAATTTAATTTTTCAGTTGATTTTTCATTTTTCTTTCAACTTTTCTTTATTTATTATGAAAATTAAATTTTTCAGTTGATTTTTCATTTTTGGGACTTAGAAAAATTTTCGATTTTTTTTCTCATATAATCTGACCTTCTATGGAATTGTTCATTTTTACACTTCTCATAATATACCTTTTAAACACACAAACAGCAAATGGCATTCTAGCGGGACTTAGAAAAATTTTCGAAATTTTCAAGAAAAAAAATTTTTGACATACACCTCAGTTTCATTGAGAAGTCTCTATTTCAAATGAATTCCACTTAAAAATCATATATATATTTTTTCCAATTGATTTTTTTATATTTCTGACTATTTCTGACTTTGAAAAAAATATCGAAATTTTTCTTTCAACTTTTCTTTATTTATTATGAAAATTTAATTTTTCAGTTGATTTTTCATTTTTCTTTCAACTTTTCTTTATTTATTATGAAAATTAAATTTGTCAGTTGATTTTTCATTTTTGGGACTTAGAAAAATTTTCGATTTTTTTTCTCATATAATCTGACCTTCTATGGAATTGTTCATTTTTACACTTCTCATAATATACCTTTTAAACACACAAACAGCAAATGGCATTCTAGCGGGACTATATTTTTTCCAATTGATTTTTTTATATTTCTGACTATTTCTGACTATTTCTGACTTTGAAAAAAATATCGAAATTTTTCTTTCAACTTTTCTTTATTTATTATGAAAATTTAATTTTTCAGTTGATTTTTCATTTTTCTTTCAACTTTTCTTTATTTATTATGAAAATTAAATTTTTCAGTTGATTTTTCATTTTTGGGACTTAGAAAAATTTTCGATTTTTTTTCTCATATAATCTGACCTTCTATGGAATTGTTCATTTTTACACTTCTCATAATATACCTTTTAAACACACAAACAGCAAATGGCATTCTAGCGGGACTATATTTTTTCCAATTGATTTTTTTATATTTCTGACTATTTCTGACTATTTCTGACTTTGAAAAAAATATCGAAATTTTTCTTTCAACTTTTCTTTATTTATTATGAAAATTTAATTTTTCAGTTGATTTTTCATTTTTCTTTCAACTTTTCTTTATTTATTATGAAAATTAAATTTTTCAGTTGATTTTTCATTTTTGGGACTTAGAAAAATTTTCGATTTTTTTTCTCATATAATCTGACCTTCTATGGAATTGTTCATTTTTACACTTCTCATAATATACCTTTTAAACACACAAACAGCAAATGGCATTCTAGCGGGACTTAGAAAAATTTTCGAAATTTTCAAGAAAAAAAATTTTTGACATACACCTCAGTTTCATTGAGAAGTCTCTATTTCAAATGAATTCCACTTAAAAATCATATATATATTTTTTCCAATTGATTTTTTTATATTTCTGACTATTTCTGACTTTGAAAAAAATATCGAAATTTTTCTTTCAACTTTTCTTTATTTATTATGAAAATTTAATTTTTCAGTTGATTTTTAATTTTTCTTTCAACTTTTCTTTATTTATTATGAAAATTAAATTTTTCAGTTGATTTTTCATTTTTGGGACTTAGAAAAATTTTCGATTTTTTTTCTCATATAATCTGACCTTCTATGGAATTGTTCATTTTTACACTTCTCATAATATACCTTTTAAACACACAAACAGCAAATGGCATTCTAGCGGGACTATATTTTTTCCAATTGATTTTTTTATATTTCTGACTATTTCTGACTATTTCTGACTTTGAAAAAAATATCGAAATTTTTCTTTCAACTTTTCTTTATTTATTATGAAAATTTAATTTTTCAGTTGATTTTTCATTTTTCTTTCAACTTTTCTTTATTTATTATGAAAATTAAATTTTTCAGTTGATTTTTCATTTTTGGGACTTAGAAAAATTTTCGATTTTTTTTCTCATATAATCTGACCTTCTATGGAATTGTTCATTTTTACACTTCTCATAATATACCTTTTAAACACACAAACAGCAAATGGCATTCTAGCGGGACTTAGAAAAATTTTCGAAATTTTCAAGAAAAACAATTTTTGACATACACCTCAGTTTCATTGAGAAGTCTCTATTTCAAATGAATTCCACTTAAAAATCATATATATATTTTTTCCAATTGATTTTTTTATATTTCTGACTATTTCTGACTTTGAAAAAAATATCGAAATTTTTCTTTCAACTTTTCTTTATTTATTATGAAAATTTAATTTTTCAGTTGATTTTTCATTTTTCTTTCAACTTTTCTTTATTTATTATGAAAATTAAATTTTTCAGTTGATTTTTCATTTTTGGGACTTAGAAAAATTTTCGATTTTTTTTCTCATATAATCTGACCTTCTATGGAATTGTTCATTTTTACACTTCTCATAATATACCTTTTAAACACACAAACAGCAAATGGCATTCTAGCGGGACTTAGAAAAATTTTCGAAATTTTCAAGAAAAAAAATTTTTGACATACACCTCAGTTTCATTGAGAAGTCTCTATTTCAAATGAATTCCACTTAAAAATCATATATATATTTTTTCCAATTGATTTTTTTATATTTCTGACTATTTCTGACTTTGAAAAAAATATCGAAATTTTTCTTTCAACTTTTCTTTATTTATTATGAAAATTTAATTTTTCAGTTGATTTTTAATTTTTCTTTCAACTTTTCTTTATTTATTATGAAAATTAAATTTTTCAGTTGATTTTTCATTTTTGGGACTTAGAAAAATTTTCGATTTTTTTTCTCATATAATCTGACCTTCTATGGAATTGTTCATTTTTACACTTCTCATAATATACCTTTTAAACACACAAACAGCAAATGGCATTCTAGCGGGACTATATTTTTTCCAATTGATTTTTTTATATTTCTGACTATTTCTGACTATTTCTGACTTTGAAAAAAATATCGAAATTTTTCTTTCAACTTTTCTTTATTTATTATGAAAATTTAATTTTTCAGTTGATTTTTCATTTTTCTTTCAACTTTTCTTTATTTATTATGAAAATTAAATTTTTCAGTTGATTTTTCATTTTTGGGACTTAGAAAAATTTTCGATTTTTTTTCTCATATAATCTGACCTTCTATGGAATTGTTCATTTTTACACTTCTCATAATATACCTTTTAAACACACAAACAGCAAATGGCATTCTAGCGGGACTTAGAAAAATTTTCGAAATTTTCAAGAAAAAAAATTTTTGACATACACCTCAGTTTCATTGAGAAGTCTCTATTTCAAATGAATTCCACTTAAAAATCATATATATATTTTTTCCAATTGATTTTTTTATATTTCTGACTATTTCTGACTTTGAAAAAAATATCGAAATTTTTCTTTCAACTTTTCTTTATTTATTATGAAAATTGAATTTTTCAGTTGATTTTTCATTTTTCTTTCAACTTTTCTTTATTTATTATGAAAATTAAATTTTTCAGTTGATTTTTCATTTTTGGGACTTAGAAAAATTTTCGATTTTTTTTCTCATATAATCTGACCTTCTATGGAATTGTTCATTTTTACACTTCTCATAATATACCTTTTAAACACACAAACAGCAAATGGCATTCTAGCGGGACTATATTTTTTCCAATTGATTTTTTTATATTTCTGACTATTTCTGACTATTTCTGACTTTGAAAAAAATATCGAAATTTTTCTTTCAACTTTTCTTTATTTATTATGAAAATTTAATTTTTCAGTTGATTTTTCATTTTTCTTTCAACTTTTCTTTATTTATTATGAAAATTAAATTTTTCAGTTGATTTTTCATTTTTGGGACTTAGAAAAATTTTCGATTTTTTTTCTCATATAATCTGACCTTCTATGGAATTGTTCATTTTTACACTTCTCATAATATACCTTTTAAACACACAAACAGCAAATGGCATTCTAGCGGGACTTAGAAAAATTTTCGAAATTTTCAAGAAAAAAAATTTTTGACATACACCTCAGTTTCATTGAGAAGTCTCTATTTCAAATGAATTCCACTTAAAAATCATATATATATTTTTTCCAATTGATTTTTTTATATTTCTGACTATTTCTGACTTTGAAAAAAATATCGAAATTTTTCTTTCAACTTTTCTTTATTTATTATGAAAATTTAATTTTTCAGTTGATTTTTAATTTTTCTTTCAACTTTTCTTTATTTATTATGAAAATTAAATTTTTCAGTTGATTTTTCATTTTTGGGACTTAGAAAAATTTTCGATTTTTTTTCTCATATAATCTGACCTTCTATGGAATTGTTCATTTTTACACTTCTCATAATATACCTTTTAAACACACAAACAGCAAATGGCATTCTAGCGGGACCATATTTTTTCCAATTGATTTTTTTATATTTCTGACTATTTCTGACTATTTCTGACTTTGAAAAAAATATCGAAATTTTTCTTTCAACTTTTCTTTATTTATTATGAAAATTTAATTTTTCAGTTGATTTTTCATTTTTCTTTCAACTTTTCTTTATTTATTATGAAAATTAAATTTTTCAGTTGATTTTTCATTTTTGGGACTTAGAAAAATTTTCGATTTTTTTTCTCATATAATCTGACCTTCTATGGAATTGTTCATTTTTACACTTCTCATAATATACCTTTTAAACACACAAACAGCAAATGGCATTCTAGCGGGACTTAGAAAAATTTTCGAAATTTTCAAGAAAAAAAATTTTTGACATACACCTCAGTTTCATTGAGAAGTCTCTATTTCAAATGAATTCCACTTAAAAATCATATATATATTTTTTCCAATTGATTTTTTTATATTTCTGACTATTTCTGACTTTGAAAAAAATATCGAAATTTTTCTTTCAACTTTTCTTTATTTATTATGAAAATTTAATTTTTCAGTTGATTTTTCATTTTTCTTTCAACTTTTCTTTATTTATTATGAAAATTAAATTTTTCAGTTGATTTTTCATTTTTGGGACTTAGAAAAATTTTCGATTTTTTTTCTCATATAATCTGACCTTCTATGGAATTGTTCATTTTTACACTTCTCATAATATACCTTTTAAACACACAAACAGCAAATGGCATTCTAGCGGGACTATATTTTTTCCAATTGATTTTTTTATATTTCTGACTATTTCTGACTATTTCTGACTATTTCTGACTTTGAAAAAAATATCGAAATTTTTCTTTCAACTTTTCTTTATTTATTATGAAAATTTAATTTTTCAGTTGATTTTTCATTTTTCTTTCAACTTTTCTTTATTTATTATGAAAATTAAATTTTTCAGTTGATTTTTCATTTTTGGGACTTAGAAAAATTTTCGATTTTTTTTCTCATATAATCTGACCTTCTATGGAATTGTTCATTTTTACACTTCTCATAATATACCTTTTAAACACACAAACAGCAAATGGCATTCTAGCGGGACTTAGAAAAATTTTCGAAATTTTCAAGAAAAAAAATTTTTGACATACACCTCAGTTTCATTGAGAAGTCTCTATTTCAAATGAATTCCACTTAAAAATCATATATATATTTTTTCCAATTGATTTTTTTATATTTCTGACTATTTCTGACTTTGAAAAAAATATCGAAATTTTTCTTTCAACTTTTCTTTATTTATTATGAAAATTTAATTTTTCAGTTGATTTTTAATTTTTCTTTCAACTTTTCTTTATTTATTATGAAAATTAAATTTTTCAGTTGATTTTTCATTTTTGGGACTTAGAAAAATTTTCGATTTTTTTTCTCATATAATCTGACCTTCTATGGAATTGTTCATTTTTACACTTCTCATAATATACCTTTTAAACACACAAACAGCAAATGGCATTCTAGCGGGACTATATTTTTTCCAATTGATTTTTTTATATTTCTGACTATTTCTGACTATTTCTGACTTTGAAAAAAATATCGAAATTTTTCTTTCAACTTTTCTTTATTTATTATGAAAATTTAATTTTTCAGTTGATTTTTCATTTTTCTTTCAACTTTTCTTTATTTATTATGAAAATTAAATTTTTCAGTTGATTTTTCATTTTTGGGACTTAGAAAAATTTTCGATTTTTTTTCTCATATAATCTGACCTTCTATGGAATTGTTCATTTTTACACTTCTCATAATATACCTTTTAAACACACAAACAGCAAATGGCATTCTAGCGGGACTTAGAAAAATTTTCGAAATTTTCAAGAAAAAAAATTTTTGACATACACCTCAGTTTCATTGAGAAGTCTCTATTTCAAATGAATTCCACTTAAAAATCATATATATATTTTTTCCAATTGATTTTTTTATATTTCTGACTATTTCTGACTTTGAAAAAAATATCGAAATTTTTCTTTCAACTTTTCTTTATTTATTATGAAAATTGAATTTTTCAGTTGATTTTTCATTTTTCTTTCAACTTTTCTTTATTTATTATGAAAATTAAATTTTTCAGTTGATTTTTCATTTTTGGGACTTAGAAAAATTTTCGATTTTTTTTCTCATATAATCTGACCTTCTATGGAATTGTTCATTTTTACACTTCTCATAATATACCTTTTAAACACACAAACAGCAAATGGCATTCTAGCGGGACTATATTTTTTCCAATTGATTTTTTTATATTTCTGACTATTTCTGACTATTTCTGACTTTGAAAAAAATATCGAAATTTTTCTTTCAACTTTTCTTTATTTATTATGAAAATTTAATTTTTCAGTTGATTTTTCATTTTTCTTTCAACTTTTCTTTATTTATTATGAAAATTAAATTTTTCAGTTGATTTTTCATTTTTGGGACTTAGAAAAATTTTCGATTTTTTTTCTCATATAATCTGACCTTCTATGGAATTGTTCATTTTTACACTTCTCATAATATACCTTTTAAACACACAAACAGCAAATGGCATTCTAGCGGGACTTAGAAAAATTTTCGAAATTTTCAAGAAAAAAAATTTTTGACATACACCTCAGTTTCATTGAGAAGTCTCTATTTCAAATGAATTCCACTTAAAAATCATATATATATTTTTTCCAATTGATTTTTTTATATTTCTGACTATTTCTGACTTTGAAAAAAATATCGAAATTTTTCTTTCAACTTTTCTTTATTTATTATGAAAATTTAATTTTTCAGTTGATTTTTCATTTTTCTTTCAACTTTTCTTTATTTATTATGAAAATTAAATTTGTCAGTTGATTTTTCATTTTTGGGACTTAGAAAAATTTTCGATTTTTTTTCTCATATAATCTGACCTTCTATGGAATTGTTCATTTTTACACTTCTCATAATATACCTTTTAAACACACAAACAGCAAATGGCATTCTAGCGGGACTATATTTTTTCCAATTGATTTTTTTATATTTCTGACTATTTCTGACTATTTCTGACTTTGAAAAAAATATCGAAATTTTTCTTTCAACTTTTCTTTATTTATTATGAAAATTTAATTTTTCAGTTGATTTTTCATTTTTCTTTCAACTTTTCTTTATTTATTATGAAAATTAAATTTTTCAGTTGATTTTTCATTTTTGGGACTTAGAAAAATTTTCGATTTTTTTTCTCATATAATCTGACCTTCTATGGAATTGTTCATTTTTACACTTCTCATAATATACCTTTTAAACACACAAACAGCAAATGGCATTCTAGCGGGACTTAGAAAAATTTTCGAAATTTTCAAGAAAAAAAATTTTTGACATACACCTCAGTTTCATTGAGAAGTCTCTATTTCAAATGAATTCCACTTAAAAATCATATATATATTTTTTCCAATTGATTTTTTTATATTTCTGACTATTTCTGACTTTGAAAAAAATATCGAAATTTTTCTTTCAACTTTTCTTTATTTATTATGAAAATTTAATTTTTCAGTTGATTTTTAATTTTTCTTTCAACTTTTCTTTATTTATTATGAAAATTAAATTTTTCAGTTGATTTTTCATTTTTGGGACTTAGAAAAATTTTCGATTTTTTTTCTCATATAATCTGACCTTCTATGGAATTGTTCATTTTTACACTTCTCATAATATACCTTTTAAACACACAAACAGCAAATGGCATTCTAGCGGGACCATATTTTTTCCAATTGATTTTTTTATATTTCTGACTATTTCTGACTATTTCTGACTTTGAAAAAAATATCGAAATTTTTCTTTCAACTTTTCTTTATTTATTATGAAAATTTAATTTTTCAGTTGATTTTTCATTTTTCTTTCAACTTTTCTTTATTTATTATGAAAATTAAATTTTTCAGTTGATTTTTCATTTTTGGGACTTAGAAAAATTTTCGATTTTTTTTCTCATATAATCTGACCTTCTATGGAATTGTTCATTTTTACACTTCTCATAATATACCTTTTAAACACACAAACAGCAAATGGCATTCTAGCGGGACTTAGAAAAATTTTCGAAATTTTCAAGAAAAAAAATTTTTGACATACACCTCAGTTTCATTGAGAAGTCTCTATTTCAAATGAATTCCACTTAAAAATCATATATATATTTTTTCCAATTGATTTTTTTATATTTCTGACTATTTCTGACTTTGAAAAAAATATCGAAATTTTTCTTTCAACTTTTCTTTATTTATTATGAAAATTTAATTTTTCAGTTGATTTTTCATTTTTCTTTCAACTTTTCTTTATTTATTATGAAAATTAAATTTTTCAGTTGATTTTTCATTTTTGGGACTTAGAAAAATTTTCGATTTTTTTTCTCATATAATCTGACCTTCTATGGAATTGTTCATTTTTACACTTCTCATAATATACCTTTTAAACACACAAACAGCAAATGGCATTCTAGCGGGACTATATTTTTTCCAATTGATTTTTTTATATTTCTGACTATTTCTGACTATTTCTGACTATTTCTGACTTTGAAAAAAATATCGAAATTTTTCTTTCAACTTTTCTTTATTTATTATGAAAATTTAATTTTTCAGTTGATTTTTCATTTTTCTTTCAACTTTTCTTTATTTATTATGAAAATTAAATTTTTCAGTTGATTTTTCATTTTTGGGACTTAGAAAAATTTTCGATTTTTTTTCTCATATAATCTGACCTTCTATGGAATTGTTCATTTTTACACTTCTCATAATATACCTTTTAAACACACAAACAGCAAATGGCATTCTAGCGGGACTTAGAAAAATTTTCGAAATTTTCAAGAAAAAAAATTTTTGACATACACCTCAGTTTCATTGAGAAGTCTCTATTTCAAATGAATTCCACTTAAAAATCATATATATATTTTTTCCAATTGATTTTTTTATATTTCTGACTATTTCTGACTTTGAAAAAAATATCGAAATTTTTCTTTCAACTTTTCTTTATTTATTATGAAAATTTAATTTTTCAGTTGATTTTTAATTTTTCTTTCAACTTTTCTTTATTTATTATGAAAATTAAATTTTTCAGTTGATTTTTCATTTTTGGGACTTAGAAAAATTTTCGATTTTTTTTCTCATATAATCTGACCTTCTATGGAATTGTTCATTTTTACACTTCTCATAATATACCTTTTAAACACACAAACAGCAAATGGCATTCTAGCGGGACTATATTTTTTCCAATTGATTTTTTTATATTTCTGACTATTTCTGACTATTTCTGACTTTGAAAAAAATATCGAAATTTTTCTTTCAACTTTTCTTTATTTATTATGAAAATTTAATTTTTCAGTTGATTTTTCATTTTTCTTTCAACTTTTCTTTATTTATTATGAAAATTAAATTTTTCAGTTGATTTTTCATTTTTGGGACTTAGAAAAATTTTCGATTTTTTTTCTCATATAATCTGACCTTCTATGGAATTGTTCATTTTTACACTTCTCATAATATACCTTTTAAACACACAAACAGCAAATGGCATTCTAGCGGGACTTAGAAAAATTTTCGAAATTTTCAAGAAAAAAAATTTTTGACATACACCTCAGTTTCATTGAGAAGTCTCTATTTCAAATGAATTCCACTTAAAAATCATATATATATTTTTTCCAATTGATTTTTTTATATTTCTGACTATTTCTGACTTTGAAAAAAATATCGAAATTTTTCTTTCAACTTTTCTTTATTTATTATGAAAATTGAATTTTTCAGTTGATTTTTCATTTTTCTTTCAACTTTTCTTTATTTATTATGAAAATTAAATTTTTCAGTTGATTTTTCATTTTTGGGACTTAGAAAAATTTTCGATTTTTTTTCTCATATAATCTGACCTTCTATGGAATTGTTCATTTTTACACTTCTCATAATATACCTTTTAAACACACAAACAGCAAATGGCATTCTAGCGGGACTATATTTTTTCCAATTGATTTTTTTATATTTCTGACTATTTCTGACTATTTCTGACTTTGAAAAAAATATCGAAATTTTTCTTTCAACTTTTCTTTATTTATTATGAAAATTTAATTTTTCAGTTGATTTTTCATTTTTCTTTCAACTTTTCTTTATTTATTATGAAAATTAAATTTTTCAGTTGATTTTTCATTTTTGGGACTTAGAAAAATTTTCGATTTTTTTTCTCATATAATCTGACCTTCTATGGAATTGTTCATTTTTACACTTCTCATAATATACCTTTTAAACACACAAACAGCAAATGGCATTCTAGCGGGACTTAGAAAAATTTTCGAAATTTTCAAGAAAAAAAATTTTTGACATACACCTCAGTTTCATTGAGAAGTCTCTATTTCAAATGAATTCCACTTAAAAATCATATATATATTTTTTCCAATTGATTTTTTTATATTTCTGACTATTTCTGACTTTGAAAAAAATATCGAAATTTTTCTTTCAACTTTTCTTTATTTATTATGAAAATTTAATTTTTCAGTTGATTTTTCATTTTTCTTTCAACTTTTCTTTATTTATTATGAAAATTAAATTTGTCAGTTGATTTTTCATTTTTGGGACTTAGAAAAATTTTCGATTTTTTTTCTCATATAATCTGACCTATGGAATTGTTCATTTTTACACTTCTCATAATATACCTTTTAAACACACAAACAGCAAATGGCATTCTAGCGGGACTATATTTTTTCCAATTGATTTTTTTATATTTCTGACTATTTCTGACTATTTCTGACTTTGAAAAAAATATCGAAATTTTTCTTTCAACTTTTCTTTATTTATTATGAAAATTTAATTTTTCAGTTGATTTTTCATTTTTCTTTCAACTTTTCTTTATTTATTATGAAAATTAAATTTTTCAGTTGATTTTTCATTTTTGGGACTTAGAAAAATTTTCGATTTTTTTTCTCATATAATCTGACCTTCTATGGAATTGTTCATTTTTACACTTCTCATAATATACCTTTTAAACACACAAACAGCAAATGGCATTCTAGCGGGACTTAGAAAAATTTTCGAAATTTTCAAGAAAAAAAATTTTTGACATACACCTCAGTTTCATTGAGAAGTCTCTATTTCAAATGAATTCCACTTAAAAATCATATATATATATTTTCCAATTGATTTTTTTATATTTCTGACTATTTCTGACTTTGAAAAAAATATCGAAATTTTTCTTTCAACTTTTCTTTATTTATTATGAAAATTTAATTTTTCAGTTGATTTTTCATTTTTCTTTCAACTTTTCTTTATTTATTATGAAAATTAAATTTGTCAGTTGATTTTTCATTTTTGGGACTTAGAAAAATTTTCGATTTTTTTTCTCATATAATCTGACCTTCTATGGAATTGTTCATTTTTACACTTCTCATAATATACCTTTTAAACACACAAACAGCAAATGGCATTCTAGCGGGACTTAGAAAAATTTTCGAAATTTTCAAGAAAAAAAATTTTTGACATACACCTCAGTTTCATTGAGAAGTCTCTATTTCAAATGAATTCCACTTAAAAATCATATATATATTTTTTCCAATTGATTTTTTTATATTTCTGACTATTTCTGACTTTGAAAAAAATATCGAAATTTTTCTTTCAACTTTTCTTTATTTATTATGAAAATTTAATTTTTCAGTTGATTTTTAATTTTTCTTTCAACTTTTCTTTATTTATTATGAAAATTAAATTTTTCAGTTGATTTTTCATTTTTGGGACTTAGAAAAATTTTCGATTTTTTTTCTCATATAATCTGACCTTCTATGGAATTGTTCATTTTTACACTTCTCATAATATACCTTTTAAACACACAAACAGCAAATGGCATTCTAGCGGGACTATATTTTTTCCAATTGATTTTTTTATATTTCTGACTATTTCTGACTTTGAAAAAAATATCGAAATTTTTCTTTCAACTTTTCTTTATTTATTATGAAAATTTAATTTTTCAGTTGATTTTTCATTTTTCTTTCAACTTTTCTTTATTTATTATGAAAATTAAATTTTTCAGTTGATTTTTCATTTTTGGGACTTAGAAAAATTTTCGATTTTTTTTCTCATATAATCTGACCTTCTATGGAATTGTTCATTTTTACACTTCTCATAATATACCTTTTAAACACACAAACAGCAAATGGCATTCTAGCGGGACTTAGAAAAATTTTCGAAATTTTCAAGAAAAAAAATTTTTGACATACACCTCAGTTTCATTGAGAAGTCTCTATTTCAAATGAATTCCACTTAAAAATCATATATATATTTTTTCCAATTGATTTTTTTATATTTCTGACTATTTCTGACTTTGAAAAAAATATCGAAATTTTTCTTTCAACTTTTCTTTATTTATTATGAAAATTGAATTTTTCAGTTGATTTTTCATTTTTCTTTCAACTTTTCTTTATTTATTATGAAAATTAAATTTTTCAGTTGATTTTTCATTTTTGGGACTTAGAAAAATTTTCGATTTTTTTTCTCATATAATCTGACCTTCTATGGAATTGTTCATTTTTACACTTCTCATAATATACCTTTTAAACACACAAACAGCAAATGGCATTCTAGCGGGACTTAGAAAAATTTTCGAAATTTTCAAGAAAAAAAATTTTTGACATACACCTCAGTTTCATTGAGAAGTCTCTATTTCAAATGAATTCCACTTAAAAATCATATATATATATTTTCCAATTGATTTTTTTATATTTCTGACTATTTCTGACTTTGAAAAAAATATCGAAATTTTTCTTTCAACTTTTCTTTATTTATTATGAAAATTTAATTTTTCAGTTGATTTTTCATTTTTCTTTCAACTTTTCTTTATTTATTATGAAAATTAAATTTGTCAGTTGATTTTTCATTTTTGGGACTTAGAAAAATTTTCGATTTTTTTTCTCATATAATCTGACCTTCTATGGAATTGTTCATTTTTACACTTCTCATAATATACCTTTTAAACACACAAACAGCAAATGGCATTCTAGCGGGACTTAGAAAAATTTTCGAAATTTTCAAGAAAAAAAATTTTTGACATACACCTCAGTTTCATTGAGAAGTCTCTATTTCAAATGAATTCCACTTAAAAATCATATATATATTTTTTCCAATTGATTTTTTTATATTTCTGACTATTTCTGACTTTGAAAAAAATATCGAAATTTTTCTTTCAACTTTTCTTTATTTATTATGAAAATTTAATTTTTCAGTTGATTTTTAATTTTTCTTTCAACTTTTCTTTATTTATTATGAAAATTAAATTTTTCAGTTGATTTTTCATTTTTGGGACTTAGAAAAATTTTCGATTTTTTTTCTCATATAATCTGACCTTCTATGGAATTGTTCATTTTTACACTTCTCATAATATACCTTTTAAACACACAAACAGCAAATGGCATTCTAGCGGGACTATATTTTTTCCAATTGATTTTTTTATATTTCTGACTATTTCTGACTATTTCTGACTTTGAAAAAAATATCGAAATTTTTCTTTCAACTTTTCTTTATTTATTATGAAAATTTAATTTTTCAGTTGATTTTTCATTTTTCTTTCAACTTTTCTTTATTTATTATGAAAATTAAATTTTTCAGTTGATTTTTCATTTTTGGGACTTAGAAAAATTTTCGATTTTTTTTCTCATATAATCTGACCTTCTATGGAATTGTTCATTTTTACACTTCTCATAATATACCTTTTAAACACACAAACAGCAAATGGCATTCTAGCGGGACTTAGAAAAATTTTCGAAATTTTCAAGAAAAAAAATTTTTGACATACACCTCAGTTTCATTGAGAAGTCTCTATTTCAAATGAATTCCACTTAAAAATCATATATATATTTTTTCCAATTGATTTTTTTATATTTCTGACTATTTCTGACTTTGAAAAAAATATCGAAATTTTTCTTTCAACTTTTCTTTATTTATTATGAAAATTTAATTTTTCAGTTGATTTTTCATTTTTCTTTCAACTTTTCTTTATTTATTATGAAAATTAAATTTGTCAGTTGATTTTTCATTTTTGGGACTTAGAAAAATTTTCGATTTTTTTTCTCATATAATCTGACCTTCTATGGAATTGTTCATTTTTACACTTCTCATAATATACCTTTTAAACACACAAACAGCAAATGGCATTCTAGCGGGACTTAGAAAAATTTTCGAAATTTTCAAGAAAAAAAATTTTTGACATACACCTCAGTTTCATTGAGAAGTCTCTATTTCAAATGAATTCCACTTAAAAATCATATATATATTTTTTCCAATTGATTTTTTTATATTTCTGACTATTTCTGACTTTGAAAAAAATATCGAAATTTTTCTTTCAACTTTTCTTTATTTATTATGAAAATTTAATTTTTCAGTTGATTTTTAATTTTTCTTTCAACTTTTCTTTATTTATTATGAAAATTAAATTTTTCAGTTGATTTTTCATTTTTGGGACTTAGAAAAATTTTCGATTTTTTTTCTCATATAATCTGACCTTCTATGGAATTGTTCATTTTTACACTTCTCATAATATACCTTTTAAACACACAAACAGCAAATGGCATTCTAGCGGGACTATATTTTTTCCAATTGATTTTTTTATATTTCTGACTATTTCTGACTATTTCTGACTTTGAAAAAAATATCGAAATTTTTCTTTCAACTTTTCTTTATTTATTATGAAAATTTAATTTTTCAGTTGATTTTTCATTTTTCTTTCAACTTTTCTTTATTTATTATGAAAATTAAATTTTTCAGTTGATTTTTCATTTTTGGGACTTAGAAAAATTTTCGATTTTTTTTCTCATATAATCTGACCTTCTATGGAATTGTTCATTTTTACACTTCTCATAATATACCTTTTAAACACACAAACAGCAAATGGCATTCTAGCGGGACTTAGAAAAATTTTCGAAATTTTCAAGAAAAAAAATTTTTGACATACACCTCAGTTTCATTGAGAAGTCTCTATTTCAAATGAATTCCACTTAAAAATCATATATATATTTTTTCCAATTGATTTTTTTATATTTCTGACTATTTCTGACTTTGAAAAAAATATCGAAATTTTTCTTTCAACTTTTCTTTATTTATTATGAAAATTGAATTTTTCAGTTGATTTTTCATTTTTCTTTCAACTTTTCTTTATTTATTATGAAAATTAAATTTTTCAGTTGATTTTTCATTTTTGGGACTTAGAAAAATTTTCGATTTTTTTTCTCATATAATCTGACCTTCTATGGAATTGTTCATTTTTACACTTCTCATAATATACCTTTTAAACACACAAACAGCAAATGGCATTCTAGCGGGACTTAGAAAAATTTTCGAAATTTTCAAGAAAAAAAATTTTTGACATACACCTCAGTTTCATTGAGAAGTCTCTATTTCAAATGAATTCCACTTAAAAATCATATATATATTTTTTCCAATTGATTTTTTTATATTTCTGACTATTTCTGACTTTGAAAAAAATATCGAAATTTTTCTTTCAACTTTTCTTTATTTATTATGAAAATTTAATTTTTCAGTTGATTTTTAATTTTTCTTTCAACTTTTCTTTATTTATTATGAAAATTAAATTTTTCAGTTGATTTTTCATTTTTGGGACTTAGAAAAATTTTCGATTTTTTTTCTCATATAATCTGACCTTCTATGGAATTGTTCATTTTTACACTTCTCATAATATACCTTTTAAACACACAAACAGCAAATGGCATTCTAGCGGGACTATATTTTTTCCAATTGATTTTTTTATATTTCTGACTATTTCTGACTATTTCTGACTTTGAAAAAAATATCGAAATTTTTCTTTCAACTTTTCTTTATTTATTATGAAAATTTAATTTTTCAGTTGATTTTTCATTTTTCTTTCAACTTTTCTTTATTTATTATGAAAATTAAATTTTTCAGTTGATTTTTCATTTTTGGGACTTAGAAAAATTTTCGATTTTTTTTCTCATATAATCTGACCTTCTATGGAATTGTTCATTTTTACACTTCTCATAATATACCTTTTAAACACACAAACAGCAAATGGCATTCTAGCGGGACTTAGAAAAATTTTCGAAATTTTCAAGAAAAAAAATTTTTGACATACACCTCAGTTTCATTGAGAAGTCTCTATTTCAAATGAATTCCACTTAAAAATCATATATATATTTTTTCCAATTGATTTTTTTATATTTCTGACTATTTCTGACTTTGAAAAAAATATCGAAATTTTTCTTTCAACTTTTCTTTATTTATTATGAAAATTGAATTTTTCAGTTGATTTTTCATTTTTCTTTCAACTTTTCTTTATTTATTATGAAAATTAAATTTTTCAGTTGATTTTTCATTTTTGGGACTTAGAAAAATTTTCGATTTTTTTTCTCATATAATCTGACCTTCTATGGAATTGTTCATTTTTACACTTCTCATAATATACCTTTTAAACACACAAACAGCAAATGGCATTCTAGCGGGACTATATTTTTTCCAATTGATTTTTTTATATTTCTGACTATTTCTGACTATTTCTGACTTTGAAAAAAATATCGAAATTTTTCTTTCAACTTTTCTTTATTTATTATGAAAATTTAATTTTTCAGTTGATTTTTCATTTTTCTTTCAACTTTTCTTTATTTATTATGAAAATTAAATTTTTCAGTTGATTTTTCATTTTTGGGACTTAGAAAAATTTTCGATTTTTTTTCTCATATAATCTGACCTTCTATGGAATTGTTCATTTTTACACTTCTCATAATATACCTTTTAAACACACAAACAGCAAATGGCATTCTAGCGGGACTTAGAAAAATTTTCGAAATTTTCAAGAAAAAAAATTTTTGACATACACCTCAGTTTCATTGAGAAGTCTCTATTTCAAATGAATTCCACTTAAAAATCATATATATATTTTTTCCAATTGATTTTTTTATATTTCTGACTATTTCTGACTTTGAAAAAAATATCGAAATTTTTCTTTCAACTTTTCTTTATTTATTATGAAAATTGAATTTTTCAGTTGATTTTTCATTTTTCTTTCAACTTTTCTTTATTTATTATGAAAATTAAATTTTTCAGTTGATTTTTCATTTTTGGGACTTAGAAAAATTTTCGATTTTTTTTCTCATATAATCTGACCTTCTATGGAATTGTTCATTTTTACACTTCTCATAATATACCTTTTAAACACACAAACAGCAAATGGCATTCTAGCGGGACTATATTTTTTCCAATTGATTTTTTTATATTTCTGACTATTTCTGACTATTTCTGACTTTGAAAAAAATATCGAAATTTTTCTTTCAACTTTTCTTTATTTATTATGAAAATTTAATTTTTCAGTTGATTTTTCATTTTTCTTTCAACTTTTCTTTATTTATTATGAAAATTAAATTTTTCAGTTGATTTTTCATTTTTGGGACTTAGAAAAATTTTCGATTTTTTTTCTCATATAATCTGACCTTCTATGGAATTGTTCATTTTTACACTTCTCATAATATACCTTTTAAACACACAAACAGCAAATGGCATTCTAGCGGGACTTAGAAAAATTTTCGAAATTTTCAAGAAAAAAAATTTTTGACATACACCTCAGTTTCATTGAGAAGTCTCTATTTCAAATGAATTCCACTTAAAAATCATATATATATTTTTTCCAATTGATTTTTTTATATTTCTGACTATTTCTGACTTTGAAAAAAATATCGAAATTTTTCTTTCAACTTTTCTTTATTTATTATGAAAATTTAATTTTTCAGTTGATTTTTCATTTTTCTTTCAACTTTTCTTTATTTATTATGAAAATTAAATTTTTCAGTTGATTTTTCATTTTTGGGACTTAGAAAAATTTTCGATTTTTTTTCTCATATAATCTGACCTTCTATGGAATTGTTCATTTTTACACTTCTCATAATATACCTTTTAAACACACAAACAGCAAATGGCATTCTAGCGGGACTATATTTTTTCCAATTGATTTTTTTATATTTCTGACTATTTCTGACTATTTCTGACTTTGAAAAAAATATCGAAATTTTTCTTTCAACTTTTCTTTATTTATTATGAAAATTGAATTTTTCAGTTGATTTTTCATTTTTCTTTCAACTTTTCTTTATTTATTATGAAAATTAAATTTTTCAGTTGATTTTTCATTTTTGGGACTTAGAAAAATTTTCGATTTTTTTTCTCATATAATCTGACCTTCTATGGAATTGTTCATTTTTACACTTCTCATAATATACCTTTTAAACACACAAACAGCAAATGGCATTCTAGCGGGACTTAGAAAAATTTTCGAAATTTTCAAGAAAAAAAATTTTTGACATACACCTCAGTTTCATTGAGAAGTCTCTATTTCAAATGAATTCCACTTAAAAATCATATATATATTTTTTCCAATTGATTTTTTTATATTTCTGACTATTTCTGACTTTGAAAAAAATATCGAAATTTTTCTTTCAACTTTTCTTTATTTATTATGAAAATTGAATTTTTCAGTTGATTTTTCATTTTTCTTTCAACTTTTCTTTATTTATTATGAAAATTAAATTTTTCAGTTGATTTTTCATTTTTGGGACTTAGAAAAATTTTCGATTTTTTTTCTCATATAATCTGACCTTCTATGGAATTGTTCATTTTTACACTTCTCATAATATACCTTTTAAACACACAAACAGCAAATGGCATTCTAGCGGGACTATATTTTTTCCAATTGATTTTTTTATATTTCTGACTATTTCTGACTATTTCTGACTTTGAAAAAAATATCGAAATTTTTCTTTCAACTTTTCTTTATTTATTATGAAAATTTAATTTTTCAGTTGATTTTTCATTTTTCTTTCAACTTTTCTTTATTTATTATGAAAATTAAATTTTTCAGTTGATTTTTCATTTTTGGGACTTAGAAAAATTTTCGATTTTTTTTCTCATATAATCTGACCTTCTATGGAATTGTTCATTTTTACACTTCTCATAATATACCTTTTAAACACACAAACAGCAAATGGCATTCTAGCGGGACTTAGAAAAATTTTCGAAATTTTCAAGAAAAAAAATTTTTGACATACACCTCAGTTTCATTGAGAAGTCTCTATTTCAAATGAATTCCACTTAAAAATCATATATATATTTTTTCCAATTGATTTTTTTATATTTCTGACTATTTCTGACTTTGAAAAAAATATCGAAATTTTTGTTTCAACTTTTCTTTATTTATTATGAAAATTTAATTTTTCAGTTGATTTTTAATTTTTCTTTCAACTTTTCTTTATTTATTATGAAAATTAAATTTTTCAGTTGATTTTTCATTTTTGGGACTTAGAAAAATTTTCGATTTTTTTTCTCATATAATCTGACCTTCTATGGAATTGTTCATTTTTACACTTCTCATAATATACCTTTTAAACACACAAACAGCAAATGGCATTCTAGCGGGACTATATTTTTTCCAATTGATTTTTTTATATTTCTGACTATTTCTGACTTTGAAAAAAATATCGAAATTTTTCTTTCAACTTTTCTTTATTTATTATGAAAATTTAATTTTTCAGTTGATTTTTCATTTTTCTTTCAACTTTTCTTTATTTATTATGAAAATTAAATTTTTCAGTTGATTTTTCATTTTTGGGACTTAGAAAAATTTTCGATTTTTTTTCTCATATAATCTGACCTTCTATGGAATTGTTCATTTTTACACTTCTCATAATATACCTTTTAAACACACAAACAGCAAATGGCATTCTAGCGGGACTTAGAAAAATTTTCGAAATTTTCAAGAAAAAAAATTTTTGACATACACCTCAGTTTCATTGAGAAGTCTCTATTTCAAATGAATTCCACTTAAAAATCATATATATATTTTTTCCAATTGATTTTTTTATATTTCTGACTATTTCTGACTTTGAAAAAAATATCGAAATTTTTCTTTCAACTTTTCTTTATTTATTATGAAAATTGAATTTTTCAGTTGATTTTTCATTTTTCTTTCAACTTTTCTTTATTTATTATGAAAATTAAATTTTTCAGTTGATTTTTCATTTTTGGGACTTAGAAAAATTTTCGATTTTTTTTCTCATATAATCTGACCTTCTATGGAATTGTTCATTTTTACACTTCTCATAATATACCTTTTAAACACACAAACAGCAAATGGCATTCTAGCGGGACTTAGAAAAATTTTCGAAATTTTCAAGAAAAAAAATTTTTGACATACACCTCAGTTTCATTGAGAAGTCTCTATTTCAAATGAATTCCACTTAAAAATCATATATATATATTTTCCAATTGATTTTTTTATATTTCTGACTATTTCTGACTTTGAAAAAAATATCGAAATTTTTCTTTCAACTTTTCTTTATTTATTATGAAAATTTAATTTTTCAGTTGATTTTTCATTTTTCTTTCAACTTTTCTTTATTTATTATGAAAATTAAATTTGTCAGTTGATTTTTCATTTTTGGGACTTAGAAAAATTTTCGATTTTTTTTCTCATATAATCTGACCTTCTATGGAATTGTTCATTTTTACACTTCTCATAATATACCTTTTAAACACACAAACAGCAAATGGCATTCTAGCGGGACTTAGAAAAATTTTCGAAATTTTCAAGAAAAAAAATTTTTGACATACACCTCAGTTTCATTGAGAAGTCTCTATTTCAAATGAATTCCACTTAAAAATCATATATATATTTTTTCCAATTGATTTTTTTATATTTCTGACTATTTCTGACTTTGAAAAAAATATCGAAATTTTTCTTTCAACTTTTCTTTATTTATTATGAAAATTTAATTTTTCAGTTGATTTTTAATTTTTCTTTCAACTTTTCTTTATTTATTATGAAAATTAAATTTTTCAGTTGATTTTTCATTTTTGGGACTTAGAAAAATTTTCGATTTTTTTTCTCATATAATCTGACCTTCTATGGAATTGTTCATTTTTACACTTCTCATAATATACCTTTTAAACACACAAACAGCAAATGGCATTCTAGCGGGACTATATTTTTTCCAATTGATTTTTTTATATTTCTGACTATTTCTGACTATTTCTGACTTTGAAAAAAATATCGAAATTTTTCTTTCAACTTTTCTTTATTTATTATGAAAATTTAATTTTTCAGTTGATTTTTCATTTTTCTTTCAACTTTTCTTTATTTATTATGAAAATTAAATTTTTCAGTTGATTTTTCATTTTTGGGACTTAGAAAAATTTTCGATTTTTTTTCTCATATAATCTGACCTTCTATGGAATTGTTCATTTTTACACTTCTCATAATATACCTTTTAAACACACAAACAGCAAATGGCATTCTAGCGGGACTTAGAAAAATTTTCGAAATTTTCAAGAAAAAAAATTTTTGACATACACCTCAGTTTCATTGAGAAGTCTCTATTTCAAATGAATTCCACTTAAAAATCATATATATATTTTTTCCAATTGATTTTTTTATATTTCTGACTATTTCTGACTTTGAAAAAAATATCGAAATTTTTCTTTCAACTTTTCTTTATTTATTATGAAAATTTAATTTTTCAGTTGATTTTTCATTTTTCTTTCAACTTTTCTTTATTTATTATGAAAATTAAATTTGTCAGTTGATTTTTCATTTTTGGGACTTAGAAAAATTTTCGATTTTTTTTCTCATATAATCTGACCTTCTATGGAATTGTTCATTTTTACACTTCTCATAATATACCTTTTAAACACACAAACAGCAAATGGCATTCTAGCGGGACTTAGAAAAATTTTCGAAATTTTCAAGAAAAAAAATTTTTGACATACACCTCAGTTTCATTGAGAAGTCTCTATTTCAAATGAATTCCACTTAAAAATCATATATATATTTTTTCCAATTGATTTTTTTATATTTCTGACTATTTCTGACTTTGAAAAAAATATCGAAATTTTTCTTTCAACTTTTCTTTATTTATTATGAAAATTTAATTTTTCAGTTGATTTTTAATTTTTCTTTCAACTTTTCTTTATTTATTATGAAAATTAAATTTTTCAGTTGATTTTTCATTTTTGGGACTTAGAAAAATTTTCGATTTTTTTTCTCATATAATCTGACCTTCTATGGAATTGTTCATTTTTACACTTCTCATAATATACCTTTTAAACACACAAACAGCAAATGGCATTCTAGCGGGACTATATTTTTTCCAATTGATTTTTTTATATTTCTGACTATTTCTGACTATTTCTGACTTTGAAAAAAATATCGAAATTTTTCTTTCAACTTTTCTTTATTTATTATGAAAATTTAATTTTTCAGTTGATTTTTCATTTTTCTTTCAACTTTTCTTTATTTATTATGAAAATTAAATTTTTCAGTTGATTTTTCATTTTTGGGACTTAGAAAAATTTTCGATTTTTTTTCTCATATAATCTGACCTTCTATGGAATTGTTCATTTTTACACTTCTCATAATATACCTTTTAAACACACAAACAGCAAATGGCATTCTAGCGGGACTTAGAAAAATTTTCGAAATTTTCAAGAAAAAAAATTTTTGACATACACCTCAGTTTCATTGAGAAGTCTCTATTTCAAATGAATTCCACTTAAAAATCATATATATATTTTTTCCAATTGATTTTTTTATATTTCTGACTATTTCTGACTTTGAAAAAAATATCGAAATTTTTCTTTCAACTTTTCTTTATTTATTATGAAAATTGAATTTTTCAGTTGATTTTTCATTTTTCTTTCAACTTTTCTTTATTTATTATGAAAATTAAATTTTTCAGTTGATTTTTCATTTTTGGGACTTAGAAAAATTTTCGATTTTTTTTCTCATATAATCTGACCTTCTATGGAATTGTTCATTTTTACACTTCTCATAATATACCTTTTAAACACACAAACAGCAAATGGCATTCTAGCGGGACTATATTTTTTCCAATTGATTTTTTTATATTTCTGACTATTTCTGACTATTTCTGACTTTGAAAAAAATATCGAAATTTTTCTTTCAACTTTTCTTTATTTATTATGAAAATTTAATTTTTCAGTTGATTTTTCATTTTTCTTTCAACTTTTCTTTATTTATTATGAAAATTAAATTTTTCAGTTGATTTTTCATTTTTGGGACTTAGAAAAATTTTCGATTTTTTTTCTCATATAATCTGACCTTCTATGGAATTGTTCATTTTTACACTTCTCATAATATACCTTTTAAACACACAAACAGCAAATGGCATTCTAGCGGGACTTAGAAAAATTTTCGAAATTTTCAAGAAAAAAAATTTTTGACATACACCTCAGTTTCATTGAGAAGTCTCTATTTCAAATGAATTCCACTTAAAAATCATATATATATTTTTTCCAATTGATTTTTTTATATTTCTGACTATTTCTGACTTTGAAAAAAATATCGAAATTTTTCTTTCAACTTTTCTTTATTTATTATGAAAATTTAATTTTTCAGTTGATTTTTAATTTTTCTTTCAACTTTTCTTTATTTATTATGAAAATTAAATTTTTCAGTTGATTTTTCATTTTTGGGACTTAGAAAAATTTTCGATTTTTTTTCTCATATAATCTGACCTTCTATGGAATTGTTCATTTTTACACTTCTCATAATATACCTTTTAAACACACAAACAGCAAATGGCATTCTAGCGGGACTATATTTTTTCCAATTGATTTTTTTATATTTCTGACTATTTCTGACTATTTCTGACTTTGAAAAAAATATCGAAATTTTTCTTTCAACTTTTCTTTATTTATTATGAAAATTTAATTTTTCAGTTGATTTTTCATTTTTCTTTCAACTTTTCTTTATTTATTATGAAAATTAAATTTTTCAGTTGATTTTTCATTTTTGGGACTTAGAAAAATTTTCGATTTTTTTTCTCATATAATCTGACCTTCTATGGAATTGTTCATTTTTACACTTCTCATAATATACCTTTTAAACACACAAACAGCAAATGGCATTCTAGCGGGACTTAGAAAAATTTTCGAAATTTTCAAGAAAAAAAATTTTTGACATACACCTCAGTTTCATTGAGAAGTCTCTATTTCAAATGAATTCCACTTAAAAATCATATATATATTTTTTCCAATTGATTTTTTTATATTTCTGACTATTTCTGACTTTGAAAAAAATATCGAAATTTTTCTTTCAACTTTTCTTTATTTATTATGAAAATTGAATTTTTCAGTTGATTTTTCATTTTTCTTTCAACTTTTCTTTATTTATTATGAAAATTAAATTTTTCAGTTGATTTTTCATTTTTGGGACTTAGAAAAATTTTCGATTTTTTTTCTCATATAATCTGACCTTCTATGGAATTGTTCATTTTTACACTTCTCATAATATACCTTTTAAACACACAAACAGCAAATGGCATTCTAGCGGGACTATATTTTTTCCAATTGATTTTTTTATATTTCTGACTATTTCTGACTATTTCTGACTTTGAAAAAAATATCGAAATTTTTCTTTCAACTTTTCTTTATTTATTATGAAAATTTAATTTTTCAGTTGATTTTTCATTTTTCTTTCAACTTTTCTTTATTTATTATGAAAATTAAATTTTTCAGTTGATTTTTCATTTTTGGGACTTAGAAAAATTTTCGATTTTTTTTCTCATATAATCTGACCTTCTATGGAATTGTTCATTTTTACACTTCTCATAATATACCTTTTAAACACACAAACAGCAAATGGCATTCTAGCGGGACTTAGAAAAATTTTCGAAATTTTCAAGAAAAAAAATTTTTGACATACACCTCAGTTTCATTGAGAAGTCTCTATTTCAAATGAATTCCACTTAAAAATCATATATATATTTTTTCCAATTGATTTTTTTATATTTCTGACTATTTCTGACTTTGAAAAAAATATCGAAATTTTTCTTTCAACTTTTCTTTATTTATTATGAAAATTGAATTTTTCAGTTGATTTTTCATTTTTCTTTCAACTTTTCTTTATTTATTATGAAAATTAAATTTTTCAGTTGATTTTTCATTTTTGGGACTTAGAAAAATTTTCGATTTTTTTTCTCATATAATCTGACCTTCTATGGAATTGTTCATTTTTACACTTCTCATAATATACCTTTTAAACACACAAACAGCAAATGGCATTCTAGCGGGACTATATTTTTTCCAATTGATTTTTTTATATTTCTGACTATTTCTGACTATTTCTGACTTTGAAAAAAATATCGAAATTTTTCTTTCAACTTTTCTTTATTTATTATGAAAATTTAATTTTTCAGTTGATTTTTCATTTTTCTTTCAACTTTTCTTTATTTATTATGAAAATTAAATTTTTCAGTTGATTTTTCATTTTTGGGACTTAGAAAAATTTTCGATTTTTTTTCTCATATAATCTGACCTTCTATGGAATTGTTCATTTTTACACTTCTCATAATATACCTTTTAAACACACAAACAGCAAATGGCATTCTAGCGGGACTTAGAAAAATTTTCGAAATTTTCAAGAAAAAAAATTTTTGACATACACCTCAGTTTCATTGAGAAGTCTCTATTTCAAATGAATTCCACTTAAAAATCATATATATATTTTTTCCAATTGATTTTTTTATATTTCTGACTATTTCTGACTTTGAAAAAAATATCGAAATTTTTCTTTCAACTTTTCTTTATTTATTATGAAAATTTAATTTTTCAGTTGATTTTTCATTTTTCTTTCAACTTTTCTTTATTTATTATGAAAATTAAATTTTTCAGTTGATTTTTCATTTTTGGGACTTAGAAAAATTTTCGATTTTTTTTCTCATATAATCTGACCTTCTATGGAATTGTTCATTTTTACACTTCTCATAATATACCTTTTAAACACACAAACAGCAAATGGCATTCTAGCGGGACTATATTTTTTCCAATTGATTTTTTTATATTTCTGACTATTTCTGACTATTTCTGACTTTGAAAAAAATATCGAAATTTTTCTTTCAACTTTTCTTTATTTATTATGAAAATTTAATTTTTCAGTTGATTTTTCATTTTTCTTTCAACTTTTCTTTATTTATTATGAAAATTAAATTTTTCAGTTGATTTTTCATTTTTGGGACTTAGAAAAATTTTCGATTTTTTTTCTCATATAATCTGACCTTCTATGGAATTGTTCATTTTTACACTTCTCATAATATACCTTTTAAACACACAAACAGCAAATGGCATTCTAGCGGGACTTAGAAAAATTTTCGAAATTTTCAAGAAAAAAAATTTTTGACATACACCTCAGTTTCATTGAGAAGTCTCTATTTCAAATGAATTCCACTTAAAAATCATATATATATTTTTTCCAATTGATTTTTTTATATTTCTGACTATTTCTGACTTTGAAAAAAATATCGAAATTTTTCTTTCAACTTTTCTTTATTTATTATGAAAATTGAATTTTTCAGTTGATTTTTCATTTTTCTTTCAACTTTTCTTTATTTATTATGAAAATTAAATTTTTCAGTTGATTTTTCATTTTTGGGACTTAGAAAAATTTTCGATTTTTTTTCTCATATAATCTGACCTTCTATGGAATTGTTCATTTTTACACTTCTCATAATATACCTTTTAAACACACAAACAGCAAATGGCATTCTAGCGGGACTATATTTTTTCCAATTGATTTTTTTATATTTCTGACTATTTCTGACTATTTCTGACTTTGAAAAAAATATCGAAATTTTTCTTTCAACTTTTCTTTATTTATTATGAAAATTTAATTTTTCAGTTGATTTTTCATTTTTCTTTCAACTTTTCTTTATTTATTATGAAAATTAAATTTTTCAGTTGATTTTTCATTTTTGGGACTTAGAAAAATTTTCGATTTTTTTTCTCATATAATCTGACCTTCTATGGAATTGTTCATTTTTACACTTCTCATAATATACCTTTTAAACACACAAACAGCAAATGGCATTCTAGCGGGACTTAGAAAAATTTTCGAAATTTTCAAGAAAAAAAATTTTTGACATACACCTCAGTTTCATTGAGAAGTCTCTATTTCAAATGAATTCCACTTAAAAATCATATATATATTTTTTCCAATTGATTTTTTTATATTTCTGACTATTTCTGACTTTGAAAAAAATATCGAAATTTTTCTTTCAACTTTTCTTTATTTATTATGAAAATTTAATTTTTCAGTTGATTTTTAATTTTTCTTTCAACTTTTCTTTATTTATTATGAAAATTAAATTTTTCAGTTGATTTTTCATTTTTGGGACTTAGAAAAATTTTCGATTTTTTTTCTCATATAATCTGACCTTCTATGGAATTGTTCATTTTTACACTTCTCATAATATACCTTTTAAACACACAAACAGCAAATGGCATTCTAGCGGGACTATATTTTTTCCAATTGATTTTTTTATATTTCTGACTATTTCTGACTATTTCTGACTTTGAAAAAAATATCGAAATTTTTCTTTCAACTTTTCTTTATTTATTATGAAAATTTAATTTTTCAGTTGATTTTTCATTTTTCTTTCAACTTTTCTTTATTTATTATGAAAATTAAATTTTTCAGTTGATTTTTCATTTTTGGGACTTAGAAAAATTTTCGATTTTTTTTCTCATATAATCTGACCTTCTATGGAATTGTTCATTTTTACACTTCTCATAATATACCTTTTAAACACACAAACAGCAAATGGCATTCTAGCGGGACTTAGAAAAATTTTCGAAATTTTCAAGAAAAAAAATTTTTGACATACACCTCAGTTTCATTGAGAAGTCTCTATTTCAAATGAATTCCACTTAAAAATCATATATATATTTTTTCCAATTGATTTTTTTATATTTCTGACTATTTCTGACTTTGAAAAAAATATCGAAATTTTTCTTTCAACTTTTCTTTATTTATTATGAAAATTTAATTTTTCAGTTGATTTTTAATTTTTCTTTCAACTTTTCTTTATTTATTATGAAAATTAAATTTTTCAGTTGATTTTTCATTTTTGGGACTTAGAAAAATTTTCGATTTTTTTTCTCATATAATCTGACCTTCTATGGAATTGTTCATTTTTACACTTCTCATAATATACCTTTTAAACACACAAACAGCAAATGGCATTCTAGCGGGACTATATTTTTTCCAATTGATTTTTTTATATTTCTGACTATTTCTGACTATTTCTGACTTTGAAAAAAATATCGAAATTTTTCTTTCAACTTTTCTTTATTTATTATGAAAATTTAATTTTTCAGTTGATTTTTCATTTTTCTTTCAACTTTTCTTTATTTATTATGAAAATTAAATTTTTCAGTTGATTTTTCATTTTTGGGACTTAGAAAAATTTTCGATTTTTTTTCTCATATAATCTGACCTTCTATGGAATTGTTCATTTTTACACTTCTCATAATATACCTTTTAAACACACAAACAGCAAATGGCATTCTAGCGGGACTTAGAAAAATTTTCGAAATTTTCAAGAAAAAAAATTTTTGACATACACCTCAGTTTCATTGAGAAGTCTCTATTTCAAATGAATTCCACTTAAAAATCATATATATATTTTTTCCAATTGATTTTTTTATATTTCTGACTATTTCTGACTTTGAAAAAAATATCGAAATTTTTCTTTCAACTTTTCTTTATTTATTATGAAAATTTAATTTTTCAGTTGATTTTTAATTTTTCTTTCAACTTTTCTTTATTTATTATGAAAATTAAATTTTTCAGTTGATTTTTCATTTTTGGGACTTAGAAAAATTTTCGATTTTTTTTCTCATATAATCTGACCTTCTATGGAATTGTTCATTTTTACACTTCTCATAATATACCTTTTAAACACACAAACAGCAAATGGCATTCTAGCGGGACTATATTTTTTCCAATTGATTTTTTTATATTTCTGACTATTTCTGACTATTTCTGACTTTGAAAAAAATATCGAAATTTTTCTTTCAACTTTTCTTTATTTATTATGAAAATTTAATTTTTCAGTTGATTTTTCATTTTTCTTTCAACTTTTCTTTATTTATTATGAAAATTAAATTTTTCAGTTGATTTTTCATTTTTGGGACTTAGAAAAATTTTCGATTTTTTTTCTCATATAATCTGACCTTCTATGGAATTGTTCATTTTTACACTTCTCATAATATACCTTTTAAACACACAAACAGCAAATGGCATTCTAGCGGGACTTAGAAAAATTTTCGAAATTTTCAAGAAAAAAAATTTTTGACATACACCTCAGTTTCATTGAGAAGTCTCTATTTCAAATGAATTCCACTTAAAAATCATATATATATTTTTTCCAATTGATTTTTTTATATTTCTGACTATTTCTGACTTTGAAAAAAATATCGAAATTTTTCTTTCAACTTTTCTTTATTTATTATGAAAATTTAATTTTTCAGTTGATTTTTCATTTTTCTTTCAACTTTTCTTTATTTATTATGAAAATTAAATTTTTCAGTTGATTTTTCATTTTTGGGACTTAGAAAAATTTTCGATTTTTTTTCTCATATAATCTGACCTTCTATGGAATTGTTCATTTTTACACTTCTCATAATATACCTTTTAAACACACAAACAGCAAATGGCATTCTAGCGGGACTATATTTTTTCCAATTGATTTTTTTATATTTCTGACTATTTCTGACTATTTCTGACTTTGAAAAAAATATCGAAATTTTTCTTTCAACTTTTCTTTATTTATTATGAAAATTTAATTTTTCAGTTGATTTTTCATTTTTCTTTCAACTTTTCTTTATTTATTATGAAAATTAAATTTTTCAGTTGATTTTTCATTTTTGGGACTTAGAAAAATTTTCGATTTTTTTTCTCATATAATCTGACCTTCTATGGAATTGTTCATTTTTACACTTCTCATAATATACCTTTTAAACACACAAACAGCAAATGGCATTCTAGCGGGACTTAGAAAAATTTTCGAAATTTTCAAGAAAAACAATTTTTGACATACACCTCAGTTTCATTGAGAAGTCTCTATTTCAAATGAATTCCACTTAAAAATCATATATATATTTTTTCCAATTGATTTTTTTATATTTCTGACTATTTCTGACTTTGAAAAAAATATCGAAATTTTTCTTTCAACTTTTCTTTATTTATTATGAAAATTTAATTTTTCAGTTGATTTTTCATTTTTCTTTCAACTTTTCTTTATTTATTATGAAAATTAAATTTTTCAGTTGATTTTTCATTTTTGGGACTTAGAAAAATTTTCGATTTTTTTTCTCATATAATCTGACCTTCTATGGAATTGTTCATTTTTACACTTCTCATAATATACCTTTTAAACACACAAACAGCAAATGGCATTCTAGCGGGACTTAGAAAAATTTTCGAAATTTTCAAGAAAAAAAATTTTTGACATACACCTCAGTTTCATTGAGAAGTCTCTATTTCAAATGAATTCCACTTAAAAATCATATATATATTTTTTCCAATTGATTTTTTTATATTTCTGACTATTTCTGACTTTGAAAAAAATATCGAAATTTTTCTTTCAACTTTTCTTTATTTATTATGAAAATTTAATTTTTCAGTTGATTTTTAATTTTTCTTTCAACTTTTCTTTATTTATTATGAAAATTAAATTTTTCAGTTGATTTTTCATTTTTGGGACTTAGAAAAATTTTCGATTTTTTTTCTCATATAATCTGACCTTCTATGGAATTGTTCATTTTTACACTTCTCATAATATACCTTTTAAACACACAAACAGCAAATGGCATTCTAGCGGGACTATATTTTTTCCAATTGATTTTTTTATATTTCTGACTATTTCTGACTATTTCTGACTTTGAAAAAAATATCGAAATTTTTCTTTCAACTTTTCTTTATTTATTATGAAAATTTAATTTTTCAGTTGATTTTTCATTTTTCTTTCAACTTTTCTTTATTTATTATGAAAATTAAATTTTTCAGTTGATTTTTCATTTTTGGGACTTAGAAAAATTTTCGATTTTTTTTCTCATATAATCTGACCTTCTATGGAATTGTTCATTTTTACACTTCTCATAATATACCTTTTAAACACACAAACAGCAAATGGCATTCTAGCGGGACTTAGAAAAATTTTCGAAATTTTCAAGAAAAAAAATTTTTGACATACACCTCAGTTTCATTGAGAAGTCTCTATTTCAAATGAATTCCACTTAAAAATCATATATATATTTTTTCCAATTGATTTTTTTATATTTCTGACTATTTCTGACTTTGAAAAAAATATCGAAATTTTTCTTTCAACTTTTCTTTATTTATTATGAAAATTGAATTTTTCAGTTGATTTTTCATTTTTCTTTCAACTTTTCTTTATTTATTATGAAAATTAAATTTTTCAGTTGATTTTTCATTTTTGGGACTTAGAAAAATTTTCGATTTTTTTTCTCATATAATCTGACCTTCTATGGAATTGTTCATTTTTACACTTCTCATAATATACCTTTTAAACACACAAACAGCAAATGGCATTCTAGCGGGACTATATTTTTTCCAATTGATTTTTTTATATTTCTGACTATTTCTGACTATTTCTGACTTTGAAAAAAATATCGAAATTTTTCTTTCAACTTTTCTTTATTTATTATGAAAATTTAATTTTTCAGTTGATTTTTCATTTTTCTTTCAACTTTTCTTTATTTATTATGAAAATTAAATTTTTCAGTTGATTTTTCATTTTTGGGACTTAGAAAAATTTTCGATTTTTTTTCTCATATAATCTGACCTTCTATGGAATTGTTCATTTTTACACTTCTCATAATATACCTTTTAAACACACAAACAGCAAATGGCATTCTAGCGGGACTTAGAAAAATTTTCGAAATTTTCAAGAAAAAAAATTTTTGACATACACCTCAGTTTCATTGAGAAGTCTCTATTTCAAATGAATTCCACTTAAAAATCATATATATATTTTTTCCAATTGATTTTTTTATATTTCTGACTATTTCTGACTTTGAAAAAAATATCGAAATTTTTCTTTCAACTTTTCTTTATTTATTATGAAAATTTAATTTTTCAGTTGATTTTTCATTTTTCTTTCAACTTTTCTTTATTTATTATGAAAATTAAATTTTTCAGTTGATTTTTCATTTTTGGGACTTAGAAAAATTTTCGATTTTTTTTCTCATATAATCTGACCTTCTATGGAATTGTTCATTTTTACACTTCTCATAATATACCTTTTAAACACACAAACAGCAAATGGCATTCTAGCGGGACTATATTTTTTCCAATTGATTTTTTTATATTTCTGACTATTTCTGACTATTTCTGACTTTGAAAAAAATATCGAAATTTTTCTTTCAACTTTTCTTTATTTATTATGAAAATTTAATTTTTCAGTTGATTTTTCATTTTTCTTTCAACTTTTCTTTATTTATTATGAAAATTAAATTTTTCAGTTGATTTTTCATTTTTGGGACTTAGAAAAATTTTCGATTTTTTTTCTCATATAATCTGACCTTCTATGGAATTGTTCATTTTTACACTTCTCATAATATACCTTTTAAACACACAAACAGCAAATGGCATTCTAGCGGGACTTAGAAAAATTTTCGAAATTTTCAAGAAAAACAATTTTTGACATACACCTCAGTTTCATTGAGAAGTCTCTATTTCAAATGAATTCCACTTAAAAATCATATATATATTTTTTCCAATTGATTTTTTTATATTTCTGACTATTTCTGACTTTGAAAAAAATATCGAAATTTTTCTTTCAACTTTTCTTTATTTATTATGAAAATTTAATTTTTCAGTTGATTTTTCATTTTTCTTTCAACTTTTCTTTATTTATTATGAAAATTAAATTTTTCAGTTGATTTTTCATTTTTGGGACTTAGAAAAATTTTCGATTTTTTTTCTCATATAATCTGACCTTCTATGGAATTGTTCATTTTTACACTTCTCATAATATACCTTTTAAACACACAAACAGCAAATGGCATTCTAGCGGGACTTAGAAAAATTTTCGAAATTTTCAAGAAAAAAAATTTTTGACATACACCTCAGTTTCATTGAGAAGTCTCTATTTCAAATGAATTCCACTTAAAAATCATATATATATTTTTTCCAATTGATTTTTTTATATTTCTGACTATTTCTGACTTTGAAAAAAATATCGAAATTTTTCTTTCAACTTTTCTTTATTTATTATGAAAATTTAATTTTTCAGTTGATTTTTAATTTTTCTTTCAACTTTTCTTTATTTATTATGAAAATTAAATTTTTCAGTTGATTTTTCATTTTTGGGACTTAGAAAAATTTTCGATTTTTTTTCTCATATAATCTGACCTTCTATGGAATTGTTCATTTTTACACTTCTCATAATATACCTTTTAAACACACAAACAGCAAATGGCATTCTAGCGGGACTATATTTTTTCCAATTGATTTTTTTATATTTCTGACTATTTCTGACTATTTCTGACTTTGAAAAAAATATCGAAATTTTTCTTTCAACTTTTCTTTATTTATTATGAAAATTTAATTTTTCAGTTGATTTTTCATTTTTCTTTCAACTTTTCTTTATTTATTATGAAAATTAAATTTTTCAGTTGATTTTTCATTTTTGGGACTTAGAAAAATTTTCGATTTTTTTTCTCATATAATCTGACCTTCTATGGAATTGTTCATTTTTACACTTCTCATAATATACCTTTTAAACACACAAACAGCAAATGGCATTCTAGCGGGACTTAGAAAAATTTTCGAAATTTTCAAGAAAAAAAATTTTTGACATACACCTCAGTTTCATTGAGAAGTCTCTATTTCAAATGAATTCCACTTAAAAATCATATATATATTTTTTCCAATTGATTTTTTTATATTTCTGACTATTTCTGACTTTGAAAAAAATATCGAAATTTTTCTTTCAACTTTTCTTTATTTATTATGAAAATTGAATTTTTCAGTTGATTTTTCATTTTTCTTTCAACTTTTCTTTATTTATTATGAAAATTAAATTTTTCAGTTGATTTTTCATTTTTGGGACTTAGAAAAATTTTCGATTTTTTTTCTCATATAATCTGACCTTCTATGGAATTGTTCATTTTTACACTTCTCATAATATACCTTTTAAACACACAAACAGCAAATGGCATTCTAGCGGGACTATATTTTTTCCAATTGATTTTTTTATATTTCTGACTATTTCTGACTATTTCTGACTTTGAAAAAAATATCGAAATTTTTCTTTCAACTTTTCTTTATTTATTATGAAAATTTAATTTTTCAGTTGATTTTTCATTTTTCTTTCAACTTTTCTTTATTTATTATGAAAATTAAATTTTTCAGTTGATTTTTCATTTTTGGGACTTAGAAAAATTTTCGATTTTTTTTCTCATATAATCTGACCTTCTATGGAATTGTTCATTTTTACACTTCTCATAATATACCTTTTAAACACACAAACAGCAAATGGCATTCTAGCGGGACTTAGAAAAATTTTCGAAATTTTCAAGAAAAAAAATTTTTGACATACACCTCAGTTTCATTGAGAAGTCTCTATTTCAAATGAATTCCACTTAAAAATCATATATATATTTTTTCCAATTGATTTTTTTATATTTCTGACTATTTCTGACTTTGAAAAAAATATCGAAATTTTTCTTTCAACTTTTCTTTATTTATTATGAAAATTTAATTTTTCAGTTGATTTTTAATTTTTCTTTCAACTTTTCTTTATTTATTATGAAAATTAAATTTTTCAGTTGATTTTTCATTTTTGGGACTTAGAAAAATTTTCGATTTTTTTTCTCATATAATCTGACCTTCTATGGAATTGTTCATTTTTACACTTCTCATAATATACCTTTTAAACACACAAACAGCAAATGGCATTCTAGCGGGACCATATTTTTTCCAATTGATTTTTTTATATTTCTGACTATTTCTGACTATTTCTGACTTTGAAAAAAATATCGAAATTTTTCTTTCAACTTTTCTTTATTTATTATGAAAATTTAATTTTTCAGTTGATTTTTCATTTTTCTTTCAACTTTTCTTTATTTATTATGAAAATTAAATTTTTCAGTTGATTTTTCATTTTTGGGACTTAGAAAAATTTTCGATTTTTTTTCTCATATAATCTGACCTTCTATGGAATTGTTCATTTTTACACTTCTCATAATATACCTTTTAAACACACAAACAGCAAATGGCATTCTAGCGGGACTTAGAAAAATTTTCGAAATTTTCAAGAAAAAAAATTTTTGACATACACCTCAGTTTCATTGAGAAGTCTCTATTTCAAATGAATTCCACTTAAAAATCATATATATATTTTTTCCAATTGATTTTTTTATATTTCTGACTATTTCTGACTTTGAAAAAAATATCGAAATTTTTCTTTCAACTTTTCTTTATTTATTATGAAAATTTAATTTTTCAGTTGATTTTTAATTTTTCTTTCAACTTTTCTTTATTTATTATGAAAATTAAATTTTTCAGTTGATTTTTCATTTTTGGGACTTAGAAAAATTTTCGATTTTTTTTCTCATATAATCTGACCTTCTATGGAATTGTTCATTTTTACACTTCTCATAATATACCTTTTAAACACACAAACAGCAAATGGCATTCTAGCGGGACTATATTTTTTCCAATTGATTTTTTTATATTTCTGACTATTTCTGACTATTTCTGACTTTGAAAAAAATATCGAAATTTTTCTTTCAACTTTTCTTTATTTATTATGAAAATTTAATTTTTCAGTTGATTTTTCATTTTTCTTTCAACTTTTCTTTATTTATTATGAAAATTAAATTTTTCAGTTGATTTTTCATTTTTGGGACTTAGAAAAATTTTCGATTTTTTTTCTCATATAATCTGACCTTCTATGGAATTGTTCATTTTTACACTTCTCATAATATACCTTTTAAACACACAAACAGCAAATGGCATTCTAGCGGGACTTAGAAAAATTTTCGAAATTTTCAAGAAAAAAAATTTTTGACATACACCTCAGTTTCATTGAGAAGTCTCTATTTCAAATGAATTCCACTTAAAAATCATATATATATTTTTTCCAATTGATTTTTTTATATTTCTGACTATTTCTGACTTTGAAAAAAATATCGAAATTTTTCTTTCAACTTTTCTTTATTTATTATGAAAATTTAATTTTTCAGTTGATTTTTAATTTTTCTTTCAACTTTTCTTTATTTATTATGAAAATTAAATTTTTCAGTTGATTTTTCATTTTTGGGACTTAGAAAAATTTTCGATTTTTTTTCTCATATAATCTGACCTTCTATGGAATTGTTCATTTTTACACTTCTCATAATATACCTTTTAAACACACAAACAGCAAATGGCATTCTAGCGGGACTATATTTTTTCCAATTGATTTTTTTATATTTCTGACTATTTCTGACTATTTCTGACTTTGAAAAAAATATCGAAATTTTTCTTTCAACTTTTCTTTATTTATTATGAAAATTTAATTTTTCAGTTGATTTTTCATTTTTCTTTCAACTTTTCTTTATTTATTATGAAAATTAAATTTTTCAGTTGATTTTTCATTTTTGGGACTTAGAAAAATTTTCGATTTTTTTTCTCATATAATCTGACCTTCTATGGAATTGTTCATTTTTACACTTCTCATAATATACCTTTTAAACACACAAACAGCAAATGGCATTCTAGCGGGACTTAGAAAAATTTTCGAAATTTTCAAGAAAAAAAATTTTTGACATACACCTCAGTTTCATTGAGAAGTCTCTATTTCAAATGAATTCCACTTAAAAATCATATATATATATTTTCCAATTGATTTTTTTATATTTCTGACTATTTCTGACTTTGAAAAAAATATCGAAATTTTTCTTTCAACTTTTCTTTATTTATTATGAAAATTTAATTTTTCAGTTGATTTTTCATTTTTCTTTCAACTTTTCTTTATTTATTATGAAAATTAAATTTGTCAGTTGATTTTTCATTTTTGGGACTTAGAAAAATTTTCGATTTTTTTTCTCATATAATCTGACCTTCTATGGAATTGTTCATTTTTACACTTCTCATAATATACCTTTTAAACACACAAACAGCAAATGGCATTCTAGCGGGACTATATTTTTTCCAATTGATTTTTTTATATTTCTGACTATTTCTGACTATTTCTGACTTTGAAAAAAATATCGAAATTTTTCTTTCAACTTTTCTTTATTTATTATGAAAATTTAATTTTTCAGTTGATTTTTCATTTTTCTTTCAACTTTTCTTTATTTATTATGAAAATTAAATTTGTCAGTTGATTTTTCATTTTTGGGACCTAGAAAAATTTTCGATTTTTTTTCTCATATAATCTGACCTTCTATGGAATTGTTCATTTTTACACTTCTCATAATATACCTTTTAAACACACAAACAGCAAATGGCATTCTAGCGGGACTATATTTTTTCCAATTGATTTTTTTATATTTCTGACTATTTCTGACTATTTCTGACTTTGAAAAAAATATCGAAATTTTTCTTTCAACTTTTCTTTATTTATTATGAAAATTTAATTTTTCAGTTGATTTTTCATTTTTCTTTCAACTTTTCTTTATTTATTATGAAAATTAAATTTTTCAGTTGATTTTTCATTTTTGGGACTTAGAAAAATTTTCGATTTTTTTTCTCATATAATCTGACCTTCTATGGAATTGTTCATTTTTACACTTCTCATAATATACCTTTTAAACACACAAACAGCAAATGGCATTCTAGCGGGACTTAGAAAAATTTTCGAAATTTTCAAGAAAAAAAATTTTTGACATACACCTCAGTTTCATTGAGAAGTCTCTATTTCAAATGAATTCCACTTAAAAATCATATATATATTTTTTCCAATTGATTTTTTTATATTTCTGACTATTTCTGACTTTGAAAAAAATATCGAAATTTTTCTTTCAACTTTTCTTTATTTATTATGAAAATTGAATTTTTCAGTTGATTTTTCATTTTTCTTTCAACTTTTCTTTATTTATTATGAAAATTAAATTTTTCAGTTGATTTTTCATTTTTGGGACTTAGAAAAATTTTCGATTTTTTTTCTCATATAATCTGACCTTCTATGGAATTGTTCATTTTTACACTTCTCATAATATACCTTTTAAACACACAAACAGCAAATGGCATTCTAGCGGGACTTAGAAAAATTTTCGAAATTTTCAAGAAAAAAAATTTTTGACATACACCTCAGTTTCATTGAGAAGTCTCTATTTCAAATGAATTCCACTTAAAAATCATATATATATTTTTTCCAATTGATTTTTTTATATTTCTGACTATTTCTGACTTTGAAAAAAATATCGAAATTTTTCTTTCAACTTTTCTTTATTTATTATGAAAATTTAATTTTTCAGTTGATTTTTCATTTTTCTTTCAACTTTTCTTTATTTATTATGAAAATTAAATTTGTCAGTTGATTTTTCATTTTTGGGACTTAGAAAAATTTTCGATTTTTTTTCTCATATAATCTGACCTTCTATGGAATTGTTCATTTTTACACTTCTCATAATATACCTTTTAAACACACAAACAGCAAATGGCATTCTAGCGGGACTATATTTTTTCCAATTGATTTTTTTATATTTCTGACTATTTCTGACTATTTCTGACTTTGAAAAAAATATCGAAATTTTTCTTTCAACTTTTCTTTATTTATTATGAAAATTGAATTTTTCAGTTGATTTTTCATTTTTCTTTCAACTTTTCTTTATTTATTATGAAAATTAAATTTTTCAGTTGATTTTTCATTTTTGGGACTTAGAAAAATTTTCGATTTTTTTTCTCATATAATCTGACCTTCTATGGAATTGTTCATTTTTACACTTCTCATAATATACCTTTTAAACACACAAACAGCAAATGGCATTCTAGCGGGACTATATTTTTTCCAATTGATTTTTTTATATTTCTGACTATTTCTGACTATTTCTGACTTTGAAAAAAATATCGAAATTTTTCTTTCAACTTTTCTTTATTTATTATGAAAATTTAATTTTTCAGTTGATTTTTCATTTTTCTTTCAACTTTTCTTTATTTATTATGAAAATTAAATTTTTCAGTTGATTTTTCATTTTTGGGACTTAGAAAAATTTTCGATTTTTTTTCTCATATAATCTGACCTTCTATGGAATTGTTCATTTTTACACTTCTCATAATATACCTTTTAAACACACAAACAGCAAATGGCATTCTAGCGGGACTTAGAAAAATTTTCGAAATTTTCAAGAAAAAAAATTTTTGACATACACCTCAGTTTCATTGAGAAGTCTCTATTTCAAATGAATTCCACTTAAAAATCATATATATATATTTTCCAATTGATTTTTTTATATTTCTGACTATTTCTGACTTTGAAAAAAATATCGAAATTTTTCTTTCAACTTTTCTTTATTTATTATGAAAATTTAATTTTTCAGTTGATTTTTCATTTTTCTTTCAACTTTTCTTTATTTATTATGAAAATTAAATTTGTCAGTTGATTTTTCATTTTTGGGACTTAGAAAAATTTTCGATTTTTTTTCTCATATAATCTGACCTTCTATGGAATTGTTCATTTTTACACTTCTCATAATATACCTTTTAAACACACAAACAGCAAATGGCATTCTAGCGGGACTATATTTTTTCCAATTGATTTTTTTATATTTCTGACTATTTCTGACTATTTCTGACTTTGAAAAAAATATCGAAATTTTTCTTTCAACTTTTCTTTATTTATTATGAAAATTTAATTTTTCATTTTTCTTTCAACTTTTCTTTATTTATTATGAAAATTAAATTTTTCAGTTGATTTTTCATTTTTGGGACTTAGAAAAATTTTCGATTTTTTTTCTCATATAATCTGACCTTCTATGGAATTGTTCATTTTTACACTTCTCATAATATACCTTTTAAACACACAAACAGCAAATGGCATTCTAGCGGGACTTAGAAAAATTTTCGAAATTTTCAAGAAAAAAAATTTTTGACATACACCTCAGTTTCATTGAGAAGTCTCTATTTCAAATGAATTCCACTTAAAAATCATATATATATATTTTCCAATTGATTTTTTTATATTTCTGACTATTTCTGACTTTGAAAAAAATATCGAAATTTTTCTTTCAACTTTTCTTTATTTATTATGAAAATTTAATTTTTCAGTTGATTTTTCATTTTTCTTTCAACTTTTCTTTATTTATTATGAAAATTAAATTTGTCAGTTGATTTTTCATTTTTGGGACTTAGAAAAATTTTCGATTTTTTTTCTCATATAATCTGACCTTCTATGGAATTGTTCATTTTTACACTTCTCATAATATACCTTTTAAACACACAAACAGCAAATGGCATTCTAGCGGGACTATATTTTTTCCAATTGATTTTTTTATATTTCTGACTATTTCTGACTATTTCTGACTTTGAAAAAAATATCGAAATTTTTCTTTCAACTTTTCTTTATTTATTATGAAAATTTAATTTTTCAGTTGATTTTTCATTTTTCTTTCAACTTTTCTTTATTTATTATGAAAATTAAATTTGTCAGTTGATTTTTCATTTTTGGGACTTAGAAAAATTTTCGATTTTTTTTCTCATATAATCTGACCTTCTATGGAATTGTTCATTTTTACACTTCTCATAATATACCTTTTAAACACACAAACAGCAAATGGCATTCTAGCGGGACTATATTTTTTCCAATTGATTTTTTTATATTTCTGACTATTTCTGACTATTTCTGACTTTGAAAAAAATATCGAAATTTTTCTTTCAACTTTTCTTTATTTATTATGAAAATTTAATTTTTCAGTTGATTTTTCATTTTTCTTTCAACTTTTCTTTATTTATTATGAAAATTAAATTTTTCAGTTGATTTTTCATTTTTGGGACTTAGAAAAATTTTCGATTTTTTTTCTCATATAATCTGACCTTCTATGGAATTGTTCATTTTTACACTTCTCATAATATACCTTTTAAACACACAAACAGCAAATGGCATTCTAGCGGGACTTAGAAAAATTTTCGAAATTTTCAAGAAAAAAAATTTTTGACATACACCTCAGTTTCATTGAGAAGTCTCTATTTCAAATGAATTCCACTTAAAAATCATATATATATATTTTCCAATTGATTTTTTTATATTTCTGACTATTTCTGACTTTGAAAAAAATATCGAAATTTTTCTTTCAACTTTTCTTTATTTATTATGAAAATTTAATTTTTCAGTTGATTTTTCATTTTTCTTTCAACTTTTCTTTATTTATTATGAAAATTAAATTTGTCAGTTGATTTTTCATTTTTGGGACTTAGAAAAATTTTCGATTTTTTTTCTCATATAATCTGACCTTCTATGGAATTGTTCATTTTTACACTTCTCATAATATACCTTTTAAACACACAAACAGCAAATGGCATTCTAGCGGGACTATATTTTTTCCAATTGATTTTTTTATATTTCTGACTATTTCTGACTATTTCTGACTTTGAAAAAAATATCGAAATTTTTCTTTCAACTTTTCTTTATTTATTATGAAAATTTAATTTTTCAGTTGATTTTTCATTTTTCTTTCAACTTTTCTTTATTTATTATGAAAATTAAATTTGTCAGTTGATTTTTCATTTTTGGGACTTAGAAAAATTTTCGATTTTTTTTCTCATATAATCTGACCTTCTATGGAATTGTTCATTTTTACACTTCTCATAATATACCTTTTAAACACACAAACAGCAAATGGCATTCTAGCGGGACTTAGAAAAATTTTCGAAATTTTCAAGAAAAAAAATTTTTGACATACACCTCAGTTTCATTGAGAAGTCTCTATTTCAAATGAATTCCACTTAAAAATCATATATATATTTTTTCCAATTGATTTTTTTATATTTCTGACTATTTCTGACTTTGAAAAAAATATCGAAATTTTTCTTTCAACTTTTCTTTATTTATTATGAAAATTGAATTTTTCAGTTGATTTTTCATTTTTCTTTCAACTTTTCTTTATTTATTATGAAAATTAAATTTTTCAGTTGATTTTTCATTTTGGGACTGAAAATTTTCGATTTTTTTTCTCATATAATCTGACCTTCTATGGAATTGTTCATTTTTACACTTCTCATAATATACCTTTTAAACACACAAACAGCAAATGGCATTCTAGCGGGACTTAGAAAAATTTTCGAAATTTTCAAGAAAAAAAATTTTTGACATACACCTCAGTTTCATTGAGAAGTCTCTATTTCAAATGAATTCCACTTAAAAATCATATATATATTTTTTCCAATTGATTTTTTTATATTTCTGACTATTTCTGACTTTGAAAAAAATATCGAAATTTTTCTTTCAACTTTTCTTTATTTATTATGAAAATTTAATTTTTCAGTTGATTTTTCATTTTTCTTTCAACTTTTCTTTATTTATTATGAAAATTAAATTTGTCAGTTGATTTTTCATTTTTGGGACTTAGAAAAATTTTCGATTTTTTTTCTCATATAATCTGACCTTCTATGGAATTGTTCATTTTTACACTTCTCATAATATACCTTTTAAACACACAAACAGCAAATGGCATTCTAGCGGGACTATATTTTTTCCAATTGATTTTTTTATATTTCTGACTATTTCTGACTTTGAAAAAAATATCGAAATTTTTCTTTCAACTTTTCTTTATTTATTATGAAAATTTAATTTTTCAGTTGATTTTTCATTTTTCTTTCAACATTTCTTTATTTATTATGAAAATTAAATTTTTCAGTTGATTTTTCATTTTTGGGACTTAGAAAAATTTTCGATTTTTTTTCTCATATAATCTGACCTTCTATGGAATTGTTCATTTTTACACTTCTCATAATATACATTTTAAACACACAAACAGCAAATGGCATTCTAGCGGGACTTAGAAAAATTTTCGAAATTTTCAAGAAAAAAAATTTTTGACATACACCTCAGTTTCATTGAGAAGTCTCTATTTCAAATGAATTCCACTTAAAAATCATATATATATTTTTTCCAATTGATTTTTTTATATTTCTGACTATTTCTGACTTTGAAAAAAATATCGAAATTTTTCTTTCAACTTTTCTTTATTTATTATGAAAATTTAATTTTTCAGTTGATTTTTCATTTTTCTTTCAACTTTTCTTTATTTATTATGAAAATTAAATTTGTCAGTTGATTTTTCATTTTTGGGACTTAGAAAAATTTTCGATTTTTTTTCTCATATAATCTGACCTTCTATGGAATTGTTCATTTTTACACTTCTCATAATATACCTTTTAAACACACAAACAGCAAATGGCATTCTAGCGGGACTATATTTTTTCCAATTGATTTTTTTATATTTCTGACTATTTCTGACTATTTCTGACTTTGAAAAAAATATCGAAATTTTTCTTTCAACTTTTCTTTATTTATTATGAAAATTTAATTTTTCAGTTGATTTTTCATTTTTCTTTCAACTTTTCTTTATTTATTATGAAAATTAAATTTGTCAGTTGATTTTTCATTTTTGGGACTTAGAAAAATTTTCGATTTTTTTTCTCATATAATCTGACCTTCTATGGAATTGTTCATTTTTACACTTCTCATAATATACCTTTTAAACACACAAACAGCAAATGGCATTCTAGCGGGACTATATTTTTTCCAATTGATTTTTTTATATTTCTGACTATTTCTGACTATTTCTGACTTTGAAAAAAATATCGAAATTTTTCTTTCAACTTTTCTTTATTTATTATGAAAATTTAATTTTTCAGTTGATTTTTCATTTTTCTTTCAACTTTTCTTTATTTATTATGAAAATTAAATTTGTCAGTTGATTTTTCATTTTTGGGACTTAGAAAAATTTTCGATTTTTTTTCTCATATAATCTGACCTTCTATGGAATTGTTCATTTTTACACTTCTCATAATATACCTTTTAAACACACAAACAGCAAATGGCATTCTAGCGGGACTTAGAAAAATTTTCGAAATTTTCAAGAAAAAAAATTTTTGACATACACCTCAGTTTCATTGAGAAGTCTCTATTTCAAATGAATTCCACTTAAAAATCATATATATATTTTTTCCAATTGATTTTTTTATATTTCTGACTATTTCTGACTTTGAAAAAAATATCGAAATTTTTCTTTCAACTTTTCTTTATTTATTATGAAAATTTAATTTTTCAGTTGATTTTTCATTTTTCTTTCAACTTTTCTTTATTTATTATGAAAATTAAATTTTTCAGTTGATTTTTCATTTTGGGACTGAAAATTTTCGATTTTTTTTCTCATATAATCTGACCTTCTATGGAATTGTTCATTTTTACACTTCTCATAATATACCTTTTAAACACACAAACAGCAAATGGCATTCTAGCGGGACTTAGAAAAATTTTCGAAATTTTCAAGAAAAAAAATTTTTGACATACACCTCAGTTTCATTGAGAAGTCTCTATTTCAAATGAATTCCACTTAAAAATCATATATATATTTTTTCCAATTGATTTTTTTATATTTCTGACTATTTCTGACTTTGAAAAAAATATCGAAATTTTTCTTTCAACTTTTCTTTATTTATTATGAAAATTTAATTTTTCAGTTGATTTTTCATTTTTCTTTCAACTTTTCTTTATTTATTATGAAAATTAAATTTTTCAGTTGATTTTTCATTTTTGGGACTTAGAAAAATTTTCGATTTTTTTTCTCATATAATCTGACCTTCTATGGAATTGTTCATTTTTACACTTCTCATAATATACCTTTTAAACACACAAACAGCAAATGGCATTCTAGCGGGACTTAGAAAAATTTTCGAAATTTTCAAGAAAAAAAATTTTTGACATACACCTCAGTTTCATTGAGAAGTCTCTATTTCAAATGAATTCCACTTAAAAATCATATATATATTTTTTCCAATTGATTTTTTTATATTTCTGACTATTTCTGACTTTGAAAAAAATATCGAAATTTTTCTTTCAACTTTTCTTTATTTATTATGAAAATTTAATTTTTCAGTTGATTTTTCATTTTTCTTTCAACTTTTCTTTATTTATTATGAAAATTAAATTTGTCAGTTGATTTTTCATTTTTGGGACTTAGAAAAATTTTCGATTTTTTTTCTCATATAATCTGACCTTCTATGGAATTGTTCATTTTTACACTTCTCATAATATACCTTTTAAACACACAAACAGCAAATGGCATTCTAGCGGGACTATATTTTTTCCAATTGATTTTTTTATATTTCTGACTATTTCTGACTTTGAAAAAAATATCGAAATTTTTCTTTCAACTTTTCTTTATTTATTATGAAAATTTAATTTTTCAGTTGATTTTTCATTTTTCTTTCAACATTTCTTTATTTATTATGAAAATTAAATTTTTCAGTTGATTTTTCATTTTTGGGACTTAGAAAAATTTTCGATTTTTTTTCTCATATAATCTGACCTTCTATGGAATTGTTCATTTTTACACTTCTCATAATATACATTTTAAACACACAAACAGCAAATGGCATTCTAGCGGGACTTAGAAAAATTTTCGAAATTTTCAAGAAAAAAAATTTTTGACATACACCTCAGTTTCATTGAGAAGTCTCTATTTCAAATGAATTCCACTTAAAAATCATATATATATTTTTTCCAATTGATTTTTTTATATTTCTGACTATTTCTGACTTTGAAAAAAATATCGAAATTTTTCTTTCAACTTTTCTTTATTTATTATGAAAATTTAATTTTTCAGTTGATTTTTCATTTTTCTTTCAACTTTTCTTTATTTATTATGAAAATTAAATTTGTCAGTTGATTTTTCATTTTTGGGACTTAGAAAAATTTTCGATTTTTTTTCTCATATAATCTGACCTTCTATGGAATTGTTCATTTTTACACTTCTCATAATATACCTTTTAAACACACAAACAGCAAATGGCATTCTAGCGGGACTATATTTTTTCCAATTGATTTTTTTATATTTCTGACTATTTCTGACTATTTCTGACTTTGAAAAAAATATCGAAATTTTTCTTTCAACTTTTCTTTATTTATTATGAAAATTTAATTTTTCAGTTGATTTTTCATTTTTCTTTCAACTTTTCTTTATTTATTATGAAAATTAAATTTTTCAGTTGATTTTTCATTTTTGGGACTTAGAAAAATTTTCGATTTTTTTTCTCATATAATCTGACCTTCTATGGAATTGTTCATTTTTACACTTCTCATAATATACCTTTTAAACACACAAACAGCAAATGGCATTCTAGCGGGACTTAGAAAAATTTTCGAAATTTTCAAGAAAAAAAATTTTTGACATACACCTCAGTTTCATTGAGAAGTCTCTATTTCAAATGAATTCCACTTAAAAATCATATATATATTTTTTCCAATTGATTTTTTTATATTTCTGACTATTTCTGACTTTGAAAAAAATATCGAAATTTTTCTTTCAACTTTTCTTTATTTATTATGAAAATTTAATTTTTCAGTTGATTTTTCATTTTTCTTTCAACTTTTCTTTATTTATTATGAAAATTAAATTTGTCAGTTGATTTTTCATTTTTGGGACTTAGAAAAATTCTCGATTTTTTTTCTCATATAATCTGACCTTCTATGGAATTGTTCATTTTTACACTTCTCATAATATACCTTTTAAACACACAAACAGCAAATGGCATTCTAGCGGGACTATATTTTTTCCAATTGATTTTTTTATATTTCTGACTATTTCTGACTATTTCTGACTTTGAAAAAAATATCGAAATTTTTCTTTCAACTTTTCTTTATTTATTATGAAAATTTAATTTTTCAGTTGATTTTTCATTTTTCTTTCAACTTTTCTTTATTTATTATGAAAATTAAATTTTTCAGTTGATTTTTCATTTTTGGGACTTAGAAAAATTTTCGATTTTTTTTCTCATATAATCTGACCTTCTATGGAATTGTTCATTTTTACACTTCTCATAATATACCTTTTAAACACACAAACAGCAAATGGCATTCTAGCGGGACTTAGAAAAATTTTCGAAATTTTCAAGAAAAAAAATTTTTGACATACACCTCAGTTTCATTGAGAAGTCTCTATTTCAAATGAATTCCACTTAAAAATCATATATATATTTTTTCCAATTGATTTTTTTATATTTCTGACTATTTCTGACTTTGAAAAAAATATCGAAATTTTTCTTTCAACTTTTCTTTATTTATTATGAAAATTTAATTTTTCAGTTGATTTTTCATTTTTCTTTCAACTTTTCTTTATTTATTATGAAAATTAAATTTGTCAGTTGATTTTTCATTTTTGGGACTTAGAAAAATTTTCGATTTTTTTTCTCATATAATCTGACCTTCTATGGAATTGTTCATTTTTACACTTCTCATAATATACCTTTTAAACACACAAACAGCAAATGGCATTCTAGCGGGACTATATTTTTTCCAATTGATTTTTTTATATTTCTGACTATTTCTGACTATTTCTGACTTTGAAAAAAATATCGAAATTTTTCTTTCAACTTTTCTTTATTTATTATGAAAATTTAATTTTTCAGTTGATTTTTCATTTTTCTTTCAACTTTTCTTTATTTATTATGAAAATTAAATTTTTCAGTTGATTTTTCATTTTTGGGACTTAGAAAAATTTTCGATTTTTTTTCTCATATAATCTGACCTTCTATGGAATTGTTCATTTTTACACTTCTCATAATATGCCTTTTAAACACACAAACAGCAAATGGCATTCTAGCGGGACTTAGAAAAATTTTCGAAATTTTCAAGAAAAAAAATTTTTGACATACACCTCAGTTTCATTGAGAAGTCTCTATTTCAAATGAATTCCACTTAAAAATCATATATATATTTTTTCCAATTGATTTTTTTATATTTCTGACTATTTCTGACTTTGAAAAAAATATCGAAATTTTTCTTTCAACTTTTCTTTATTTATTATGAAAATTTAATTTTTCAGTTGATTTTTCATTTTTCTTTCAACTTTTCTTTATTTATTATGAAAATTAAATTTGTCAGTTGATTTTTCATTTTTGGGACTTAGAAAAATTTTCGATTTTTTTTCTCATATAATCTGACCTTCTATGGAATTGTTCATTTTTACACTTCTCATAATATACCTTTTAAACACACAAACAGCAAATGGCATTCTAGCGGGACTATATTTTTTCCAATTGATTTTTTTATATTTCTGACTATTTCTGACTATTTCTGACTTTGAAAAAAATATCGAAATTTTTCTTTCAACTTTTCTTTATTTATTATGAAAATTTAATTTTTCAGTTGATTTTTCATTTTTCTTTCAACTTTTCTTTATTTATTATGAAAATTAAATTTTTCAGTTGATTTTTCATTTTTGGGACTTAGAAAAATTTTCGATTTTTTTTCTCATATAATCTGACCTTCTATGGAATTGTTCATTTTTACACTTCTCATAATATACCTTTTAAACACACAAACAGCAAATGGCATTCTAGCGGGACTATATTTTTTCCAATTGATTTTTTTATATTTCTGACTATTTCTGACTATTTCTGACTTTGAAAAAAATATCGAAATTTTTCTTTCAACTTTTCTTTATTTATTATGAAAATTGAATTTTTCAGTTGATTTTTCATTTTTCTTTCAACTTTTCTTTATTTATTATGAAAATTTAATTTTTCAGTTGATTTTTCATTTTTGGGACTTAGAAAAATTTTCGATTTTTTTTCTCATATAATCTGACCTTCTATGGAATTGTTCATTTTTACACTTCTCATAATATACCTTTTAAACACACAAACAGCAAATGGCATTCTAGCGGGACTTAGAAAAATTTTCGAAATTTTCAAGAAAAAAAATTTTTGACATACACCTCAGTTTCATTGAGAAGTCTCTATTTCAAATGAATTCCACTTAAAAATCATATATATATTTTTTCCAATTGATTTTTTTATATTTCTGACTATTTCTGACTTTGAAAAAAATATCGAAATTTTTCTTTCAACTTTTCTTTATTTATTATGAAAATTTAATTTTTCAGTTGATTTTTCATTTTTCTTTCAACTTTTCTTTATTTATTATGAAAATTAAATTTTTCAGTTGATTTTTCATTTTTGGGACTTAGAAAAATTTTCGATTTTTTTTCTCATATAATCTGACCTTCTATGGAATTGTTCATTTTTACACTTCTCATAATATACCTTTTAAACACACAAACAGCAAATGGCATTCTAGCGGGACTTAGAAAAATTTTCGAAATTTTCAAGAAAAAAAATTTTTGACATACACCTCAGTTTCATTGAGAAGTCTCTATTTCAAATGAATTCCACTTAAAAATCATATATATATTTTTTCCAATTGATTTTTTTATATTTCTGACTATTTCTGACTTTGAAAAAAATATCGAAATTTTTCTTTCAACTTTTCTTTATTTATTATGAAAATTTAATTTTTCAGTTGATTTTTCATTTTTCTTTCAACTTTTCTTTATTTATTATGAAAATTAAATTTGTCAGTTGATTTTTCATTTTTGGGACTTAGAAAAATTTTCGATTTTTTTTCTCATATAATCTGACCTTCTATGGAATTGTTCATTTTTACACTTCTCATAATATACCTTTTAAACACACAAACAGCAAATGGCATTCTAGCGGGACTATATTTTTTCCAATTGATTTTTTTATATTTCTGACTATTTCTGACTTTGAAAAAAATATCGAAATTTTTCTTTCAACTTTTCTTTATTTATTATGAAAATTTAATTTTTCAGTTGATTTTTCATTTTTCTTTCAACATTTCTTTATTTATTATGAAAATTAAATTTTTCAGTTGATTTTTCATTTTTGGGACTTAGAAAAATTTTCGATTTTTTTTCTCATATAATCTGACCTTCTATGGAATTGTTCATTTTTACACTTCTCATAATATACCTTTTAAACACACAAACAGCAAATGGCATTCTAGCGGGACTTAGAAAAATTTTCGAAATTTTCAAGAAAAAAAATTTTTGACATACACCTCAGTTTCATTGAGAAGTCTCTATTTCAAATGAATTCCACTTAAAAATCATATATATATTTTTTCCAATTGATTTTTTTATATTTCTGACTATTTCTGACTTTGAAAAAAATATCGAAATTTTTCTTTCAACTTTTCTTTATTTATTATGAAAATTGAATTTTTCAGTTGATTTTTCATTTTTCTTTCAACTTTTCTTTATTTATTATGAAAATTAAATTTTTCAGTTGATTTTTCATTTTTGGGACTTAGAAAAATTTTCGATTTTTTTTCTCATATAATCTGACCTTCTATGGAATTGTTCATTTTTACACTTCTCATAATATACCTTTTAAACACACAAACAGCAAATGGCATTCTAGCGGGACTTAGAAAAATTTTCGAAATTTTCAAGAAAAAAAATTTTTGACATACACCTCAGTTTCATTGAGAAGTCTCTATTTCAAATGAATTCCACTTAAAAATCATATATATATTTTTTCCAATTGATTTTTTTATATTTCTGACTATTTCTGACTTTGAAAAAAATATCGAAATTTTTCTTTCAACTTTTCTTTATTTATTATGAAAATTTAATTTTTCAGTTGATTTTTCATTTTTCTTTCAACTTTTCTTTATTTATTATGAAAATTAAATTTTTCAGTTGATTTTTCATTTTTGGGACTTAGAAAAATTTTCGATTTTTTTTCTCATATAATCTGACCTTCTATGGAATTGTTCATTTTTACACTTCTCATAATATACCTTTTAAACACACAAACAGCAAATGGCATTCTAGCGGGACTTAGAAAAATTTTCGAAATTTTCAAGAAAAAAAATTTTTGACATACACCTCAGTTTCATTGAGAAGTCTCTATTTCAAATGAATTCCACTTAAAAATCATATATATATTTTTTCCAATTGATTTTTTTATATTTCTGACTATTTCTGACTTTGAAAAAAATATCGAAATTTTTCTTTCAACTTTTCTTTATTTATTATGAAAATTTAATTTTTCAGTTGATTTTTCATTTTTCTTTCAACTTTTCTTTATTTATTATGAAAATTAAATTTGTCAGTTGATTTTTCATTTTTGGGACTTAGAAAAATTTTCGATTTTTTTTCTCATATAATCTGACCTTCTATGGAATTGTTCATTTTTACACTTCTCATAATATACCTTTTAAACACACAAACAGCAAATGGCATTCTAGCGGGACTATATTTTTTCCAATTGATTTTTTTATATTTCTGACTATTTCTGACTTTGAAAAAAATATCGAAATTTTTCTTTCAACTTTTCTTTATTTATTATGAAAATTTAATTTTTCAGTTGATTTTTCATTTTTCTTTCAACATTTCTTTATTTATTATGAAAATTAAATTTTTCAGTTGATTTTTCATTTTTGGGACTTAGAAAAATTTTCGATTTTTTTTCTCATATAATCTGACCTTCTATGGAATTGTTCATTTTTACACTTCTCATAATATACATTTTAAACACACAAACAGCAAATGGCATTCTAGCGGGACTTAGAAAAATTTTCGAAATTTTCAAGAAAAAAAATTTTTGACATACACCTCAGTTTCATTGAGAAGTCTCTATTTCAAATGAATTCCACTTAAAAATCATATATATATTTTTTCCAATTGATTTTTTTATATTTCTGACTATTTCTGACTTTGAAAAAAATATCGAAATTTTTCTTTCAACTTTTCTTTATTTATTATGAAAATTTAATTTTCCAGTTGATTTTTCATTTTTCTTTCAACTTTTCTTTATTTATTATGAAAATTAAATTTGTCAGTTGATTTTTCATTTTTGGGACTTAGAAAAATTTTCGATTTTTTTTCTCATATAATCTGACCTTCTATGGAATTGTTCATTTTTACACTTCTCATAATATACCTTTTAAACACACAAACAGCAAATGGCATTCTAGCGGGACTATATTTTTTCCAATTGATTTTTTTATATTTCTGACTATTTCTGACTATTTCTGACTTTGAAAAAAATATCGAAATTTTTCTTTCAACTTTTCTTTATTTATTATGAAAATTTAATTTTTCAGTTGATTTTTCATTTTTCTTTCAACTTTTCTTTATTTATTATGAAAATTAAATTTTTCAGTTGATTTTTCATTTTTGGGACTTAGAAAAATTTTCGATTTTTTTTCTCATATAATCTGACCTTCTATGGAATTGTTCATTTTTACACTTCTCATAATATGCCTTTTAAACACACAAACAGCAAATGGCATTCTAGCGGGACTTAGAAAAATTTTCGAAATTTTCAAGAAAAAAAATTTTTGACATACACCTCAGTTTCATTGAGAAGTCTCTATTTCAAATGAATTCCACTTAAAAATCATATATATATTTTTTCCAATTGATTTTTTTATATTTCTGACTATTTCTGACTTTGAAAAAAATATCGAAATTTTTCTTTCAACTTTTCTTTATTTATTATGAAAATTTAATTTTTCAGTTGATTTTTCATTTTTCTTTCAACTTTTCTTTATTTATTATGAAAATTAAATTTGTCAGTTGATTTTTCATTTTTGGGACTTAGAAAAATTTTCGATTTTTTTTCTCATATAATCTGACCTTCTATGGAATTGTTCATTTTTACACTTCTCATAATATACCTTTTAAACACACAAACAGCAAATGGCATTCTAGCGGGACTATATTTTTTCCAATTGATTTTTTTATATTTCTGACTATTTCTGACTATTTCTGACTTTGAAAAAAATATCGAAATTTTTCTTTCAACTTTTCTTTATTTATTATGAAAATTTAATTATTCAGTTGATTTTTAATTTTTCTTTCAACTTTTCTTTATTTATTATGAAAATTAAATTTTTCAGTTGATTTTTCATTTTTGGGACTTAGAAAAATTTTCGATTTTTTTTCTCATATAATCTGACCTTCTATGGAATTGTTCATTTTTACACTTCTCATAATATACCTTTTAAACACACAAACAGCAAATGGCATTCTAGCGGGACTATATTTTTTCCAATTGATTTTTTTATATTTCTGACTATTTCTGACTATTTCTGACTTTGAAAAAAATATCGAAATTTTTCTTTCAACTTTTCTTTATTTATTATGAAAATTGAATTTTTCAGTTGATTTTTCATTTTTCTTTCAACTTTTCTTTATTTATTATGAAAATTAAATTTTTCAGTTGATTTTTCATTTTTGGGACTTAGAAAAATTTTCGATTTTTTTTCTCATATAATCTGACCTTCTATGGAATTGTTCATTTTTACACTTCTCATAATATACCTTTTAAACACACAAACAGCAAATGGCATTCTAGCGGGACTATATTTTTTCCAATTGATTTTTTTATATTTCTGACTATTTCTGACTATTTCTGACTTTGAAAAAAATATCGAAATTTTTCTTTCAACTTTTCTTTATTTATTATGAAAATTTAATTTTTCAGTTGATTTTTCATTTTTCTTTCAACTTTTCTTTATTTATTATGAAAATTAAATTTTTCAGTTGATTTTTCATTTTTGGGACTTAGAAAAATTTTCGATTTTTTTTCTCATATAATCTGACCTTCTATGGAATTGTTCATTTTTACACTTCTCATAATATACCTTTTAAACACACAAACAGCAAATGGCATTCTAGCGGGACTATATTTTTTCCAATTGATTTTTTTATATTTCTGACTATTTCTGACTTTGAAAAAAATATCGAAATTTTTCTTTCAACTTTTCTTTATTTATTATGAAAATTTAATTTTTCAGTTGATTTTTCATTTTTCTTTCAACATTTCTTTATTTATTATGAAAATTAAATTTTTCAGTTGATTTTTCATTTTTGGGACTTAGAAAAATTTTCGATTTTTTTTCTCATATAATCTGACCTTCTATGGAATTGTTCATTTTTACACTTCTCATAATATACATTTTAAACACACAAACAGCAAATGGCATTCTAGCGGGACTTAGAAAAATTTTCGAAATTTTCAAGAAAAAAAATTTTTGACATACACCTCAGTTTCATTGAGAAGTCTCTATTTCAAATGAATTCCACTTAAAAATCATATATATATTTTTTCCAATTGATTTTTTTATATTTCTGACTATTTCTGACTTTGAAAAAAATATCGAAATTTTTCTTTCAACTTTTCTTTATTTATTATGAAAATTTAATTTTTCAGTTGATTTTTCATTTTTCTTTCAACTTTTCTTTATTTATTATGAAAATTAAATTTGTCAGTTGATTTTTCATTTTTGGGACTTAGAAAAATTTTCGATTTTTTTTCTCATATAATCTGACCTTCTATGGAATTGTTCATTTTTACACTTCTCATAATATACCTTTTAAACACACAAACAGCAAATGGCATTCTAGCGGGACTATATTTTTTCCAATTGATTTTTTTATATTTCTGACTATTTCTGACTATTTCTGACTTTGAAAAAAATATCGAAATTTTTCTTTCAACTTTTCTTTATTTATTATGAAAATTTAATTTTTCAGTTGATTTTTCATTTTTCTTTCAACTTTTCTTTATTTATTATGAAAATTAAATTTGTCAGTTGATTTTTCATTTTTGGGACTTAGAAAAATTTTCGATTTTTTTTCTCATATAATCTGACCTTCTATGGAATTGTTCATTTTTACACTTCTCATAATATACCTTTTAAACACACAAACAGCAAATGGCATTCTAGCGGGACTTAGAAAAATTTTCGAAATTTTCAAGAAAAAAAATTTTTGACATACACCTCAGTTTCATTGAGAAGTCTCTATTTCAAATGAATTCCACTTAAAAATCATATATATATTTTTTCCAATTGATTTTTTTATATTTCTGACTATTTCTGACTTTGAAAAAAATATCGAAATTTTTCTTTCAACTTTTCTTTATTTATTATGAAAATTGAATTTTTCAGTTGATTTTTCATTTTTCTTTCAACTTTTCTTTATTTATTATGAAAATTAAATTTTTCAGTTGATTTTTCATTTTTGGGACTTAGAAAAATTTTCGATTTTTTTTCTCATATAATCTGACCTTCTATGGAATTGTTCATTTTTACACTTCTCATAATATACCTTTTAAACACACAAACAGCAAATGGCATTCTAGCGGGACTTAGAAAAATTTTCGAAATTTTCAAGAAAAAAAATTTTTGACATACACCTCAGTTTCATTGAGAAGTCTCTATTTCAAATGAATTCCACTTAAAAATCATATATATATTTTTTCCAATTGATTTTTTTATATTTCTGACTATTTCTGACTTTGAAAAAAATATCGAAATTTTTCTTTCAACTTTTCTTTATTTATTATGAAAATTGAATTTTTCAGTTGATTTTTCATTTTTCTTTCAACTTTTCTTTATTTATTATGAAAATTAAATTTTTCAGTTGATTTTTCATTTTTGGGACTTAGAAAAATTTTCGATTTTTTTTCTCATATAATCTGACCTTCTATGGAATTGTTCATTTTTACACTTCTCATAATATACCTTTTAAACACACAAACAGCAAATGGCATTCTAGCGGGACTTAGAAAAATTTTCGAAATTTTCAAGAAAAAAAATTTTTGACATACACCTCAGTTTCATTGAGAAGTCTCTATTTCAAATGAATTCCACTTAAAAATCATATATATATTTTTTCCAATTGATTTTTTTATATTTCTGACTATTTCTGACTTTGAAAAAAATATCGAAATTTTTCTTTCAACTTTTCTTTATTTATTATGAAAATTTAATTTTTCAGTTGATTTTTCATTTTTCTTTCAACTTTTCTTTATTTATTATGAAAATTAAATTTTTCAGTTGATTTTTCATTTTTGGGACTTAGAAAAATTTTCGATTTTTTTTCTCATATAATCTGACCTTCTATGGAATTGTTCATTTTTACACTTCTCATAATATACCTTTTAAACACACAAACAGCAAATGGCATTCTAGCGGGACTTAGAAAAATTTTCGAAATTTTCAAGAAAAAAAATTTTTGACATACACCTCAGTTTCATTGAGAAGTCTCTATTTCAAATGAATTCCACTTAAAAATCATATATATATTTTTTCCAATTGATTTTTTTATATTTCTGACTATTTCTGACTTTGAAAAAAATATCGAAATTTTTCTTTCAACTTTTCTTTATTTATTATGAAAATTTAATTTTTCAGTTGATTTTTCATTTTTCTTTCAACTTTTCTTTATTTATTATGAAAATTAAATTTGTCAGTTGATTTTTCATTTTTGGGACTTAGAAAAATTTTCGATTTTTTTTCTCATATAATCTGACCTTCTATGGAATTGTTCATTTTTACACTTCTCATAATATACCTTTTAAACACACAAACAGCAAATGGCATTCTAGCGGGACTATATTTTTTCCAATTGATTTTTTTATATTTCTGACTATTTCTGACTTTGAAAAAAATATCGAAATTTTTCTTTCAACTTTTCTTTATTTATTATGAAAATTTAATTTTTCAGTTGATTTTTCATTTTTCTTTCAACATTTCTTTATTTATTATGAAAATTAAATTTTTCAGTTGATTTTTCATTTTTGGGACTTAGAAAAATTTTCGATTTTTTTTCTCATATAATCTGACCTTCTATGGAATTGTTCATTTTTACACTTCTCATAATATACATTTTAAACACACAAACAGCAAATGGCATTCTAGCGGGACTTAGAAAAATTTTCGAAATTTTCAAGAAAAAAAATTTTTGACATACACCTCAGTTTCATTGAGAAGTCTCTATTTCAAATGAATTCCACTTAAAAATCATATATATATTTTTTCCAATTGATTTTTTTATATTTCTGACTATTTCTGACTTTGAAAAAAATATCGAAATTTTTCTTTCAACTTTTCTTTATTTATTATGAAAATTTAATTTTTCAGTTGATTTTTCATTTTTCTTTCAACTTTTCTTTATTTATTATGAAAATTAAATTTGTCAGTTGATTTTTCATTTTTGGGACTTAGAAAAATTTTCGATTTTTTTTCTCATATAATCTGACCTTCTATGGAATTGTTCATTTTTACACTTCTCATAATATACCTTTTAAACACACAAACAGCAAATGGCATTCTAGCGGGACTATATTTTTTCCAATTGATTTTTTTATATTTCTGACTATTTCTGACTATTTCTGACTTTGAAAAAAATATCGAAATTTTTCTTTCAACTTTTCTTTATTTATTATGAAAATTTAATTTTTCAGTTGATTTTTCATTTTTCTTTCAACTTTTCTTTATTTATTATGAAAATTAAATTTTTCAGTTGATTTTTCATTTTTGGGACTTAGAAAAATTTTCGATTTTTTTTCTCATATAATCTGACCTTCTATGGAATTGTTCATTTTTACACTTCTCATAATATACCTTTTAAACACACAAACAGCAAATGGCATTCTAGCGGGACTTAGAAAAATTTTCGAAATTTTCAAGAAAAAAAATTTTTGACATACACCTCAGTTTCATTGAGAAGTCTCTATTTCAAATGAATTCCACTTAAAAATCATATATATATTTTTTCCAATTGATTTTTTTATATTTCTGACTATTTCTGACTTTGAAAAAAATATCGAAATTTTTCTTTCAACTTTTCTTTATTTATTATGAAAATTTAATTTTTCAGTTGATTTTTCATTTTTCTTTCAACTTTTCTTTATTTATTATGAAAATTAAATTTGTCAGTTGATTTTTCATTTTTGGGACTTAGAAAAATTTTCGATTTTTTTTCTCATATAATCTGACCTTCTATGGAATTGTTCATTTTTACACTTCTCATAATATACCTTTTAAACACACAAACAGCAAATGGCATTCTAGCGGGACTATATTTTTTCCAATTGATTTTTTTATATTTCTGACTATTTCTGACTATTTCTGACTTTGAAAAAAATATCGAAATTTTTCTTTCAACTTTTCTTTATTTATTATGAAAATTTAATTTTTCAGTTGATTTTTCATTTTTCTTTCAACTTTTCTTTATTTATTATGAAAATTAAATTTTTCAGTTGATTTTTCATTTTTGGGACTTAGAAAAATTTTCGATTTTTTTTCTCATATAATCTGACCTTCTATGGAATTGTTCATTTTTACACTTCTCATAATATACCTTTTAAACACACAAACAGCAAATGGCATTCTAGCGGGACTTAGAAAAATTTTCGAAATTTTCAAGAAAAAAAATTTTTGACATACACCTCAGTTTCATTGAGAAGTCTCTATTTCAAATGAATTCCACTTAAAAATCATATATATATTTTTTCCAATTGATTTTTTTATATTTCTGACTATTTCTGACTTTGAAAAAAATATCGAAATTTTTCTTTCAACTTTTCTTTATTTATTATGAAAATTTAATTTTTCAGTTGATTTTTCATTTTTCTTTCAACTTTTCTTTATTTATTATGAAAATTAAATTTGTCAGTTGATTTTTCATTTTTGGGACTTAGAAAAATTTTCGATTTTTTTTCTCATATAATCTGACCTTCTATGGAATTGTTCATTTTTACACTTCTCATAATATACCTTTTAAACACACAAACAGCAAATGGCATTCTAGCGGGACTATATTTTTTCCAATTGATTTTTTTATATTTCTGACTATTTCTGACTATTTCTGACTTTGAAAAAAATATCGAAATTTTTCTTTCAACTTTTCTTTATTTATTATGAAAATTTAATTTTTCAGTTGATTTTTCATTTTTCTTTCAACTTTTCTTTATTTATTATGAAAATTAAATTTTTCAGTTGATTTTTCATTTTTGGGACTTAGAAAAATTTTCGATTTTTTTTCTCATATAATCTGACCTTCTATGGAATTGTTCATTTTTACACTTCTCATAATATGCCTTTTAAACACACAAACAGCAAATGGCATTCTAGCGGGACTTAGAAAAATTTTCGAAATTTTCAAGAAAAAAAATTTTTGACATACACCTCAGTTTCATTGAGAAGTCTCTATTTCAAATGAATTCCACTTAAAAATCATATATATATTTTTTCCAATTGATTTTTTTATATTTCTGATTATTTCTGACTTTGAAAAAAATATCGAAATTTTTCTTTCAACTTTTCTTTATTTATTATGAAAATTTAATTTTTCAGTTGATTTTTCATTTTTCTTTCAACTTTTCTTTATTTATTATGAAAATTAAATTTGTCAGTTGATTTTTCATTTTTGGGACTTAGAAAAATTTTCGATTTTTTTTCTCATATAATCTGACCTTCTATGGAATTGTTCATTTTTACACTTCTCATAATATACCTTTTAAACACACAAACAGCAAATGGCATTCTAGCGGGACTATATTTTTTCCAATTGATTTTTTTATATTTCTGACTATTTCTGACTATTTCTGACTTTGAAAAAAATATCGAAATTTTTCTTTCAACTTTTCTTTATTTATTATGAAAATTTAATTTTTCAGTTGATTTTTCATTTTTCTTTCAACTTTTCTTTATTTATTATGAAAATTAAATTTTTCAGTTGATTTTTCATTTTTGGGACTTAGAAAAATTTTCGATTTTTTTTCTCATATAATCTGACCTTCTATGGAATTGTTCATTTTTACACTTCTCATAATATACCTTTTAAACACACAAACAGCAAATGGCATTCTAGCGGGACTTAGAAAAATTTTCGAAATTTTCAAGAAAAAAAATTTTTGACATACACCTCAGTTTCATTGAGAAGTCTCTATTTCAAATGAATTCCACTTAAAAATCATATATATATTTTTTCCAATTGATTTTTTTATATTTCTGACTATTTCTGACTTTGAAAAAAATATCGAAATTTTTCTTTCAACTTTTCTTTATTTATTATGAAAATTTAATTTTTCAGTTGATTTTTCATTTTTCTTTCAACTTTTCTTTATTTATTATGAAAATTAAATTTGTCAGTTGATTTTTCATTTTTGGGACTTAGAAAAATTTTCGATTTTTTTTCTCATATAATCTGACCTTCTATGGAATTGTTCATTTTTACACTTCTCATAATATACCTTTTAAACACACAAACAGCAAATGGCATTCTAGCGGGACTATATTTTTTCCAATTGATTTTTTTATATTTCTGACTATTTCTGACTTTGAAAAAAATATCGAAATTTTTCTTTCAACTTTTCTTTATTTATTATGAAAATTTAATTTTTCAGTTGATTTTTCATTTTTCTTTCAACATTTCTTTATTTATTATGAAAATTAAATTTTTCAGTTGATTTTTCATTTTTGGGACTTAGAAAAATTTTCGATTTTTTTTCTCATATAATCTGACCTTCTATGGAATTGTTCATTTTTACACTTCTCATAATATACATTTTAAACACACAAACAGCAAATGGCATTCTAGCGGGACTTAGAAAAATTTTCGAAATTTTCAAGAAAAAAAATTTTTGACATACACCTCAGTTTCATTGAGAAGTCTCTATTTCAAATGAATTCCACTTAAAAATCATATATATATTTTTTCCAATTGATTTTTTTATATTTCTGACTATTTCTGACTTTGAAAAAAATATCGAAATTTTTCTTTCAACTTTTCTTTATTTATTATGAAAATTGAATTTTTCAGTTGATTTTTCATTTTTCTTTCAACTTTTCTTTATTTATTATGAAAATTAAATTTTTCAGTTGATTTTTCATTTTTGGGACTTAGAAAAATTTTCGATTTTTTTTCTCATATAATCTGACCTTCTATGGAATTGTTCATTTTTACACTTCTCATAATATACCTTTTAAACACACAAACAGCAAATGGCATTCTAGCGGGACTTAGAAAAATTTTCGAAATTTTCAAGAAAAAAAATTTTTGACATACACCTCAGTTTCATTGAGAAGTCTCTATTTCAAATGAATTCCACTTAAAAATCATATATATATTTTTTCCAATTGATTTTTTTATATTTCTGACTATTTCTGACTTTGAAAAAAATATCGAAATTTTTCTTTCAACTTTTCTTTATTTATTATGAAAATTTAATTTTTCAGTTGATTTTTCATTTTTCTTTCAACTTTTCTTTATTTATTATGAAAATTAAATTTGTCAGTTGATTTTTCATTTTTGGGACTTAGAAAAATTTTCGATTTTTTTTCTCATATAATCTGACCTTCTATGGAATTGTTCATTTTTACACTTCTCATAATATACCTTTTAAACACACAAACAGCAAATGGCATTCTAGCGGGACTATATTTTTTCCAATTGATTTTTTTATATTTCTGACTATTTCTGACTTTGAAAAAAATATCGAAATTTTTCTTTCAACTTTTCTTTATTTATTATGAAAATTTAATTTTTCAGTTGATTTTTCATTTTTCTTTCAACATTTCTTTATTTATTATGAAAATTAAATTTTTCAGTTGATTTTTCATTTTTGGGACTTAGAAAAATTTTCGATTTTTTTTCTCATATAATCTGACCTTCTATGGAATTGTTCATTTTTACACTTCTCATAATATACATTTTAAACACACAAACAGCAAATGGCATTCTAGCGGGACTTAGAAAAATTTTCGAAATTTTCAAGAAAAAAAATTTTTGACATACACCTCAGTTTCATTGAGAAGTCTCTATTTCAAATGAATTCCACTTAAAAATCATATATATATTTTTTCCAATTGATTTTTTTATATTTCTGACTATTTCTGACTTTGAAAAAAATATCGAAATTTTTCTTTCAACTTTTCTTTATTTATTATGAAAATTTAATTTTTCAGTTGATTTTTCATTTTTCTTTCAACTTTTCTTTATTTATTATGAAAATTAAATTTGTCAGTTGATTTTTCATTTTTGGGACTTAGAAAAATTTTCGATTTTTTTTCTCATATAATCTGACCTTCTATGGAATTGTTCATTTTTACACTTCTCATAATATACCTTTTAAACACACAAACAGCAAATGGCATTCTAGCGGGACTATATTTTTTCCAATTGATTTTTTTATATTTCTGACTATTTCTGACTATTTCTGACTTTGAAAAAAATATCGAAATTTTTCTTTCAACTTTTCTTTATTTATTATGAAAATTTAATTTTTCAGTTGATTTTTCATTTTTCTTTCAACTTTTCTTTATTTATTATGAAAATTAAATTTTTCAGTTGATTTTTCATTTTTGGGACTTAGAAAAATTTTCGATTTTTTTTCTCATATAATCTGACCTTCTATGGAATTTACACTTCTCATAATATACCTTTTAAACACACAAACAGCAAATGGCATTCTAGCGGGACTATATTTTTTCCAATTGATTTTTTTATATTTCTGACTATTTCTGACTATTTCTGACTTTGAAAAAAATATCGAAATTTTTCTTTCAACTTTTCTTTATTTATTATGAAAATTTAATTTTTCAGTTGATTTTTCATTTTTCTTTCAACTTTTCTTTATTTATTATGAAAATTAAATTTTTCAGTTGATTTTTCATTTTTGGGACTTAGAAAAATTTTCGATTTTTTTTCTCATATAATCTGACCTTCTATGGAATTGTTCATTTTTACACTTCTCATAATATACCTTTTAAACACACAAACAGCAAATGGCATTCTAGCGGGACTTAGAAAAATTTTCGAAATTTTCAAGAAAAAAAATTTTTGACATACACCTCAGTTTCATTGAGAAGTCTCTATTTCAAATGAATTCCACTTAAAAATCATATATATATTTTTTCCAATTGATTTTTTTATATTTCTGACTATTTCTGACTTTGAAAAAAATATCGAAATTTTTCTTTCAACTTTTCTTTATTTATTATGAAAATTTAATTTTTCAGTTGATTTTTCATTTTTCTTTCAACTTTTCTTTATTTATTATGAAAATTAAATTTGTCAGTTGATTTTTCATTTTTGGGACTTAGAAAAATTTTCGATTTTTTTTCTCATATAATCTGACCTTCTATGGAATTGTTCATTTTTACACTTCTCATAATATACCTTTTAAACACACAAACAGCAAATGGCATTCTAGCGGGACTATATTTTTTCCAATTGATTTTTTTATATTTCTGACTATTTCTGACTTTGAAAAAAATATCGAAATTTTTCTTTCAACTTTTCTTTATTTATTATGAAAATTTAATTTTTCAGTTGATTTTTCATTTTTCTTTCAACATTTCTTTATTTATTATGAAAATTAAATTTTTCAGTTGATTTTTCATTTTTGGGACTTAGAAAAATTTTCGATTTTTTTTCTCATATAATCTGACCTTCTATGGAATTGTTCATTTTTACACTTCTCATAATATACATTTTAAACACACAAACAGCAAATGGCATTCTAGCGGGACTTAGAAAAATTTTCGAAATTTTCAAGAAAAAAAATTTTTGACATACACCTCAGTTTCATTGAGAAGTCTCTATTTCAAATGAATTCCACTTAAAAATCATATATATATTTTTTCCAATTGATTTTTTTATATTTCTGACTATTTCTGACTTTGAAAAAAATATCGAAATTTTTCTTTCAACTTTTCTTTATTTATTATGAAAATTGAATTTTTCAGTTGATTTTTCATTTTTCTTTCAACTTTTCTTTATTTATTATGAAAATTAAATTTTTCAGTTGATTTTTCATTTTTGGGACTTAGAAAAATTTTCGATTTTTTTTCTCATATAATCTGACCTTCTATGGAATTGTTCATTTTTACACTTCTCATAATATACCTTTTAAACACACAAACAGCAAATGGCATTCTAGCGGGACTTAGAAAAATTTTCGAAATTTTCAAGAAAAAAAATTTTTGACATACACCTCAGTTTCATTGAGAAGTCTCTATTTCAAATGAATTCCACTTAAAAATCATATATATATTTTTTCCAATTGATTTTTTTATATTTCTGACTATTTCTGACTTTGAAAAAAATATCGAAATTTTTCTTTCAACTTTTCTTTATTTATTATGAAAATTTAATTTTTCAGTTGATTTTTCATTTTTCTTTCAACTTTTCTTTATTTATTATGAAAATTAAATTTTTCAGTTGATTTTTCATTTTTGGGACTTAGAAAAATTTTCGATTTTTTTTCTCATATAATCTGACCTTCTATGGAATTGTTCATTTTTACACTTCTCATAATATACCTTTTAAACACACAAACAGCAAATGGCATTCTAGCGGGACTTAGAAAAATTTTCGAAATTTTCAAGAAAAAAAATTTTTGACATACACCTCAGTTTCATTGAGAAGTCTCTATTTCAAATGAATTCCACTTAAAAATCATATATATATTTTTTCCAATTGATTTTTTTATATTTCTGACTATTTCTGACTTTGAAAAAAATATCGAAATTTTTCTTTCAACTTTTCTTTATTTATTATGAAAATTTAATTTTTCAGTTGATTTTTCATTTTTCTTTCAACTTTTCTTTATTTATTATGAAAATTAAATTTGTCAGTTGATTTTTCATTTTTGGGACTTAGAAAAATTTTCGATTTTTTTTCTCATATAATCTGACCTTCTATGGAATTGTTCATTTTTACACTTCTCATAATATACCTTTTAAACACACAAACAGCAAATGGCATTCTAGCGGGACTATATTTTTTCCAATTGATTTTTTTATATTTCTGACTATTTCTGACTTTGAAAAAAATATCGAAATTTTTCTTTCAACTTTTCTTTATTTATTATGAAAATTTAATTTTTCAGTTGATTTTTCATTTTTCTTTCAACATTTCTTTATTTATTATGAAAATTAAATTTTTCAGTTGATTTTTCATTTTTGGGACTTAGAAAAATTTTCGATTTTTTTTCTCATATAATCTGACCTTCTATGGAATTGTTCATTTTTACACTTCTCATAATATACATTTTAAACACACAAACAGCAAATGGCATTCTAGCGGGACTTAGAAAAATTTTCGAAATTTTCAAGAAAAAAAATTTTTGACATACACCTCAGTTTCATTGAGAAGTCTCTATTTCAAATGAATTCCACTTAAAAATCATATATATATTTTTTCCAATTGATTTTTTTATATTTCTGACTATTTCTGACTTTGAAAAAAATATCGAAATTTTTCTTTCAACTTTTCTTTATTTATTATGAAAATTTAATTTTTCAGTTGATTTTTCATTTTTCTTTCAACTTTTCTTTATTTATTATGAAAATTAAATTTGTCAGTTGATTTTTCATTTTTGGGACTTAGAAAAATTTTCGATTTTTTTTCTCATATAATCTGACCTTCTATGGAATTGTTCATTTTTACACTTCTCATAATATACCTTTTAAACACACAAACAGCAAATGGCATTCTAGCGGGACTATATTTTTTCCAATTGATTTTTTTATATTTCTGACTATTTCTGACTATTTCTGACTTTGAAAAAAATATCGAAATTTTTCTTTCAACTTTTCTTTATTTATTATGAAAATTTAATTTTTCAGTTGATTTTTCATTTTTCTTTCAACTTTTCTTTATTTATTATGAAAATTAAATTTTTCAGTTGATTTTTCATTTTTGGGACTTAGAAAAATTTTCGATTTTTTTTCTCATATAATCTGACCTTCTATGGAATTGTTCATTTTTACACTTCTCATAATATACCTTTTAAACACACAAACAGCAAATGGCATTCTAGCGGGACTTAGAAAAATTTTCGAAATTTTCAAGAAAAAAAATTTTTGACATACACCTCAGTTTCATTGAGAAGTCTCTATTTCAAATGAATTCCACTTAAAAATCATATATATATTTTTTCCAATTGATTTTTTTATATTTCTGACTATTTCTGACTTTGAAAAAAATATCGAAATTTTTCTTTCAACTTTTCTTTATTTATTATGAAAATTTAATTTTTCAGTTGATTTTTCATTTTTCTTTCAACTTTTCTTTATTTATTATGAAAATTAAATTTGTCAGTTGATTTTTCATTTTTGGGACTTAGAAAAATTTTCGATTTTTTTTCTCATATAATCTGACCTTCTATGGAATTGTTCATTTTTACACTTCTCATAATATACCTTTTAAACACACAAACAGCAAATGGCATTCTAGCGGGACTATATTTTTTCCAATTGATTTTTTTATATTTCTGACTATTTCTGACTATTTCTGACTTTGAAAAAAATATCGAAATTTTTCTTTCAACTTTTCTTTATTTATTATGAAAATTTAATTTTTCAGTTGATTTTTCATTTTTCTTTCAACTTTTCTTTATTTATTATGAAAATTAAATTTTTCAGTTGATTTTTCATTTTTGGGACTTAGAAAAATTTTCGATTTTTTTTCTCATATAATCTGACCTTCTATGGAATTGTTCATTTTTACACTTCTCATAATATACCTTTTAAACACACAAACAGCAAATGGCATTCTAGCGGGACTTAGAAAAATTTTCGAAATTTTCAAGAAAAAAAATTTTTGACATACACCTCAGTTTCATTGAGAAGTCTCTATTTCAAATGAATTCCACTTAAAAATCATATATATATTTTTTCCAATTGATTTTTTTATATTTCTGACTATTTCTGACTTTGAAAAAAATATCGAAATTTTTCTTTCAACTTTTCTTTATTTATTATGAAAATTTAATTTTTCAGTTGATTTTTCATTTTTCTTTCAACTTTTCTTTATTTATTATGAAAATTAAATTTGTCAGTTGATTTTTCATTTTTGGGACTTAGAAAAATTTTCGATTTTTTTTCTCATATAATCTGACCTTCTATGGAATTGTTCATTTTTACACTTCTCATAATATACCTTTTAAACACACAAACAGCAAATGGCATTCTAGCGGGACTATATTTTTTCCAATTGATTTTTTTATATTTCTGACTATTTCTGACTATTTCTGACTTTGAAAAAAATATCGAAATTTTTCTTTCAACTTTTCTTTATTTATTATGAAAATTTAATTTTTCAGTTGATTTTTCATTTTTCTTTCAACTTTTCTTTATTTATTATGAAAATTAAATTTTTCAGTTGATTTTTCATTTTTGGGACTTAGAAAAATTTTCGATTTTTTTTCTCATATAATCTGACCTTCTATGGAATTGTTCATTTTTACACTTCTCATAATATGCCTTTTAAACACACAAACAGCAAATGGCATTCTAGCGGGACTTAGAAAAATTTTCGAAATTTTCAAGAAAAAAAATTTTTGACATACACCTCAGTTTCATTGAGAAGTCTCTATTTCAAATGAATTCCACTTAAAAATCATATATATATTTTTTCCAATTGATTTTTTTATATTTCTGATTATTTCTGACTTTGAAAAAAATATCGAAATTTTTCTTTCAACTTTTCTTTATTTATTATGAAAATTTAATTTTTCAGTTGATTTTTCATTTTTCTTTCAACTTTTCTTTATTTATTATGAAAATTAAATTTGTCAGTTGATTTTTCATTTTTGGGACTTAGAAAAATTTTCGATTTTTTTTCTCATATAATCTGACCTTCTATGGAATTGTTCATTTTTACACTTCTCATAATATACCTTTTAAACACACAAACAGCAAATGGCATTCTAGCGGGACTATATTTTTTCCAATTGATTTTTTTATATTTCTGACTATTTCTGACTATTTCTGACTTTGAAAAAAATATCGAAATTTTTCTTTCAACTTTTCTTTATTTATTATGAAAATTTAATTTTTCAGTTGATTTTTCATTTTTCTTTCAACTTTTCTTTATTTATTATGAAAATTAAATTTTTCAGTTGATTTTTCATTTTTGGGACTTAGAAAAATTTTCGATTTTTTTTCTCATATAATCTGACCTTCTATGGAATTGTTCATTTTTACACTTCTCATAATATACCTTTTAAACACACAAACAGCAAATGGCATTCTAGCGGGACTTAGAAAAATTTTCGAAATTTTCAAGAAAAAAAATTTTTGACATACACCTCAGTTTCATTGAGAAGTCTCTATTTCAAATGAATTCCACTTAAAAATCATATATATATTTTTTCCAATTGATTTTTTTATATTTCTGACTATTTCTGACTTTGAAAAAAATATCGAAATTTTTCTTTCAACTTTTCTTTATTTATTATGAAAATTTAATTTTTCAGTTGATTTTTCATTTTTCTTTCAACTTTTCTTTATTTATTATGAAAATTAAATTTGTCAGTTGATTTTTCATTTTTGGGACTTAGAAAAATTTTCGATTTTTTTTCTCATATAATCTGACCTTCTATGGAATTGTTCATTTTTACACTTCTCATAATATACCTTTTAAACACACAAACAGCAAATGGCATTCTAGCGGGACTATATTTTTTCCAATTGATTTTTTTATATTTCTGACTATTTCTGACTTTGAAAAAAATATCGAAATTTTTCTTTCAACTTTTCTTTATTTATTATGAAAATTTAATTTTTCAGTTGATTTTTCATTTTTCTTTCAACATTTCTTTATTTATTATGAAAATTAAATTTTTCAGTTGATTTTTCATTTTTGGGACTTAGAAAAATTTTCGATTTTTTTTCTCATATAATCTGACCTTCTATGGAATTGTTCATTTTTACACTTCTCATAATATACATTTTAAACACACAAACAGCAAATGGCATTCTAGCGGGACTTAGAAAAATTTTCGAAATTTTCAAGAAAAAAAATTTTTGACATACACCTCAGTTTCATTGAGAAGTCTCTATTTCAAATGAATTCCACTTAAAAATCATATATATATTTTTTCCAATTGATTTTTTTATATTTCTGACTATTTCTGACTTTGAAAAAAATATCGAAATTTTTCTTTCAACTTTTCTTTATTTATTATGAAAATTTAATTTTTCAGTTGATTTTTCATTTTTCTTTCAACTTTTCTTTATTTATTATGAAAATTAAATTTGTCAGTTGATTTTTCATTTTTGGGACTTAGAAAAATTTTCGATTTTTTTTCTCATATAATCTGACCTTCTATGGAATTGTTCATTTTTACACTTCTCATAATATACCTTTTAAACACACAAACAGCAAATGGCATTCTAGCGGGACTATATTTTTTCCAATTGATTTTTTTATATTTCTGACTATTTCTGACTATTTCTGACTTTGAAAAAAATATCGAAATTTTTCTTTCAACTTTTCTTTATTTATTATGAAAATTTAATTTTTCAGTTGATTTTTCATTTTTCTTTCAACTTTTCTTTATTTATTATGAAAATTAAATTTTTCAGTTGATTTTTCATTTTTGGGACTTAGAAAAATTTTCGATTTTTTTTCTCATATAATCTGACCTTCTATGGAATTGTTCATTTTTACACTTCTCATAATATACCTTTTAAACACACAAACAGCAAATGGCATTCTAGCGGGACTTAGAAAAATTTTCGAAATTTTCAAGAAAAAAAATTTTTGACATACACCTCAGTTTCATTGAGAAGTCTCTATTTCAAATGAATTCCACTTAAAAATCATATATATATTTTTTCCAATTGATTTTTTTATATTTCTGACTATTTCTGACTTTGAAAAAAATATCGAAATTTTTCTTTCAACTTTTCTTTATTTATTATGAAAATTTAATTTTTCAGTTGATTTTTCATTTTTCTTTCAACTTTTCTTTATTTATTATGAAAATTAAATTTGTCAGTTGATTTTTCATTTTTGGGACTTAGAAAAATTTTCGATTTTTTTTCTCATATAATCTGACCTTCTATGGAATTGTTCATTTTTACACTTCTCATAATATACCTTTTAAACACACAAACAGCAAATGGCATTCTAGCGGGACTATATTTTTTCCAATTGATTTTTTTATATTTCTGACTATTTCTGACTATTTCTGACTTTGAAAAAAATATCGAAATTTTTCTTTCAACTTTTCTTTATTTATTATGAAAATTTAATTTTTCAGTTGATTTTTCATTTTTCTTTCAACTTTTCTTTATTTATTATGAAAATTAAATTTTTCAGTTGATTTTTCATTTTTGGGACTTAGAAAAATTTTCGATTTTTTTTCTCATATAATCTGACCTTCTATGGAATTGTTCATTTTTACACTTCTCATAATATACCTTTTAAACACACAAACAGCAAATGGCATTCTAGCGGGACTTAGAAAAATTTTCGAAATTTTCAAGAAAAAAAATTTTTGACATACACCTCAGTTTCATTGAGAAGTCTCTATTTCAAATGAATTCCACTTAAAAATCATATATATATTTTTTCCAATTGATTTTTTTATATTTCTGACTATTTCTGACTTTGAAAAAAATATCGAAATTTTTCTTTCAACTTTTCTTTATTTATTATGAAAATTTAATTTTTCAGTTGATTTTTCATTTTTCTTTCAACTTTTCTTTATTTATTATGAAAATTAAATTTGTCAGTTGATTTTTCATTTTTGGGACTTAGAAAAATTTTCGATTTTTTTTCTCATATAATCTGACCTTCTATGGAATTGTTCATTTTTACACTTCTCATAATATACCTTTTAAACACACAAACAGCAAATGGCATTCTAGCGGGACTATATTTTTTCCAATTGATTTTTTTATATTTCTGACTATTTCTGACTATTTCTGACTTTGAAAAAAATATCGAAATTTTTCTTTCAACTTTTCTTTATTTATTATGAAAATTTAATTTTTCAGTTGATTTTTCATTTTTCTTTCAACTTTTCTTTATTTATTATGAAAATTAAATTTTTCAGTTGATTTTTCATTTTTGGGACTTAGAAAAATTTTCGATTTTTTTTCTCATATAATCTGACCTTCTATGGAATTGTTTATTTTTACACTTCTCATAATATGCCTTTTAAACACACAAACAGCAAATGGCATTCTAGCGGGACTTAGAAAAATTTTCGAAATTTTCAAGAAAAAAAATTTTTGACATACACCTCAGTTTCATTGAGAAGTCTCTATTTCAAATGAATTCCACTTAAAAATCATATATATATTTTTTCCAATTGATTTTTTTATATTTCTGATTATTTCTGACTTTGAAAAAAATATCGAAATTTTTCTTTCAACTTTTCTTTATTTATTATGAAAATTTAATTTTTCAGTTGATTTTTCATTTTTCTTTCAACTTTTCTTTATTTATTATGAAAATTAAATTTGTCAGTTGATTTTTCATTTTTGGGACTTAGAAAAATTTTCGATTTTTTTTCTCATATAATCTGACCTTCTATGGAATTGTTCATTTTTACACTTCTCATAATATACCTTTTAAACACACAAACAGCAAATGGCATTCTAGCGGGACTATATTTTTTCCAATTGATTTTTTTATATTTCTGACTATTTCTGACTATTTCTGACTTTGAAAAAAATATCGAAATTTTTCTTTCAACTTTTCTTTATTTATTATGAAAATTTAATTTTTCAGTTGATTTTTCATTTTTCTTTCAACTTTTCTTTATTTATTATGAAAATTAAATTTTTCAGTTGATTTTTCATTTTTGGGACTTAGAAAAATTTTCGATTTTTTTTCTCATATAATCTGACCTTCTATGGAATTGTTCATTTTTACACTTCTCATAATATACCTTTTAAACACACAAACAGCAAATGGCATTCTAGCGGGACTTAGAAAAATTTTCGAAATTTTCAAGAAAAAAAATTTTTGACATACACCTCAGTTTCATTGAGAAGTCTCTATTTCAAATGAATTCCACTTAAAAATCATATATATATTTTTTCCAATTGATTTTTTTATATTTCTGACTATTTCTGACTTTGAAAAAAATATCGAAATTTTTCTTTCAACTTTTCTTTATTTATTATGAAAATTTAATTTTTCAGTTGATTTTTCATTTTTCTTTCAACTTTTCTTTATTTATTATGAAAATTAAATTTGTCAGTTGATTTTTCATTTTTGGGACTTAGAAAAATTTTCGATTTTTTTTCTCATATAATCTGACCTTCTATGGAATTGTTCATTTTTACACTTCTCATAATATACCTTTTAAACACACAAACAGCAAATGGCATTCTAGCGGGACTATATTTTTTCCAATTGATTTTTTTATATTTCTGACTATTTCTGACTATTTCTGACTTTGAAAAAAATATCGAAATTTTTCTTTCAACTTTTCTTTATTTATTATGAAAATTTAATTTTTCAGTTGATTTTTCATTTTTCTTTCAACTTTTCTTTATTTATTATGAAAATTAAATTTTTCAGTTGATTTTTCATTTTTGGGACTTAGAAAAATTTTCGATTTTTTTTCTCATATAATCTGACCTTCTATGGAATTGTTCATTTTTACACTTCTCATAATATGCCTTTTAAACACACAAACAGCAAATGGCATTCTAGCGGGACTTAGAAAAATTTTCGAAATTTTCAAGAAAAAAAATTTTTGACATACACCTCAGTTTCATTGAGAAGTCTCTATTTCAAATGAATTCCACTTAAAAATCATATATATATTTTTTCCAATTGATTTTTTTATATTTCTGATTATTTCTGACTTTGAAAAAAATATCGAAATTTTTCTTTCAACTTTTCTTTATTTATTATGAAAATTTAATTTTTCAGTTGATTTTTCATTTTTCTTTCAACTTTTCTTTATTTATTATGAAAATTAAATTTGTCAGTTGATTTTTCATTTTTGGGACTTAGAAAAATTTTCGATTTTTTTTCTCATATAATCTGACCTTCTATGGAATTGTTCATTTTTACACTTCTCATAATATACCTTTTAAACACACAAACAGCAAATGGCATTCTAGCGGGACTTAGAAAAATTTTCGAAATTTTCAAGAAAAAAAATTTTTGACATACACCTCAGTTTCATTGAGAAGTCTCTATTTCAAATGAATTCCACTTAAAAATCATATATATATTTTTTCCAATTGATTTTTTTATATTTCTGACTATTTCTGACTTTGAAAAAAATATCGAAATTTTTCTTTCAACTTTTCTTTATTTATTATGAAAATTTAATTTTTCAGTTGATTTTTCATTTTTCTTTCAACTTTTCTTTATTTATTATGAAAATTAAATTTTTCAGTTGATTTTTCATTTTTGGGACTTAGAAAAATTTTCGATTTTTTTTCTCATATAATCTGACCTTCTATGGAATTGTTCATTTTTACACTTCTCATAATATACCTTTTAAACACACAAACAGCAAATGGCATTCTAGCGGGACTTAGAAAAATTTTCGAAATTTTCAAGAAAAAAAATTTTTGACATACACCTCAGTTTCATTGAGAAGTCTCTATTTCAAATGAATTCCACTTAAAAATCATATATATATTTTTTCCAATTGATTTTTTTATATTTCTGACTATTTCTGACTTTGAAAAAAATATCGAAATTTTTCTTTCAACTTTTCTTTATTTATTATGAAAATTTAATTTTTCAGTTGATTTTTCATTTTTCTTTCAACTTTTCTTTATTTATTATGAAAATTAAATTTGTCAGTTGATTTTTCATTTTTGGGACTTAGAAAAATTTTCGATTTTTTTTCTCATATAATCTGACCTTCTATGGAATTGTTCATTTTTACACTTCTCATAATATACCTTTTAAACACACAAACAGCAAATGGCATTCTAGCGGGACTATATTTTTTCCAATTGATTTTTTTATATTTCTGACTATTTCTGACTATTTCTGACTTTGAAAAAAATATCGAAATTTTTCTTTCAACTTTTCTTTATTTATTATGAAAATTTAATTTTTCAGTTGATTTTTCATTTTTCTTTCAACTTTTCTTTATTTATTATGAAAATTAAATTTTTCAGTTGATTTTTCATTTTTGGGACTTAGAAAAATTTTCGATTTTTTTTCTCATATAATCTGACCTTCTATGGAATTGTTCATTTTTACACTTCTCATAATATACCTTTTAAACACACAAACAGCAAATGGCATTCTAGCGGGACTTAGAAAAATTTTCGAAATTTTCAAGAAAAAAAATTTTTGACATACACCTCAGTTTCATTGAGAAGTCTCTATTTCAAATGAATTCCACTTAAAAATCATATATATATTTTTTCCAATTGATTTTTTTATATTTCTGACTATTTCTGACTTTGAAAAAAATATCGAAATTTTTCTTTCAACTTTTCTTTATTTATTATGAAAATTTAATTTTTCAGTTGATTTTTCATTTTTCTTTCAACTTTTCTTTATTTATTATGAAAATTAAATTTGTCAGTTGATTTTTCATTTTTGGGACTTAGAAAAATTTTCGATTTTTTTTCTCATATAATCTGACCTTCTATGGAATTGTTCATTTTTACACTTCTCATAATATACCTTTTAAACACACAAACAGCAAATGGCATTCTAGCGGGACTATATTTTTTCCAATTGATTTTTTTATATTTCTGACTATTTCTGACTATTTCTGACTTTGAAAAAAATATCGAAATTTTTCTTTCAACTTTTCTTTATTTATTATGAAAATTTAATTTTTCAGTTGATTTTTCATTTTTCTTTCAACTTTTCTTTATTTATTATGAAAATTAAATTTTTCAGTTGATTTTTCATTTTTGGGACTTAGAAAAATTTTCGATTTTTTTTCTCATATAATCTGACCTTCTATGGAATTGTTCATTTTTACACTTCTCATAATATGCCTTTTAAACACACAAACAGCAAATGGCATTCTAGCGGGACTTAGAAAAATTTTCGAAATTTTCAAGAAAAAAAATTTTTGACATACACCTCAGTTTCATTGAGAAGTCTCTATTTCAAATGAATTCCACTTAAAAATCATATATATATTTTTTCCAATTGATTTTTTTATATTTCTGATTATTTCTGACTTTGAAAAAAATATCGAAATTTTTCTTTCAACTTTTCTTTATTTATTATGAAAATTTAATTTTTCAGTTGATTTTTCATTTTTCTTTCAACTTTTCTTTATTTATTATGAAAATTAAATTTGTCAGTTGATTTTTCATTTTTGGGACTTAGAAAAATTTTCGATTTTTTTTCTCATATAATCTGACCTTCTATGGAATTGTTCATTTTTACACTTCTCATAATATACCTTTTAAACACACAAACAGCAAATGGCATTCTAGCGGGACTTAGAAAAATTTTCGAAATTTTCAAGAAAAAAAATTTTTGACATACACCTCAGTTTCATTGAGAAGTCTCTATTTCAAATGAATTCCACTTAAAAATCATATATATATTTTTTCCAATTGATTTTTTTATATTTCTGACTATTTCTGACTTTGAAAAAAATATCGAAATTTTTCTTTCAACTTTTCTTTATTTATTATGAAAATTTAATTTTTCAGTTGATTTTTCATTTTTCTTTCAACTTTTCTTTATTTATTATGAAAATTAAATTTGTCAGTTGATTTTTCATTTTTGGGACTTAGAAAAATTTTCGATTTTTTTTCTCATATAATCTGACCTTCTATGGAATTGTTCATTTTTACACTTCTCATAATATACCTTTTAAACACACAAACAGCAAATGGCATTCTAGCGGGACTATATTTTTTCCAATTGATTTTTTTATATTTCTGACTATTTCTGACTATTTCTGACTTTGAAAAAAATATCGAAATTTTTCTTTCAACTTTTCTTTATTTATTATGAAAATTTAATTTTTCAGTTGATTTTTCATTTTTCTTTCAACTTTTCTTTATTTATTATGAAAATTAAATTTTTCAGTTGATTTTTCATTTTTGGGACTTAGAAAAATTTTCGATTTTTTTTCTCATATAATCTGACCTTCTATGGAATTGTTCATTTTTACACTTCTCATAATATGCCTTTTAAACACACAAACAGCAAATGGCATTCTAGCGGGACTTAGAAAAATTTTCGAAATTTTCAAGAAAAAAAATTTTTGACATACACCTCAGTTTCATTGAGAAGTCTCTATTTCAAATGAATTCCACTTAAAAATCATATATATATTTTTTCCAATTGATTTTTTTATATTTCTGATTATTTCTGACTTTGAAAAAAATATCGAAATTTTTCTTTCAACTTTTCTTTATTTATTATGAAAATTTAATTTTTCAGTTGATTTTTCATTTTTCTTTCAACTTTTCTTTATTTATTATGAAAATTAAATTTGTCAGTTGATTTTTCATTTTTGGGACTTAGAAAAATTTTCGATTTTTTTTCTCATATAATCTGACCTTCTATGGAATTGTTCATTTTTACACTTCTCATAATATACCTTTTAAACACACAAACAGCAAATGGCATTCTAGCGGGACTATATTTTTTCCAATTGATTTTTTTATATTTCTGACTATTTCTGACTATTTCTGACTTTGAAAAAAATATCGAAATTTTTCTTTCAACTTTTCTTTATTTATTATGAAAATTTAATTTTTCAGTTGATTTTTCATTTTTCTTTCAACTTTTCTTTATTTATTATGAAAATTAAATTTTTCAGTTGATTTTTCATTTTTGGGACTTAGAAAAATTTTCGATTTTTTTTCTCATATAATCTGACCTTCTATGGAATTGTTCATTTTTACACTTCTCATAATATACCTTTTAAACACACAAACAGCAAATGGCATTCTAGCGGGACTATATTTTTTCCAATTGATTTTTTTATATTTCTGACTATTTCTGACTATTTCTGACTTTGAAAAAAATATCGAAATTTTTCTTTCAACTTTTCTTTATTTATTATGAAAATTTAATTTTTCAGTTGATTTTTCATTTTTCTTTCAACTTTTCTTTATTTATTATGAAAATTTAATTTTTCAGTTGATTTTTCATTTTTGGGACTTAGAAAAATTTTCGATTTTTTTTCTCATATAATCTGACCTTCTATGGAATTGTTCATTTTTACACTTCTCATAATATACCTTTTAAACACACAAACAGCAAATGGCATTCTAGCGGGACTTAGAAAAATTTTCGAAATTTTCAAGAAAAAAAATTTTTGACATACACCTCAGTTTCATTGAGAAGTCTCTATTTCAAATGAATTCCACTTAAAAATCATATATATATTTTTTCCAATTGATTTTTTTATATTTCTGACTATTTCTGACTTTGAAAAAAATATCGAAATTTTTCTTTCAACTTTTCTTTATTTATTATGAAAATTGAATTTTTCAGTTGATTTTTCATTTTTCTTTCAACTTTTCTTTATTTATTATGAAAATTAAATTTGTCAGTTGATTTTTCATTTTTGGGACTTAGAAAAATTTTCGATTTTTTTTCTCATATAATCTGACCTTCTATGGAATTGTTCATTTTTACACTTCTCATAATATACCTTTTAAACACACAAACAGCAAATGGCATTCTAGCGGGACTTAGAAAAATTTTCGAAATTTTCAAGAAAAAAAATTTTTGACATACACCTCAGTTTCATTGAGAAGTCTCTATTTCAAATGAATTCCACTTAAAAATCATATATATATTTTTTCCAATTGATTTTTTTATATTTCTGACTATTTCTGACTTTGAAAAAAATATCGAAATTTTTCTTTCAACTTTTCTTTATTTATTATGAAAATTTAATTTTTCAGTTGATTTTTCATTTTTCTTTCAACTTTTCTTTATTTATTATGAAAATTAAATTTGTCAGTTGATTTTTCATTTTTGGGACTTAGAAAAATTTTCGATTTTTTTTCTCATATAATCTGACCTTCTATGGAATTGTTCATTTTTACACTTCTCATAATATACCTTTTAAACACACAAACAGCAAATGGCATTCTAGCGGGACTATATTTTTTCCAATTGATTTTTTTATATTTCTGACTATTTCTGACTATTTCTGACTTTGAAAAAAATATCGAAATTTTTCTTTCAACTTTTCTTTATTTATTATGAAAATTTAATTTTTCAGTTGATTTTTCATTTTTGGGACTTAGAAAAATTTTCGATTTTTTTTCTCATATAATCTGACCTTCTATGGAATTGTTCATTTTTACACTTCTCATAATATACCTTTTAAACACACAAACAGCAAATGGCATTCTAGCGGGACTATATTTTTTCCAATTGATTTTTTTATATTTCTGACTATTTCTGACTATTTCTGACTTTGAAAAAAATATCGAAATTTTTCTTTCAACTTTTCTTTATTTATTATGAAAATTTAATTTTTCAGTTGATTTTTCATTTTTCTTTCAACTTTTCTTTATTTATTATGAAAATTAAATTTTTCAGTTGATTTTTCATTTTTGGGACTTAGAAAAATTTTCGATTTTTTTTCTCATATAATCTGACCTTCTATGGAATTGTTCATTTTTACACTTCTCATAATATGCCTTTTAAACACACAAACAGCAAATGGCATTCTAGCGGGACTTAGAAAAATTTTCGAAATTTTCAAGAAAAAAAATTTTTGACATACACCTCAGTTTCATTGAGAAGTCTCTATTTCAAATGAATTCCACTTAAAAATCATATATATATTTTTTCCAATTGATTTTTTTATATTTCTGATTATTTCTGACTTTGAAAAAAATATCGAAATTTTTCTTTCAACTTTTCTTTATTTATTATGAAAATTTAATTTTTCAGTTGATTTTTCATTTTTCTTTCAACTTTTCTTTATTTATTATGAAAATTAAATTTGTCAGTTGATTTTTCATTTTTGGGACTTAGAAAAATTTTCGATTTTTTTTCTCATATAATCTGACCTTCTATGGAATTGTTCATTTTTACACTTCTCATAATATACCTTTTAAACACACAAACAGCAAATGGCATTCTAGCGGGACTATATTTTTTCCAATTGATTTTTTTATATTTCTGACTATTTCTGACTATTTCTGACTTTGAAAAAAATATCGAAATTTTTCTTTCAACTTTTCTTTATTTATTATGAAAATTTAATTTTTCAGTTGATTTTTCATTTTTCTTTCAACTTTTCTTTATTTATTATGAAAATTAAATTTTTCAGTTGATTTTTCATTTTTGGGACTTAGAAAAATTTTCGATTTTTTTTCTCATATAATCTGACCTTCTATGGAATTGTTCATTTTTACACTTCTCATAATATACCTTTTAAACACACAAACAGCAAATGGCATTCTAGCGGGACTATATTTTTTCCAATTGATTTTTTTATATTTCTGACTATTTCTGACTATTTCTGACTTTGAAAAAAATATCGAAATTTTTCTTTCAACTTTTCTTTATTTATTATGAAAATTTAATTTTTCAGTTGATTTTTCATTTTTCTTTCAACTTTTCTTTATTTATTATGAAAATTTAATTTTTCAGTTGATTTTTCATTTTTGGGACTTAGAAAAATTTTCGATTTTTTTTCTCATATAATCTGACCTTCTATGGAATTGTTCATTTTTACACTTCTCATAATATACCTTTTAAACACACAAACAGCAAATGGCATTCTAGCGGGACTTAGAAAAATTTTCGAAATTTTCAAGAAAAAAAATTTTTGACATACACCTCAGTTTCATTGAGAAGTCTCTATTTCAAATGAATTCCACTTAAAAATCATATATATATTTTTTCCAATTGATTTTTTTATATTTCTGACTATTTCTGACTTTGAAAAAAATATCGAAATTTTTCTTTCAACTTTTCTTTATTTATTATGAAAATTGAATTTTTCAGTTGATTTTTCATTTTTCTTTCAACTTTTCTTTATTTATTATGAAAATTAAATTTGTCAGTTGATTTTTCATTTTTGGGACTTAGAAAAATTTTCGATTTTTTTTCTCATATAATCTGACCTTCTATGGAATTGTTCATTTTTACACTTCTCATAATATACCTTTTAAACACACAAACAGCAAATGGCATTCTAGCGGGACTTAGAAAAATTTTCGAAATTTTCAAGAAAAAAAATTTTTGACATACACCTCAGTTTCATTGAGAAGTCTCTATTTCAAATGAATTCCACTTAAAAATCATATATATATTTTTTCCAATTGATTTTTTTATATTTCTGACTATTTCTGACTTTGAAAAAAATATCGAAATTTTTCTTTCAACTTTTCTTTATTTATTATGAAAATTTAATTTTTCAGTTGATTTTTCATTTTTCTTTCAACTTTTCTTTATTTATTATGAAAATTAAATTTGTCAGTTGATTTTTCATTTTTGGGACTTAGAAAAATTTTCGATTTTTTTTCTCATATAATCTGACCTTCTATGGAATTGTTCATTTTTACACTTCTCATAATATACCTTTTAAACACACAAACAGCAAATGGCATTCTAGCGGGACTTAGAAAAATTTTCGAAATTTTCAAGAAAAAAAATTTTTGACATACACCTCAGTTTCATTGAGAAGTCTCTATTTCAAATGAATTCCACTTAAAAATCATATATATATTTTTTCCAATTGATTTTTTTATATTTCTGACTATTTCTGACTTTGAAAAAAATATCGAAATTTTTCTTTCAACTTTTCTTTATTTATTATGAAAATTTAATTTTTCAGTTGATTTTTCATTTTTCTTTCAACTTTTCTTTATTTATTATGAAAATTAAATTTGTCAGTTGATTTTTCATTTTTGGGACTTAGAAAAATTTTCGATTTTTTTTCTCATATAATCTGACCTTCTATGGAATTGTTCATTTTTACACTTCTCATAATATACCTTTTAAACACACAAACAGCAAATGGCATTCTAGCGGGACTATATTTTTTCCAATTGATTTTTTTATATTTCTGACTATTTCTGACTATTTCTGACTTTGAAAAAAATATCGAAATTTTTCTTTCAACTTTTCTTTATTTATTATGAAAATTTAATTTTTCAGTTGATTTTTCATTTTTCTTTCAACTTTTCTTTATTTATTATGAAAATTAAATTTTTCAGTTGATTTTTCATTTTTGGGACTTAGAAAAATTTTCGATTTTTTTTCTCATATAATCTGACCTTCTATGGAATTGTTCATTTTTACACTTCTCATAATATGCCTTTTAAACACACAAACAGCAAATGGCATTCTAGCGGGACTTAGAAAAATTTTCGAAATTTTCAAGAAAAAAAATTTTTGACATACACCTCAGTTTCATTGAGAAGTCTCTATTTCAAATGAATTCCACTTAAAAATCATATATATATTTTTTCCAATTGATTTTTTTATATTTCTGATTATTTCTGACTTTGAAAAAAATATCGAAATTTTTCTTTCAACTTTTCTTTATTTATTATGAAAATTTAATTTTTCAGTTGATTTTTCATTTTTCTTTCAACTTTTCTTTATTTATTATGAAAATTAAATTTGTCAGTTGATTTTTCATTTTTGGGACTTAGAAAAATTTTCGATTTTTTTTCTCATATAATCTGACCTTCTATGGAATTGTTCATTTTTACACTTCTCATAATATACCTTTTAAACACACAAACAGCAAATGGCATTCTAGCGGGACTATATTTTTTCCAATTGATTTTTTTATATTTCTGACTATTTCTGACTATTTCTGACTTTGAAAAAAATATCGAAATTTTTCTTTCAACTTTTCTTTATTTATTATGAAAATTTAATTTTTCAGTTGATTTTTCATTTTTCTTTCAACTTTTCTTTATTTATTATGAAAATTAAATTTTTCAGTTGATTTTTCATTTTTGGGACTTAGAAAAATTTTCGATTTTTTTTCTCATATAATCTGACCTTCTATGGAATTGTTCATTTTTACACTTCTCATAATATACCTTTTAAACACACAAACAGCAAATGGCATTCTAGCGGGACTATATTTTTTCCAATTGATTTTTTTATATTTCTGACTATTTCTGACTATTTCTGACTTTGAAAAAAATATCGAAATTTTTCTTTCAACTTTTCTTTATTTATTATGAAAATTTAATTTTTCAGTTGATTTTTCATTTTTCTTTCAACTTTTCTTTATTTATTATGAAAATTTAATTTTTCAGTTGATTTTTCATTTTTGGGACTTAGAAAAATTTTCGATTTTTTTTCTCATATAATCTGACCTTCTATGGAATTGTTCATTTTTACACTTCTCATAATATACCTTTTAAACACACAAACAGCAAATGGCATTCTAGCGGGACTTAGAAAAATTTTCGAAATTTTCAAGAAAAAAAATTTTTGACATACACCTCAGTTTCATTGAGAAGTCTCTATTTCAAATGAATTCCACTTAAAAATCATATATATATTTTTTCCAATTGATTTTTTTATATTTCTGACTATTTCTGACTTTGAAAAAAATATCGAAATTTTTCTTTCAACTTTTCTTTATTTATTATGAAAATTGAATTTTTCAGTTGATTTTTCATTTTTCTTTCAACTTTTCTTTATTTATTATGAAAATTAAATTTTTCAGTTGATTTTTCATTTTTGGGACTTAGAAAAATTTTCGATTTTTTTTCTCATATAATCTGACCTTCTATGGAATTGTTCATTTTTACACTTCTCATAATATACCTTTTAAACACACAAACAGCAAATGGCATTCTAGCGGGACTTAGAAAAATTTTCGAAATTTTCAAGAAAAAAAATTTTTGACATACACCTCAGTTTCATTGAGAAGTCTCTATTTCAAATGAATTCCACTTAAAAATCATATATATATTTTTTCCAATTGATTTTTTTATATTTCTGACTATTTCTGACTTTGAAAAAAATATCGAAATTTTTCTTTCAACTTTTCTTTATTTATTATGAAAATTTAATTTTTCAGTTGATTTTTCATTTTTCTTTCAACTTTTCTTTATTTATTATGAAAATTAAATTTGTCAGTTGATTTTTCATTTTTGGGACTTAGAAAAATTTTCGATTTTTTTTCTCATATAATCTGACCTTCTATGGAATTGTTCATTTTTACACTTCTCATAATATACCTTTTAAACACACAAACAGCAAATGGCATTCTAGCGGGACTATATTTTTTCCAATTGATTTTTTTATATTTCTGACTATTTCTGACTATTTCTGACTTTGAAAAAAATATCGAAATTTTTCTTTCAACTTTTCTTTATTTATTATGAAAATTTAATTTTTCAGTTGATTTTTCATTTTTCTTTCAACTTTTCTTTATTTATTATGAAAATTAAATTTTTCAGTTGATTTTTCATTTTTGGGACTTAGAAAAATTTTCGATTTTTTTTCTCATATAATCTGACCTTCTATGGAATTGTTCATTTTTACACTTCTCATAATATACCTTTTAAACACACAAACAGCAAATGGCATTCTAGCGGGACTATATTTTTTCCAATTGATTTTTTTATATTTCTGACTATTTCTGACTATTTCTGACTTTGAAAAAAATATCGAAATTTTTCTTTCAACTTTTCTTTATTTATTACGAAAATTTAATTTTTCAGTTGATTTTTCATTTTTCTTTCAACTTTTCTTTATTTATTATGAAAATTAAATTTTTCAGTTGATTTTTCATTTTTGGGACTTAGAAAAATTTTCGATTTTTTTTCTCATATAATCTGACCTTCTATGGAATTGTTCATTTTTACACTTCTCATAATATACCTTTTAAACACACAAACAGCAAATGGCATTCTAGCGGGACTTAGAAAAATTTTCGAAATTTTCAAGAAAAAAAATTTTTGACATACACCTCAGTTTCATTGAGAAGTCTCTATTTCAAATGAATTCCACTTAAAAATCATATATATATTTTTTCCAATTGATTTTTTTATATTTCTGACTATTTCTGACTTTGAAAAAAATATCGAAATTTTTCTTTCAACTTTTCTTTATTTATTATGAAAATTGAATTTTTCAGTTGATTTTTCATTTTTCTTTCAACTTTTCTTTATTTATTATGAAAATTAAATTTTTCAGTTGATTTTTCATTTTTGGGACTTAGAAAAATTTTCGATTTTTTTTCTCATATAATCTGACCTTCTATGGAATTGTTCATTTTTACACTTCTCATAATATACCTTTTAAACACACAAACAGCAAATGGCATTCTAGCGGGACATAGAAAAATTTTCGAAATTTTCAAGAAAAAAAATTTTTGACATACACCTCAGTTTCATTGAGAAGTCTCTATTTCAAATGAATTCCACTTAAAAATCATATATATATTTTTTCCAATTGATTTTTTTATATTTCTGACTATTTCTGACTTTGAAAAAAATATCGAAATTTTTCTTTCAACTTTTCTTTATTTATTATGAAAATTTAATTTTTCAGTTGATTTTTCATTTTTCTTTCAACTTTTCTTTATTTATTATGAAAATTAAATTTGTCAGTTGATTTTTCATTTTTGGGACTTAGAAAAATTTTCGATTTTTTTTCTCATATAATCTGACCTTCTATGGAATTGTTCATTTTTACACTTCTCATAATATACCTTTTAAACACACAAACAGCAAATGGCATTCTAGCGGGACTATATTTTTTCCAATTGATTTTTTTATATTTCTGAATATTTCTGACTATTTCTGACTTTGAAAAAAATATCGAAATTTTTCTTTCAACTTTTCTTTATTTATTATGAAAATTTAATTTTTCAGTTGATTTTTCATTTTTCTTTCAACTTTTCTTTATTTATTATGAAAATTAAATTTTTCAGTTGATTTTTCATTTTTGGGACTTAGAAAAATTTTCGATTTTTTTTCTCATATAATCTGACCTTCTATGGAATTGTTCATTTTTACACTTCTCATAATATACCTTTTAAACACACAAACAGCAAATGGCATTCTAGCGGGACTTAGAAAAATTTTCGAAATTTTCAAGAAAAAAAATTTTTGACATACACCTCAGTTTCATTGAGAAGTCTCTATTTCAAATGAATTCCACTTAAAAATCATATATATATTTTTTCCAATTGATTTTTTTATATTTCTGACTATTTCTGACTTTGAAAAAAATATCGAAATTTTTCTTTCAACTTTTCTTTATTTATTATGAAAATTGAATTTTTCAGTTGATTTTTCATTTTTCTTTCAACTTTTCTTTATTTATTATGAAAATTAAATTTTTCAGTTGATTTTTCATTTTTGGGACTTAGAAAAATTTTCGATTTTTTTTCTCATATAATCTGACCTTCTATGGAATTGTTCATTTTTACACTTCTCATAATATACCTTTTAAACACACAAACAGCAAATGGCATTCTAGCGGGACTATATTTTTTCCAATTGATTTTTTTATATTTCTGACTATTTCTGACTATTTCTGACTTTGAAAAAAATATCGAAATTTTTCTTTCAACTTTTCTTTATTTATTATGAAAATTTAATTTTTCAGTTGATTTTTCATTTTTCTTTCAACTTTTCTTTATTTATTATGAAAATTAAATTTTTCAGTTGATTTTTCATTTTTGGGACTTAGAAAAATTTTCGATTTTTTTTCTCATATAATCTGACCTTCTATGGAATTGTTCATTTTTACACTTCTCATAATATACCTTTTAAACACACAAACAGCAAATGGCATTCTAGCGGGACTATATTTTTTCCAATTGATTTTTTTATATTTCTGACTATTTCTGACTATTTCTGACTTTGAAAAAAATATCGAAATTTTTCTTTCAACTTTTCTTTATTTATTATGAAAATTTAATTTTTCAGTTGATTTTTCATTTTTCTTTCAACTTTTCTTTATTTATTATGAAAATTAAATTTTTCAGTTGATTTTTCATTTTTGGGACTTAGAAAAATTTTCGATTTTTTTTCTCATATAATCTGACCTTCTATGGAATTGTTCATTTTTACACTTCTCATAATATACCTTTTAAACACACAAACAGCAAATGGCATTCTAGCGGGACTTAGAAAAATTTTCGAAATTTTCAAGAAAAAAAATTTTTGACATACACCTCAGTTTCATTGAGAAGTCTCTATTTCAAATGAATTCCACTTAAAAATCATATATATATTTTTTCCAATTGATTTTTTTATATTTCTGACTATTTCTGACTTTGAAAAAAATATCGAAATTTTTCTTTCAACTTTTCTTTATTTATTATGAAAATTGAATTTTTCAGTTGATTTTTCATTTTTCTTTCAACTTTTCTTTATTTATTATGAAAATTAAATTTTTCAGTTGATTTTTCATTTTTGGGACTTAGAAAAATTTTCGATTTTTTTTCTCATATAATCTGACCTTCTATGGAATTGTTCATTTTTACACTTCTCATAATATACCTTTTAAACACACAAACAGCAAATGGCATTCTAGCGGGACTTAGAAAAATTTTCGAAATTTTCAAGAAAAAAAATTTTTGACATACACCTCAGTTTCATTGAGAAGTCTCTATTTCAAATGAATTCCACTTAAAAATCATATATATATTTTTTCCAATTGATTTTTTTATATTTCTGACTATTTCTGACTTTGAAAAAAATATCGAAATTTTTCTTTCAACTTTTCTTTATTTATTATGAAAATTGAATTTTTCAGTTGATTTTTCATTTTTCTTTCAACTTTTCTTTATTTATTATGAAAATTAAATTTTTCAGTTGATTTTTCATTTTTGGGACTTAGAAAAATTTTCGATTTTTTTTCTCATATAATCTGACCTTCTATGGAATTGTTCATTTTTACACTTCTCATAATATACCTTTTAAACACACAAACAGCAAATGGCATTCTAGCGGGACTTAGAAAAATTTTCGAAATTTTCAAGAAAAAAAATTTTTGACATACACCTCAGTTTCATTGAGAAGTCTCTATTTCAAATGAATTCCACTTAAAAATCATATATATATTTTTTCCAATTGATTTTTTTATATTTCTGACTATTTCTGACTTTGAAAAAAATATCGAAATTTTTCTTTCAACTTTTCTTTATTTATTATGAAAATTTAATTTTTCAGTTGATTTTTCATTTTTCTTTCAACTTTTCTTTATTTATTATGAAAATTAAATTTGTCAGTTGATTTTTCATTTTTGGGACTTAGAAAAATTTTCGATTTTTTTTCTCATATAATCTGACCTTCTATGGAATTGTTCATTTTTACACTTCTCATAATATACCTTTTAAACACACAAACAGCAAATGGCATTCTAGCGGGACTATATTTTTTCCAATTGATTTTTTTATATTTCTGACTATTTCTGACTATTTCTGACTTTGAAAAAAATATCGAAATTTTTCTTTCAACTTTTCTTTATTTATTATGAAAATTTAATTTTTCAGTTGATTTTTCATTTTTCTTTCAACTTTTCTTTATTTATTATGAAAATTAAATTTTTCAGTTGATTTTTCATTTTTGGGACTTAGAAAAATTTTCGATTTTTTTTCTCATATAATCTGACCTTCTATGGAATTGTTCATTTTTACACTTCTCATAATATACCTTTTAAACACACAAACAGCAAATGGCATTCTAGCGGGACTTAGAAAAATTTTCGAAATTTTCAAGAAAAAAAATTTTTGACATACACCTCAGTTTCATTGAGAAGTCTCTATTTCAAATGAATTCCACTTAAAAATCATATATATATTTTTTCCAATTGATTTTTTTATATTTCTGACTATTTCTGACTTTGAAAAAAATATCGAAATTTTTCTTTCAACTTTTCTTTATTTATTATGAAAATTGAATTTTTCAGTTGATTTTTCATTTTTCTTTCAACTTTTCTTTATTTATTATGAAAATTAAATTTTTCAGTTGATTTTTCATTTTTGGGACTTAGAAAAATTTTCGATTTTTTTTCTCATATAATCTGACCTTCTATGGAATTGTTCATTTTTACACTTCTCATAATATACCTTTTAAACACACAAACAGCAAATGGCATTCTAGCGGGACTTAGAAAAATTTTCGAAATTTTCAAGAAAAAAAATTTTTGACATACACCTCAGTTTCATTGAGAAGTCTCTATTTCAAATGAATTCCACTTAAAAATCATATATATATTTTTTCCAATTGATTTTTTTATATTTCTGACTATTTCTGACTTTGAAAAAAATATCGAAATTTTTCTTTCAACTTTTCTTTATTTATTATGAAAATTGAATTTTTCAGTTGATTTTTCATTTTTCTTTCAACTTTTCTTTATTTATTATGAAAATTAAATTTTTCAGTTGATTTTTCATTTTTGGGACTTAGAAAAATTTTCGATTTTTTTTCTCATATAATCTGACCTTCTATGGAATTGTTCATTTTTACACTTCTCATAATATACCTTTTAAACACACAAACAGCAAATGGCATTCTAGCGGGACTTAGAAAAATTTTCGAAATTTTCAAGAAAAAAAATTTTTGACATACACCTCAGTTTCATTGAGAAGTCTCTATTTCAAATGAATTCCACTTAAAAATCATATATATATTTTTTCCAATTGATTTTTTTATATTTCTGACTATTTCTGACTTTGAAAAAAATATCGAAATTTTTCTTTCAACTTTTCTTTATTTATTATGAAAATTTAATTTTTCAGTTGATTTTTCATTTTTCTTTCAACTTTTCTTTATTTATTATGAAAATTAAATTTGTCAGTTGATTTTTCATTTTTGGGACTTAGAAAAATTTTCGATTTTTTTTCTCATATAATCTGACCTTCTATGGAATTGTTCATTTTTACACTTCTCATAATATACCTTTTAAACACACAAACAGCAAATGGCATTCTAGCGGGACTATATTTTTTCCAATTGATTTTTTTATATTTCTGACTATTTCTGACTATTTCTGACTTTGAAAAAAATATCGAAATTTTTCTTTCAACTTTTCTTTATTTATTATGAAAATTTAATTTTTCAGTTGATTTTTCATTTTTCTTTCAACTTTTCTTTATTTATTATGAAAATTAAATTTTTCAGTTGATTTTTCATTTTTGGGACTTAGAAAAATTTTCGATTTTTTTTCTCATATAATCTGACCTTCTATGGAATTGTTCATTTTTACACTTCTCATAATATACCTTTTAAACACACAAACAGCAAATGGCATTCTAGCGGGACTATATTTTTTCCAATTGATTTTTTTATATTTCTGAATATTTCTGACTATTTCTGACTTTGAAAAAAATATCGAAATTTTTCTTTCAACTTTTCTTTATTTATTATGAAAATTTAATTTTTCAGTTGATTTTTCATTTTTCTTTCAACTTTTCTTTATTTATTATGAAAATTAAATTTTTCAGTTGATTTTTCATTTTTGGGACTTAGAAAAATTTTCGATTTTTTTTCTCATATAATCTGACCTTCTATGGAATTGTTCATTTTTACACTTCTCATAATATACCTTTTAAACACACAAACAGCAAATGGCATTCTAGCGGGACTTAGAAAAATTTTCGAAATTTTCAAGAAAAAAAATTTTTGACATACACCTCAGTTTCATTGAGAAGTCTCTATTTCAAATGAATTCCACTTAAAAATCATATATATATTTTTTCCAATTGATTTTTTTATATTTCTGACTATTTCTGACTTTGAAAAAAATATCGAAATTTTTCTTTCAACTTTTCTTTATTTATTATGAAAATTGAATTTTTCAGTTGATTTTTCATTTTTCTTTCAACTTTTCTTTATTTATTATGAAAATTAAATTTTTCAGTTGATTTTTCATTTTTGGGACTTAGAAAAATTTTCGATTTTTTTTCTCATATAATCTGACCTTCTATGGAATTGTTCATTTTTACACTTCTCATAATATACCTTTTAAACACACAAACAGCAAATGGCATTCTAGCGGGACTTAGAAAAATTTTCGAAATTTTCAAGAAAAAAAATTTTTGACATACACCTCAGTTTCATTGAGAAGTCTCTATTTCAAATGAATTCCACTTAAAAATCATATATATATTTTTTCCAATTGATTTTTTTATATTTCTGACTATTTCTGACTTTGAAAAAAATATCGAAATTTTTCTTTCAACTTTTCTTTATTTATTATGAAAATTGAATTTTTCAGTTGATTTTTCATTTTTCTTTCAACTTTTCTTTATTTATTATGAAAATTAAATTTTTCAGTTGATTTTTCATTTTTGGGACTTAGAAAAATTTTCGATTTTTTTTCTCATATAATCTGACCTTCTATGGAATTGTTCATTTTTACACTTCTCATAATATACCTTTTAAACACACAAACAGCAAATGGCATTCTAGCGGGACTATATTTTTTCCAATTGATTTTTTTATATTTCTGACTATTTCTGACTATTTCTGACTTTGAAAAAAATATCGAAATTTTTCTTTCAACTTTTCTTTATTTATTATGAAAATTTAATTTTTCAGTTGATTTTTCATTTTTCTTTCAACTTTTCTTTATTTATTATGAAAATTAAATTTTTCAGTTGATTTTTCATTTTTGGGACTTAGAAAAATTTTCGATTTTTTTTCTCATATAATCTGACCTTCTATGGAATTGTTCATTTTTACACTTCTCATAATATACCTTTTAAACACACAAACAGCAAATGGCATTCTAGCGGGACTATATTTTTTCCAATTGATTTTTTTATATTTCTGACTATTTCTGACTATTTCTGACTTTGAAAAAAATATCGAAATTTTTCTTTCAACTTTTCTTTATTTATTATGAAAATTTAATTTTTCAGTTGATTTTTCATTTTTCTTTCAACTTTTCTTTATTTATTATGAAAATTAAATTTTTCAGTTGATTTTTCATTTTTGGGACTTAGAAAAATTTTCGATTTTTTTTCTCATATAATCTGACCTTCTATGGAATTGTTCATTTTTACACTTCTCATAATATACCTTTTAAACACACAAACAGCAAATGGCATTCTAGCGGGACTTAGAAAAATTTTCGAAATTTTCAAGAAAAAAAATTTTTGACATACACCTCAGTTTCATTGAGAAGTCTCTATTTCAAATGAATTCCACTTAAAAATCATATATATATTTTTTCCAATTGATTTTTTTATATTTCTGACTATTTCTGACTTTGAAAAAAATATCGAAATTTTTCTTTCAACTTTTCTTTATTTATTATGAAAATTGAATTTTTCAGTTGATTTTTCATTTTTCTTTCAACTTTTCTTTATTTATTATGAAAATTAAATTTTTCAGTTGATTTTTCATTTTTGGGACTTAGAAAAATTTTCGATTTTTTTTCTCATATAATCTGACCTTCTATGGAATTGTTCATTTTTACACTTCTCATAATATACCTTTTAAACACACAAACAGCAAATGGCATTCTAGCGGGACTTAGAAAAATTTTCGAAATTTTCAAGAAAAAAAATTTTTGACATACACCTCAGTTTCATTGAGAAGTCTCTATTTCAAATGAATTCCACTTAAAAATCATATATATATTTTTTCCAATTGATTTTTTTATATTTCTGACTATTTCTGACTTTGAAAAAAATATCGAAATTTTTCTTTCAACTTTTCTTTATTTATTATGAAAATTTAATTTTTCAGTTGATTTTTCATTTTTCTTTCAACTTTTCTTTATTTATTATGAAAATTAAATTTGTCAGTTGATTTTTCATTTTTGGGACTTAGAAAAATTTTCGATTTTTTTTCTCATATAATCTGACCTTCTATGGAATTGTTCATTTTTACACTTCTCATAATATACCTTTTAAACACACAAACAGCAAATGGCATTCTAGCGGGACTATATTTTTTCCAATTGATTTTTTTATATTTCTGACTATTTCTGACTATTTCTGACTTTGAAAAAAATATCGAAATTTTTCTTTCAACTTTTCTTTATTTATTTATTATCCCGCATTCTAGCGGGACTATATTTTTTCCAATTGATTTTTTTATATTTCTGACTATTTCTGACTATTTCTGACTTTGAAAAAAATATCGAAATTTTTCTTTCAACTTTTCTTTATTTATTATGAAAATTGAATTTTTCAGTTGATTTTTCATTTTTCTTTCAACTTTTCTTTATTTATTATGAAAATTAAATTTTTCAGTTGATTTTTCATTTTTGGGACTTAGAAAAATTTTCGATTTTTTTTCTCATATAATCTGACCTTCTATGGAATTGTTCATTTTTACACTTCTCATAATATACCTTTTAAACACACAAACAGCAAATGGCATTCTAGCGGGACTATATTTTTTCCAATTGATTTTTTTATATTTCTGACTATTTCTGACTTTGAAAAAAATATCGAAATTTTTCTTTCAACTTTTCTTTATTTATTATGAAAATTTAATTTTTCAGTTGATTTTTCATTTTTCTTTCAACTTTTCTTTATTTATTATGAAAATTAAATTTTTCAGTTGATTTTTCATTTTTGGGACTTAGAAAAATTTTCGATTTTTTTTCTCATATAATCTGACCTTCTATGGAATTGTTCATTTTTACACTTCTCATAATATACCTTTTAAACACACAAACAGCAAATGGCATTCTAGCGGGACTTAGAAAAATTTTCGAAATTTTCAAGAAAAAAAATTTTTGACATACACCTCAGTTTCATTGAGAAGTCTCTATTTCAAATGAATTCCACTTAAAAATCATATATATATTTTTTCCAATTGATTTTTTTATATTTCTGACTATTTCTGACTTTGAAAAAAATATCGAAATTTTTCTTTCAACTTTTCTTTATTTATTATGAAAATTGAATTTTTCAGTTGATTTTTCATTTTTCTTTCAACTTTTCTTTATTTATTATGAAAATTAAATTTTTCAGTTGATTTTTCATTTTTGGGACTTAGAAAAATTTTCGATTTTTTTTCTCATATAATCTGACCTTCTATGGAATTGTTCATTTTTACACTTCTCATAATATACCTTTTAAACACACAAACAGCAAATGGCATTCTAGCGGGACTATATTTTTTCCAATTGATTTTTTTATATTTCTGACTATTTCTGACTATTTCTGACTTTGAAAAAAATATCGAAATTTTTCTTTCAACTTTTCTTTATTTATTATGAAAATTTAATTTTTCAGTTGATTTTTCATTTTTCTTTCAACTTTTCTTTATTTATTATGAAAATTAAATTTTTCAGTTGATTTTTCATTTTTGGGACTTAGAAAAATTTTCGATTTTTTTTCTCATATAATCTGACCTTCTATGGAATTGTTCATTTTTACACTTCTCATAATATACCTTTTAAACACACAAACAGCAAATGGCATTCTAGCGGGACTATATTTTTTCCAATTGATTTTTTTATATTTCTGACTATTTCTGACTATTTCTGACTTTGAAAAAAATATCGAAATTTTTCTTTCAACTTTTCTTTATTTATTATGAAAATTTAATTTTTCAGTTGATTTTTCATTTTTCTTTCAACTTTTCTTTATTTATTATGAAAATTAAATTTTTCAGTTGATTTTTCATTTTTGGGACTTAGAAAAATTTTCGATTTTTTTTCTCATATAATCTGACCTTCTATGGAATTGTTCATTTTTACACTTCTCATAATATACCTTTTAAACACACAAACAGCAAATGGCATTCTAGCGGGACTTAGAAAAATTTTCGAAATTTTCAAGAAAAAAAATTTTTGACATACACCTCAGTTTCATTGAGAAGTCTCTATTTCAAATGAATTCCACTTAAAAATCATATATATATTTTTTCCAATTGATTTTTTTATATTTCTGACTATTTCTGACTTTGAAAAAAATATCGAAATTTTTCTTTCAACTTTTCTTTATTTATTATGAAAATTGAATTTTTCAGTTGATTTTTCATTTTTCTTTCAACTTTTCTTTATTTATTATGAAAATTAAATTTTTCAGTTGATTTTTCATTTTTGGGACTTAGAAAAATTTTCGATTTTTTTTCTCATATAATCTGACCTTCTATGGAATTGTTCATTTTTACACTTCTCATAATATACCTTTTAAACACACAAACAGCAAATGGCATTCTAGCGGGACTTAGAAAAATTTTCGAAATTTTCAAGAAAAAAAATTTTTGACATACACCTCAGTTTCATTGAGAAGTCTCTATTTCAAATGAATTCCACTTAAAAATCATATATATATTTTTTCCAATTGATTTTTTTATATTTCTGACTATTTCTGACTTTGAAAAAAATATCGAAATTTTTCTTTCAACTTTTCTTTATTTATTATGAAAATTTAATTTTTCAGTTGATTTTTCATTTTTCTTTCAACTTTTCTTTATTTATTATGAAAATTAAATTTTTCAGTTGATTTTTCATTTTTGGGACTTAGAAAAATTTTCGATTTTTTTTCTCATATAATCTGACCTTCTATGGAATTGTTCATTTTTACACTTCTCATAATATACCTTTTAAACACACAAACAGCAAATGGCATTCTAGCGGGACTATATTTTTTCCAATTGATTTTTTTATATTTCTGACTATTTCTGACTATTTCTGACTTTGAAAAAAATATCGAAATTTTTCTTTCAACTTTTCTTTATTTATTATGAAAATTTAATTTTTCAGTTGATTTTTCATTTTTCTTTCAACTTTTCTTTATTTATTATGAAAATTAAATTTTTCAGTTGATTTTTCATTTTTGGGACTTAGAAAAATTTTCGATTTTTTTTCTCATATAATCTGACCTTCTATGGAATTGTTCATTTTTACACTTCTCATAATATACCTTTTAAACACACAAACAGCAAATGGCATTCTAGCGGGACTATATTTTTTCCAATTGATTTTTTTATATTTCTGACTATTTCTGACTATTTCTGACTTTGAAAAAAATATCGAAATTTTTCTTTCAACTTTTCTTTATTTATTATGAAAATTTAATTTTTCAGTTGATTTTTCATTTTTCTTTCAACTTTTCTTTATTTATTATGAAAATTAAATTTGTCAGTTGATTTTTCATTTTTGGGACTTAGAAAAATTTTCGATTTTTTTTCTCATATAATCTGACCTTCTATGGAATTGTTCATTTTTACACTTCTCATAATATACCTTTTAAACACACAAACAGCAAATGGCATTCTAGCGGGACTATATTTTTTCCAATTGATTTTTTTATATTTCTGACTATTTCCGACTATTTCTGACTTTGAAAAAAATATCGAAATTTTTCTTTCAACTTTTCTTTATTTATTATGAAAATTTAATTTTTCAGTTGATTTTTCATTTTTCTTTCAACTTTTCTTTATTTATTATGAAAATTAAATTTTTCAGTTGATTTTTCATTTTTGGGACTTAGAAAAATTTTCGATTTTTTTTCTCATATAATCTGACCTTCTATGGAATTGTTCATTTTTACACTTCTCATAATATACCTTTTAAACACACAAACAGCAAATGGCATTCTAGCGGGACTATATTTTTTCCAATTGATTTTCTTATATTTCTGACTATTTCTGACTATTTCTGACTTTGAAAAAAATATCGAAATTTTTCTTTCAACTTTTCTTTATTTATTATGAAAATTTAATTTTTCAGTTGATTTTTCATTTTTCTTTCAACTTTTCTTTATTTATTATGAAAATTAAATTTTTCAGTTGATTTTTCATTTTTGGGACTTAGAAAAATTTTCGATTTTTTTTCTCATATAATCTGACCTTCTATGGAATTGTTCATTTTTACACTTCTCATAATATACCTTTTAAACACACAAACAGCAAATGGCATTCTAGCGGGACTATATTTTTTCCAATTGATTTTTTTATATTTCTGACTATTTCTGACTATTTCTGACTTTGAAAAAAATATCGAAATTTTTCTTTCAACTTTTCTTTATTTATTATGAAAATTTAATTTTTCAGTTGATTTTTCATTTTTCTTTCAACTTTTCTTTATTTATTATGAAAATTAAATTTTTCAGTTGATTTTTCATTTTTGGGACTTAGAAAAATTTTCGATTTTTTTTCTCATATAATCTGACCTTCTATGGAATTGTTCATTTTTACACTTCTCATAATATACCTTTTAAACACACAAACAGCAAATGGCATTCTAGCGGGACTTAGAAAAATTTTCGAAATTTTCAAGAAAAAAAATTTTTGACATACACCTCAGTTTCATTGAGAAGTCTCTATTTCAAATGAATTCCACTTAAAAATCATATATATATTTTTTCCAATTGATTTTTTTATATTTCTGACTATTTCTGACTTTGAAAAAAATATCGAAATTTTTCTTTCAACTTTTCTTTATTTATTATGAAAATTAAATTTTTCAGTTGATTTTTCATTTTTGGGACTTAGAAAAATTTTCGATTTTTTTTCTCATATAATCTGACCTTCTATGGAATTGTTCATTTTTACACTTCTCATAATATACCTTTTAAACACACAAACAGCAAATGGCATTCTAGCGGGACTTAGAAAAATTTTCGAAATTTTCAAGAAAAAAAATTTTTGACATACACCTCAGTTTCATTGAGAAGTCTCTATTTCAAATGAATTCCACTTAAAAATCATATATATATTTTTTCCAATTGATTTTTTTATATTTCTGACTATTTCTGACTTTGAAAAAAATATCGAAATTTTTCTTTCAACTTTTCTTTATTTATTATGAAAATTGAATTTTTCAGTTGATTTTTCATTTTTCTTTCAACTTTTCTTTATTTATTATGAAAATTAAATTTTTCAGTTGATTTTTCATTTTTGGGACTTAGAAAAATTTTCGATTTTTTTTCTCATATAATCTGACCTTCTATGGAATTGTTCATTTTTACACTTCTCATAATATACCTTTTAAACACACAAACAGCAAATGGCATTCTAGCGGGACTATATTTTTTCCAATTGATTTTCTTATATTTCTGACTATTTCTGACTATTTCTGACTTTGAAAAAAATATCGAAATTTTTCTTTCAACTTTTCTTTATTTATTATGAAAATTTAATTTTTCAGTTGATTTTTCATTTTTCTTTCAACTTTTCTTTATTTATTATGAAAATTAAATTTTTCAGTTGATTTTTCATTTTTGGGACTTAGAAAAATTTTCGATTTTTTTTCTCATATAATCTGACCTTCTATGGAATTGTTCATTTTTACACTTCTCATAATATACCTTTTAAACACACAAACAGCAAATGGCATTCTAGCGGGACTATATTTTTTCCAATTGATTTTTTTATATTTCTGACTATTTCTGACTATTTCTGACTTTGAAAAAAATATCGAAATTTTTCTTTCAACTTTTCTTTATTTATTATGAAAATTTAATTTTTCAGTTGATTTTTCATTTTTCTTTCAACTTTTCTTTATTTATTATGAAAATTAAATTTTTCAGTTGATTTTTCATTTTTGGGACTTAGAAAAATTTTCGATTTTTTTTCTCATATAATCTGACCTTCTATGGAATTGTTCATTTTTACACTTCTCATAATATACCTTTTAAACACACAAACAGCAAATGGCATTCTAGCGGGACTTAGAAAAATTTTCGAAATTTTCAAGAAAAAAAATTTTTGACATACACCTCAGTTTCATTGAGAAGTCTCTATTTCAAATGAATTCCACTTAAAAATCATATATATATTTTTTCCAATTGATTTTTTTATATTTCTGACTATTTCTGACTTTGAAAAAAATATCGAAATTTTTCTTTCAACTTTTCTTTATTTATTATGAAAATTGAATTTTTCAGTTGATTTTTCATTTTTCTTTCAACTTTTCTTTATTTATTATGAAAATTAAATTTTTCAGTTGATTTTTCATTTTTGGGACTTAGAAAAATTTTCGATTTTTTTTCTCATATAATCTGACCTTCTATGGAATTGTTCATTTTTACACTTCTCATAATATACCTTTTAAACACACAAACAGCAAATGGCATTCTAGCGGGACTATATTTTTTCCAATTGATTTTTTTATATTTCTGACTATTTCTGACTATTTCTGACTTTGAAAAAAATATCGAAATTTTTCTTTCAACTTTTCTTTATTTATTATGAAAATTGAATTTTTCAGTTGATTTTTCATTTTTCTTTCAACTTTTCTTTATTTATTATGAAAATTAAATTTTTCAGTTGATTTTTCATTTTTGGGACTTAGAAAAATTTTCGATTTTTTTTCTCATATAATCTGACCTTCTATGGAATTGTTCATTTTTACACTTCTCATAATATACCTTTTAAACACACAAACAGCAAATGGCATTCTAGCGGGACTATATTTTTTCCAATTGATTTTTTTATATTTCTGACTATTTCTGACTATTTCTGACTTTGAAAAAAATATAGAAATTTTTCTTTCAACTTTTCTTTATTTATTATGAAAATTTAATTTTTCAGTTGATTTTTCATTTTTCTTTCAACTTTTCTTTATTTATTATGAAAATTAAATTTTTCAGTTGATTTTTCATTTTTGGGACTTAGAAAAATTTTCGATTTTTTTTCTCATATAATCTGACCTTCTATGGAATTGTTCATTTTTACACTTCTCATAATATACCTTTTAAACACACAAACAGCAAATGGCATTCTAGCGGGACTATATTTTTTCCAATTGATTTTTTTATATTTCTGACTATTTCTGACTATTTCTGACTTTGAAAAAAATATCGAAATTTTTCTTTCAACTTTTCTTTATTTATTATGAAAATTTAATTTTTCAGTTGATTTTTCATTTTTCTTTCAACTTTTCTTTATTTATTATGAAAATTAAATTTGTCAGTTGATTTTTCATTTTTGGGACTTAGAAAAATTTTCGATTTTTTTTCTCATATAATCTGACCTTCTATGGAATTGTTCATTTTTACACTTCTCATAATATACCTTTTAAACACACAAACAGCAAATGGCATTCTAGCGGGACTATATTTTTTCCAATTGATTTTTTTATATTTCTGACTATTTCCGACTATTTCTGACTTTGAAAAAAATATCGAAATTTTTCTTTCAACTTTTCTTTATTTATTATGAAAATTTAATTTTTCAGTTGATTTTTCATTTTTCTTTCAACTTTTCTTTATTTATTATGAAAATTAAATTTTTCAGTTGATTTTTCATTTTTGGGACTTAGAAAAATTTTCGATTTTTTTTCTCATATAATCTGACCTTCTATGGAATTGTTCATTTTTACACTTCTCATAATATACCTTTTAAACACACAAACAGCAAATGGCATTCTAGCGGGACTTAGAAAAATTTTCGAAATTTTCAAGAAAAAAAATTTTTGACATACACCTCAGTTTCATTGAGAAGTCTCTATTTCAAATGAATTCCACTTAAAAATCATATATATATTTTTTCCAATTGATTTTTTTATATTTCTGACTATTTCTGACTTTGAAAAAAATATCGAAATTTTTCTTTCAACTTTTCTTTATTTATTATGAAAATTGAATTTTTCAGTTGATTTTTCATTTTTCTTTCAACTTTTCTTTATTTATTATGAAAATTAAATTTTTCAGTTGATTTTTCATTTTTGGGACTTAGAAAAATTTTCGATTTTTTTTCTCATATAATCTGACCTTCTATGGAATTGTTCATTTTTACACTTCTCATAATATACCTTTTAAACACACAAACAGCAAATGGCATTCTAGCGGGACTATATTTTTTCCAATTGATTTTTTTATATTTCTGACTATTTCTGACTATTTCTGACTTTGAAAAAAATATCGAAATTTTTCTTTCAACTTTTCTTTATTTATTATGAAAATTTAATTTTTCAGTTGATTTTTCATTTTTCTTTCAACTTTTCTTTATTTATTATGAAAATTAAATTTTTCAGTTGATTTTTCATTTTTGGGACTTAGAAAAATTTTCGATTTTTTTTCTCATATAATCTGACCTTCTATGGAATTGTTCATTTTTACACTTCTCATAATATACCTTTTAAACACACAAACAGCAAATGGCATTCTAGCGGGACTTAGAAAAATTTTCGAAATTTTCAAGAAAAAAAATTTTTGACATACACCTCAGTTTCATTGAGAAGTCTCTATTTCAAATGAATTCCACTTAAAAATCATATATATATTTTTTCCAATTGATTTTTTTATATTTCTGACTATTTCTGACTTTGAAAAAAATATCGAAATTTTTCTTTCAACTTTTCTTTATTTATTATGAAAATTGAATTTTTCAGTTGATTTTTCATTTTTCTTTCAACTTTTCTTTATTTATTATGAAAATTAAATTTTTCAGTTGATTTTTCATTTTTGGGACTTAGAAAAATTTTCGATTTTTTTTCTCATATAATCTGACCTTCTATGGAATTGTTCATTTTTACACTTCTCATAATATACCTTTTAAACACACAAACAGCAAATGGCATTCTAGCGGGACTATATTTTTTCCAATTGATTTTTTTATATTTCTGACTATTTCTGACTATTTCTGACTTTGAAAAAAATATCGAAATTTTTCTTTCAACTTTTCTTTATTTATTATGAAAATTGAATTTTTCAGTTGATTTTTCATTTTTCTTTCAACTTTTCTTTATTTATTATGAAAATTAAATTTTTCAGTTGATTTTTCATTTTTGGGACTTAGAAAAATTTTCGATTTTTTTTCTCATATAATCTGACCTTCTATGGAATTGTTCATTTTTACACTTCTCATAATATACCTTTTAAACACACAAACAGCAAATGGCATTCTAGCGGGACTATATTTTTTCCAATTGATTTTTTTATATTTCTGACTATTTCTGACTATTTCTGACTTTGAAAAAAATATAGAAATTTTTCTTTCAACTTTTCTTTATTTATTATGAAAATTTAATTTTTCAGTTGATTTTTCATTTTTCTTTCAACTTTTCTTTATTTATTATGAAAATTAAATTTTTCAGTTGATTTTTCATTTTTGGGACTTAGAAAAATTTTCGATTTTTTTTCTCATATAATCTGACCTTCTATGGAATTGTTCATTTTTACACTTCTCATAATATACCTTTTAAACACACAAACAGCAAATGGCATTCTAGCGGGACTATATTTTTTCCAATTGATTTTTTTATATTTCTGACTATTTCTGACTATTTCTGACTTTGAAAAAAATATCGAAATTTTTCTTTCAACTTTTCTTTATTTATTATGAAAATTTAATTTTTCAGTTGATTTTTCATTTTTCTTTCAACTTTTCTTTATTTATTATGAAAATTAAATTTGTCAGTTGATTTTTCATTTTTGGGACTTAGAAAAATTTTCGATTTTTTTTCTCATATAATCTGACCTTCTATGGAATTGTTCATTTTTACACTTCTCATAATATACCTTTTAAACACACAAACAGCAAATGGCATTCTAGCGGGACTATATTTTTTCCAATTGATTTTTTTATATTTCTGACTATTTCCGACTATTTCTGACTTTGAAAAAAATATCGAAATTTTTCTTTCAACTTTTCTTTATTTATTATGAAAATTTAATTTTTCAGTTGATTTTTCATTTTTCTTTCAACTTTTCTTTATTTATTATGAAAATTAAATTTTTCAGTTGATTTTTCATTTTTGGGACTTAGAAAAATTTTCGATTTTTTTTCTCATATAATCTGACCTTCTATGGAATTGTTCATTTTTACACTTCTCATAATATACCTTTTAAACACACAAACAGCAAATGGCATTCTAGCGGGACTTAGAAAAATTTTCGAAATTTTCAAGAAAAAAAATTTTTGACATACACCTCAGTTTCATTGAGAAGTCTCTATTTCAAATGAATTCCACTTAAAAATCATATATATATTTTTTCCAATTGATTTTTTTATATTTCTGACTATTTCTGACTTTGAAAAAAATATCGAAATTTTTCTTTCAACTTTTCTTTATTTATTATGAAAATTGAATTTTTCAGTTGATTTTTCATTTTTCTTTCAACTTTTCTTTATTTATTATGAAAATTAAATTTTTCAGTTGATTTTTCATTTTTGGGACTTAGAAAAATTTTCGATTTTTTTTCTCATATAATCTGACCTTCTATGGAATTGTTCATTTTTACACTTCTCATAATATACCTTTTAAACACACAAACAGCAAATGGCATTCTAGCGGGACTATATTTTTTCCAATTGATTTTTTTATATTTCTGACTATTTCTGACTATTTCTGACTTTGAAAAAAATATCGAAATTTTTCTTTCAACTTTTCTTTATTTATTATGAAAATTTAATTTTTCAGTTGATTTTTCATTTTTCTTTCAACTTTTCTTTATTTATTATGAAAATTAAATTTTTCAGTTGATTTTTCATTTTTGGGACTTAGAAAAATTTTCGATTTTTTTTCTCATATAATCTGACCTTCTATGGAATTGTTCATTTTTACACTTCTCATAATATACCTTTTAAACACACAAACAGCAAATGGCATTCTAGCGGGACTTAGAAAAATTTTCGAAATTTTCAAGAAAAAAAATTTTTGACATACACCTCAGTTTCATTGAGAAGTCTCTATTTCAAATGAATTCCACTTAAAAATCATATATATATTTTTTCCAATTGATTTTTTTATATTTCTGACTATTTCTGACTTTGAAAAAAATATCGAAATTTTTCTTTCAACTTTTCTTTATTTATTATGAAAATTGAATTTTTCAGTTGATTTTTCATTTTTCTTTCAACTTTTCTTTATTTATTATGAAAATTAAATTTTTCAGTTGATTTTTCATTTTTGGGACTTAGAAAAATTTTCGATTTTTTTTCTCATATAATCTGACCTTCTATGGAATTGTTCATTTTTACACTTCTCATAATATACCTTTTAAACACACAAACAGCAAATGGCATTCTAGCGGGACTTAGAAAAATTTTCGAAATTTTCAAGAAAAAAAATTTTTGACATACACCTCAGTTTCATTGAGAAGTCTCTATTTCAAATGAATTCCACTTAAAAATCATATATATATTTTTTCCAATTGATTTTTTTATATTTCTGACTATTTCTGACTTTGAAAAAAATATCGAAATTTTTCTTTCAACTTTTCTTTATTTATTATGAAAATTGAATTTTTCAGTTGATTTTTCATTTTTCTTTCAACTTTTCTTTATTTATTATGAAAATTAAATTTTTCAGTTGATTTTTCATTTTTGGGACTTAGAAAAATTTTCGATTTTTTTTCTCATATAATCTGACCTTCTATGGAATTGTTCATTTTTACACTTCTCATAATATACCTTTTAAACACACAAACAGCAAATGGCATTCTAGCGGGACTATATTTTTTCCAATTGATTTTTTTATATTTCTGACTATTTCTGACTATTTCTGACTTTGAAAAAAATATCGAAATTTTTCTTTCAACTTTTCTTTATTTATTATGAAAATTTAATTTTTCAGTTGATTTTTCATTTTTCTTTCAACTTTTCTTTATTTATTATGAAAATTAAATTTTTCAGTTGATTTTTCATTTTTGGGACTTAGAAAAATTTTCGATTTTTTTTCTCATATAATCTGACCTTCTATGGAATTGTTCATTTTTACACTTCTCATAATATACCTTTTAAACACACAAACAGCAAATGGCATTCTAGCGGGACTTAGAAAAATTTTCGAAATTTTCAAGAAAAAAAATTTTTGACATACACCTCAGTTTCATTGAGAAGTCTCTATTTCAAATGAATTCCACTTAAAAATCATATATATATTTTTTCCAATTGATTTTTTTATATTTCTGACTATTTCTGACTTTGAAAAAAATATCGAAATTTTTCTTTCAACTTTTCTTTATTTATTATGAAAATTGAATTTTTCAGTTGATTTTTCATTTTTCTTTCAACTTTTCTTTATTTATTATGAAAATTAAATTTTTCAGTTGATTTTTCATTTTTGGGACTTAGAAAAATTTTCGATTTTTTTTCTCATATAATCTGACCTTCTATGGAATTGTTCATTTTTACACTTCTCATAATATACCTTTTAAACACACAAACAGCAAATGGCATTCTAGCGGGACTTAGAAAAATTTTCGAAATTTTCAAGAAAAAAAATTTTTGACATACACCTCAGTTTCATTGAGAAGTCTCTATTTCAAATGAATTCCACTTAAAAATCATATATATATTTTTTCCAATTGATTTTTTTATATTTCTGACTATTTCTGACTTTGAAAAAAATATCGAAATTTTTCTTTCAACTTTTCTTTATTTATTATGAAAATTTAATTTTTCAGTTGATTTTTCATTTTTCTTTCAACTTTTCTTTATTTATTATGAAAATTAAATTTTTCAGTTGATTTTTCATTTTTGGGACTTAGAAAAATTTTCGATTTTTTTTCTCATATAATCTGACCTTCTATGGAATTGTTCATTTTTACACTTCTCATAATATACCTTTTAAACACACAAACAGCAAATGGCATTCTAGCGGGACTATATTTTTTCCAATTGATTTTTTTATATTTCTGACTATTTCTGACTATTTCTGACTTTGAAAAAAATATCGAAATTTTTCTTTCAACTTTTCTTTATTTATTATGAAAATTTAATTTTTCAGTTGATTTTTCATTTTTCTTTCAACTTTTCTTTATTTATTATGAAAATTAAATTTTTCAGTTGATTTTTCATTTTTGGGACTTAGAAAAATTTTCGATTTTTTTTCTCATATAATCTGACCTTCTATGGAATTGTTCATTTTTACACTTCTCATAATATACCTTTTAAACACACAAACAGCAAATGGCATTCTAGCGGGACTATATTTTTTCCAATTGATTTTTTTATATTTCTGACTATTTCCGACTATTTCTGACTTTGAAAAAAATATCGAAATTTTTCTTTCAACTTTTCTTTATTTATTATGAAAATTTAATTTTTCAGTTGATTTTTCATTTTTCTTTCAACTTTTCTTTATTTATTATGAAAATTAAATTTTTCAGTTGATTTTTCATTTTTGGGACTTAGAAAAATTTTCGATTTTTTTTCTCATATAATCTGACCTTCTATGGAATTGTTCATTTTTACACTTCTCATAATATACCTTTTAAACACACAAACAGCAAATGGCATTCTAGCGGGACTTAGAAAAATTTTCGAAATTTTCAAGAAAAAAAATTTTTGACATACACCTCAGTTTCATTGAGAAGTCTCTATTTCAAATGAATTCCACTTAAAAATCATATATATATTTTTTCCAATTGATTTTTTTATATTTCTGACTATTTCTGACTTTGAAAAAAATATCGAAATTTTTCTTTCAACTTTTCTTTATTTATTATGAAAATTGAATTTTTCAGTTGATTTTTCATTTTTCTTTCAACTTTTCTTTATTTATTATGAAAATTAAATTTTTCAGTTGATTTTTCATTTTTGGGACTTAGAAAAATTTTCGATTTTTTTTCTCATATAATCTGACCTTCTATGGAATTGTTCATTTTTACACTTCTCATAATATACCTTTTAAACACACAAACAGCAAATGGCATTCTAGCGGGACTATATTTTTTCCAATTGATTTTTTTATATTTCTGACTATTTCTGACTATTTCTGACTTTGAAAAAAATATCGAAATTTTTCTTTCAACTTTTCTTTATTTATTATGAAAATTTAATTTTTCAGTTGATTTTTCATTTTTCTTTCAACTTTTCTTTATTTATTATGAAAATTAAATTTTTCAGTTGATTTTTCATTTTTGGGACTTAGAAAAATTTTCGATTTTTTTTCTCATATAATCTGACCTTCTATGGAATTGTTCATTTTTACACTTCTCATAATATACCTTTTAAACACACAAACAGCAAATGGCATTCTAGCGGGACTTAGAAAAATTTTCGAAATTTTCAAGAAAAAAAATTTTTGACATACACCTCAGTTTCATTGAGAAGTCTCTATTTCAAATGAATTCCACTTAAAAATCATATATATATTTTTTCCAATTGATTTTTTTATATTTCTGACTATTTCTGACTTTGAAAAAAATATCGAAATTTTTCTTTCAACTTTTCTTTATTTATTATGAAAATTGAATTTTTCAGTTGATTTTTCATTTTTCTTTCAACTTTTCTTTATTTATTATGAAAATTAAATTTTTCAGTTGATTTTTCATTTTTGGGACTTAGAAAAATTTTCGATTTTTTTTCTCATATAATCTGACCTTCTATGGAATTGTTCATTTTTACACTTCTCATAATATACCTTTTAAACACACAAACAGCAAATGGCATTCTAGCGGGACTTAGAAAAATTTTCGAAATTTTCAAGAAAAAAAATTTTTGACATACACCTCAGTTTCATTGAGAAGTCTCTATTTCAAATGAATTCCACTTAAAAATCATATATATATTTTTTCCAATTGATTTTTTTATATTTCTGACTATTTCTGACTTTGAAAAAAATATCGAAATTTTTCTTTCAACTTTTCTTTATTTATTATGAAAATTTAATTTTTCAGTTGATTTTTCATTTTTCTTTCAACTTTTCTTTATTTATTATGAAAATTAAATTTTTCAGTTGATTTTTCATTTTTGGGACTTAGAAAAATTTTCGATTTTTTTTCTCATATAATCTGACCTTCTATGGAATTGTTCATTTTTACACTTCTCATAATATACCTTTTAAACACACAAACAGCAAATGGCATTCTAGCGGGACTATATTTTTTCCAATTGATTTTTTTATATTTCTGACTATTTCTGACTATTTCTGACTTTGAAAAAAATATCGAAATTTTTCTTTCAACTTTTCTTTATTTATTATGAAAATTTAATTTTTCAGTTGATTTTTCATTTTTCTTTCAACTTTTCTTTATTTATTATGAAAATTAAATTTTTCAGTTGATTTTTCATTTTTGGGACTTAGAAAAATTTTCGATTTTTTTTCTCATATAATCTGACCTTCTATGGAATTGTTCATTTTTACACTTCTCATAATATACCTTTTAAACACACAAACAGCAAATGGCATTCTAGCGGGACTTAGAAAAATTTTCGAAATTTTCAAGAAAAAAAATTTTTGACATACACCTCAGTTTCATTGAGAAGTCTCTATTTCAAATGAATTCCACTTAAAAATCATATATATATTTTTTCCAATTGATTTTTTTATATTTCTGACTATTTCTGACTTTGAAAAAAATATCGAAATTTTTCTTTCAACTTTTCTTTATTTATTATGAAAATTTAATTTTTCAGTTGATTTTTCATTTTTCTTTCAACTTTTCTTTATTTATTATGAAAATTAAATTTGTCAGTTGATTTTTCATTTTTGGGACTTAGAAAAATTTTCGATTTTTTTTCTCATATAATCTGACCTTCTATGGAATTGTTCATTTTTACACTTCTCATAATATACCTTTTAAACACACAAACAGCAAATGGCATTCTAGCGGGACTATATTTTTTCCAATTGATTTTTTTATATTTCTGACTATTTCTGACTATTTCTGACTTTGAAAAAAATATCGAAATTTTTCTTTCAACTTTTCTTTATTTATTATGAAAATTTAATTTTTCAGTTGATTTTTCATTTTTCTTTCAACTTTTCTTTATTTATTATGAAAATTAAATTTTTCAGTTGATTTTTCATTTTTGGGACTTAGAAAAATTTTCGATTTTTTTTCTCATATAATCTGACCTTCTATGGAATTGTTCATTTTTACACTTCTCATAATATACCTTTTAAACACACAAACAGCAAATGGCATTCTAGCGGGACTATATTTTTTCCAATTGATTTTTTTATATTTCTGACTATTTCTGACTATTTCTGACTTTGAAAAAAATATCGAAATTTTTCTTTCAACTTTTCTTTATTTATTATGAAAATTTAATTTTTCAGTTGATTTTTCATTTTTCTTTCAACTTTTCTTTATTTATTATGAAAATTAAATTTTTCAGTTGATTTTTCATTTTTGGGACTTAGAAAAATTTTCGATTTTTTTTCTCATATAATCTGACCTTCTATGGAATTGTTCATTTTTACACTTCTCATAATATACCTTTTAAACACACAAACAGCAAATGGCATTCTAGCGGGACTTAGAAAAATTTTCGAAATTTTCAAGAAAAAAAATTTTTGACATACACCTCAGTTTCATTGAGAAGTCTCTATTTCAAATGAATTCCACTTAAAAATCATATATATATTTTTTCCAATTGATTTTTTTATATTTCTGACTATTTCTGACTTTGAAAAAAATATCGAAATTTTTCTTTCAACTTTTCTTTATTTATTATGAAAATTGAATTTTTCAGTTGATTTTTCATTTTTCTTTCAACTTTTCTTTATTTATTATGAAAATTAAATTTTTCAGTTGATTTTTCATTTTTGGGACTTAGAAAAATTTTCGATTTTTTTTCTCATATAATCTGACCTTCTATGGAATTGTTCATTTTTACACTTCTCATAATATACCTTTTAAACACACAAACAGCAAATGGCATTCTAGCGGGACTTAGAAAAATTTTCGAAATTTTCAAGAAAAAAAATTTTTGACATACACCTCAGTTTCATTGAGAAGTCTCTATTTCAAATGAATTCCACTTAAAAATCATATATATATTTTTTCCAATTGATTTTTTTATATTTCTGACTATTTCTGACTTTGAAAAAAATATCGAAATTTTTCTTTCAACTTTTCTTTATTTATTATGAAAATTTAATTTTTCAGTTGATTTTTCATTTTTCTTTCAACTTTTCTTTATTTATTATGAAAATTAAATTTTTCAGTTGATTTTTCATTTTTGGGACTTAGAAAAATTTTCGATTTTTTTTCTCATATAATCTGACCTTCTATGGAATTGTTCATTTTTACACTTCTCATAATATACCTTTTAAACACACAAACAGCAAATGGCATTCTAGCGGGACTATATTTTTTCCAATTGATTTTTTTATATTTCTGACTATTTCTGACTATTTCTGACTTTGAAAAAAATATCGAAATTTTTCTTTCAACTTTTCTTTATTTATTATGAAAATTTAATTTTTCAGTTGATTTTTCATTTTTCTTTCAACTTTTCTTTATTTATTATGAAAATTAAATTTTTCAGTTGATTTTTCATTTTTGGGACTTAGAAAAATTTTCGATTTTTTTTCTCATATAATCTGACCTTCTATGGAATTGTTCATTTTTACACTTCTCATAATATACCTTTTAAACACACAAACAGCAAATGGCATTCTAGCGGGACTTAGAAAAATTTTCGAAATTTTCAAGAAAAAAAATTTTTGACATACACCTCAGTTTCATTGAGAAGTCTCTATTTCAAATGAATTCCACTTAAAAATCATATATATATTTTTTCCAATTGATTTTTTTATATTTCTGACTATTTCTGACTTTGAAAAAAATATCGAAATTTTTCTTTCAACTTTTCTTTATTTATTATGAAAATTTAATTTTTCAGTTGATTTTTCATTTTTCTTTCAACTTTTCTTTATTTATTATGAAAATTAAATTTGTCAGTTGATTTTTCATTTTTGGGACTTAGAAAAATTTTCGATTTTTTTTCTCATATAATCTGACCTTCTATGGAATTGTTCATTTTTACACTTCTCATAATATACCTTTTAAACACACAAACAGCAAATGGCATTCTAGCGGGACTATATTTTTTCCAATTGATTTTTTTATATTTCTGACTATTTCTGACTATTTCTGACTTTGAAAAAAATATCGAAATTTTTCTTTCAACTTTTCTTTATTTATTATGAAAATTTAATTTTTCAGTTGATTTTTCATTTTTCTTTCAACTTTTCTTTATTTATTATGAAAATTAAATTTTTCAGTTGATTTTTCATTTTTGGGACTTAGAAAAATTTTCGATTTTTTTTCTCATATAATCTGACCTTCTATGGAATTGTTCATTTTTACACTTCTCATAATATACCTTTTAAACACACAAACAGCAAATGGCATTCTAGCGGGACTTAGAAAAATTTTCGAAATTTTCAAGAAAAAAAATTTTTGACATACACCTCAGTTTCATTGAGAAGTCTCTATTTCAAATGAATTCCACTTAAAAATCATATATATATTTTTTCCAATTGATTTTTTTATATTTCTGACTATTTCTGACTTTGAAAAAAATATCGAAATTTTTCTTTCAACTTTTCTTTATTTATTATGAAAATTTAATTTTTCAGTTGATTTTTCATTTTTCTTTCAACTTTTCTTTATTTATTATGAAAATTAAATTTGTCAGTTGATTTTTCATTTTTGGGACTTAGAAAAATTTTCGATTTTTTTTCGATATTTTTTCTCATATAATCTGACCTTCTATGGAATTGTTCATTTTTACACTTCTCATAATATACCTTTTAAACACACAAACAGCAAATGGCATTCTAGCGGGACTATATTTTTTCCAATTGATTTTTTTATATTTCTGACTATTTCTGACTATTTCTGACTTTGAAAAAAATATCGAAATTTTTCTTTCAACTTTTCTTTATTTATTATGAAAATTTAATTTTTCAGTTGATTTTTCATTTTTCTTTCAACTTTTCTTTATTTATTATGAAAATTAAATTTTTCAGTTGATTTTTCATTTTTGGGACTTAGAAAAATTTTCGATTTTTTTTCTCATATAATCTGACCTTCTATGGAATTGTTCATTTTTACACTTCTCATAATATACCTTTTAAACACACAAACAGCAAATGGCATTCTAGCGGGACTATATTTTTTCCAATTGATTTTTTTATATTTCTGACTATTTCTGACTATTTCTGACTTTGAAAAAAATATCGAAATTTTTCTTTCAACTTTTCTTTATTTATTATGAAAATTTAATTTTTCAGTTGATTTTTCATTTTTCTTTCAACTTTTCTTTATTTATTATGAAAATTAAATTTTTCAGTTGATTTTTCATTTTTGGGACTTAGAAAAATTTTCGATTTTTTTTCTCATATAATCTGACCTTCTATGGAATTGTTCATTTTTACACTTCTCATAATATACCTTTTAAACACACAAACAGCAAATGGCATTCTAGCGGGACTTAGAAAAATTTTCGAAATTTTCAAGAAAAAAAATTTTTGACATACACCTCAGTTTCATTGAGAAGTCTCTATTTCAAATGAATTCCACTTAAAAATCATATATATATTTTTTCCAATTGATTTTTTTATATTTCTGACTATTTCTGACTTTGAAAAAAATATCGAAATTTTTCTTTCAACTTTTCTTTATTTATTATGAAAATTGAATTTTTCAGTTGATTTTTCATTTTTCTTTCAACTTTTCTTTATTTATTATGAAAATTAAATTTTTCAGTTGATTTTTCATTTTTGGGACTTAGAAAAATTTTCGATTTTTTTTCTCATATAATCTGACCTTCTATGGAATTGTTCATTTTTACACTTCTCATAATATACCTTTTAAACACACAAACAGCAAATGGCATTCTAGCGGGACTTAGAAAAATTTTCGAAATTTTCAAGAAAAAAAATTTTTGACATACACCTCAGTTTCATTGAGAAGTCTCTATTTCAAATGAATTCCACTTAAAAATCATATATATATTTTTTCCAATTGATTTTTTTATATTTCTGACTATTTCTGACTTTGAAAAAAATATCGAAATTTTTCTTTCAACTTTTCTTTATTTATTATGAAAATTTAATTTTTCAGTTGATTTTTCATTTTTCTTTCAACTTTTCTTTATTTATTATGAAAATTAAATTTTTCAGTTGATTTTTCATTTTTGGGACTTAGAAAAATTTTCGATTTTTTTTCTCATATAATCTGACCTTCTATGGAATTGTTCATTTTTACACTTCTCATAATATACCTTTTAAACACACAAACAGCAAATGGCATTCTAGCGGGACTATATTTTTTCCAATTGATTTTTTTATATTTCTGACTATTTCTGACTATTTCTGACTTTGAAAAAAATATCGAAATTTTTCTTTCAACTTTTCTTTATTTATTATGAAAATTTAATTTTTCAGTTGATTTTTCATTTTTCTTTCAACTTTTCTTTATTTATTATGAAAATTAAATTTTTCAGTTGATTTTTCATTTTTGGGACTTAGAAAAATTTTCGATTTTTTTTCTCATATAATCTGACCTTCTATGGAATTGTTCATTTTTACACTTCTCATAATATACCTTTTAAACACACAAACAGCAAATGGCATTCTAGCGGGACTTAGAAAAATTTTCGAAATTTTCAAGAAAAAAAATTTTTGACATACACCTCAGTTTCATTGAGAAGTCTCTATTTCAAATGAATTCCACTTAAAAATCATATATATATTTTTTCCAATTGATTTTTTTATATTTCTGACTATTTCTGACTTTGAAAAAAATATCGAAATTTTTCTTTCAACTTTTCTTTATTTATTATGAAAATTTAATTTTTCAGTTGATTTTTCATTTTTCTTTCAACTTTTCTTTATTTATTATGAAAATTAAATTTGTCAGTTGATTTTTCATTTTTGGGACTTAGAAAAATTTTCGATTTTTTTTCTCATATAATCTGACCTTCTATGGAATTGTTCATTTTTACACTTCTCATAATATACCTTTTAAACACACAAACAGCAAATGGCATTCTAGCGGGACTATATTTTTTCCAATTGATTTTTTTATATTTCTGACTATTTCTGACTATTTCTGACTTTGAAAAAAATATCGAAATTTTTCTTTCAACTTTTCTTTATTTATTATGAAAATTTAATTTTTCAGTTGATTTTTCATTTTTCTTTCAACTTTTCTTTATTTATTATGAAAATTAAATTTTTCAGTTGATTTTTCATTTTTGGGACTTAGAAAAATTTTCGATTTTTTTTCTCATATAATCTGACCTTCTATGGAATTGTTCATTTTTACACTTCTCATAATATACCTTTTAAACACACAAACAGCAAATGGCATTCTAGCGGGACTATATTTTTTCCAATTGATTTTTTTATATTTCTGACTATTTCTGACTATTTCTGACTTTGAAAAAAATATCGAAATTTTTCTTTCAACTTTTCTTTATTTATTATGAAAATTTAATTTTTCAGTTGATTTTTCATTTTTCTTTCAACTTTTCTTTATTTATTATGAAAATTAAATTTTTCAGTTGATTTTTCATTTTTGGGACTTAGAAAAATTTTCGATTTTTTTTCTCATATAATCTGACCTTCTATGGAATTGTTCATTTTTACACTTCTCATAATATACCTTTTAAACACACAAACAGCAAATGGCATTCTAGCGGGACTTAGAAAAATTTTCGAAATTTTCAAGAAAAAAAATTTTTGACATACACCTCAGTTTCATTGAGAAGTCTCTATTTCAAATGAATTCCACTTAAAAATCATATATATATTTTTTCCAATTGATTTTTTTATATTTCTGACTATTTCTGACTTTGAAAAAAATATCGAAATTTTTCTTTCAACTTTTCTTTATTTATTATGAAAATTGAATTTTTCAGTTGATTTTTCATTTTTCTTTCAACTTTTCTTTATTTATTATGAAAATTAAATTTTTCAGTTGATTTTTCATTTTTGGGACTTAGAAAAATTTTCGATTTTTTTTCTCATATAATCTGACCTTCTATGGAATTGTTCATTTTTACACTTCTCATAATATACCTTTTAAACACACAAACAGCAAATGGCATTCTAGCGGGACTTAGAAAAATTTTCGAAATTTTCAAGAAAAAAAATTTTTGACATACACCTCAGTTTCATTGAGAAGTCTCTATTTCAAATGAATTCCACTTAAAAATCATATATATATTTTTTCCAATTGATTTTTTTATATTTCTGACTATTTCTGACTTTGAAAAAAATATCGAAATTTTTCTTTCAACTTTTCTTTATTTATTATGAAAATTTAATTTTTCAGTTGATTTTTCATTTTTCTTTCAACTTTTCTTTATTTATTATGAAAATTAAATTTTTCAGTTGATTTTTCATTTTTGGGACTTAGAAAAATTTTCGATTTTTTTTCTCATATAATCTGACCTTCTATGGAATTGTTCATTTTTACACTTCTCATAATATACCTTTTAAACACACAAACAGCAAATGGCATTCTAGCGGGACTATATTTTTTCCAATTGATTTTTTTATATTTCTGACTATTTCTGACTATTTCTGACTTTGAAAAAAATATCGAAATTTTTCTTTCAACTTTTCTTTATTTATTATGAAAATTTAATTTTTCAGTTGATTTTTCATTTTTCTTTCAACTTTTCTTTATTTATTATGAAAATTAAATTTTTCAGTTGATTTTTCATTTTTGGGACTTAGAAAAATTTTCGATTTTTTTTCTCATATAATCTGACCTTCTATGGAATTGTTCATTTTTACACTTCTCATAATATACCTTTTAAACACACAAACAGCAAATGGCATTCTAGCGGGACTTAGAAAAATTTTCGAAATTTTCAAGAAAAAAAATTTTTGACATACACCTCAGTTTCATTGAGAAGTCTCTATTTCAAATGAATTCCACTTAAAAATCATATATATATTTTTTCCAATTGATTTTTTTATATTTCTGACTATTTCTGACTTTGAAAAAAATATCGAAATTTTTCTTTCAACTTTTCTTTATTTATTATGAAAATTTAATTTTTCAGTTGATTTTTCATTTTTCTTTCAACTTTTCTTTATTTATTATGAAAATTAAATTTGTCAGTTGATTTTTCATTTTTGGGACTTAGAAAAATTTTCGATTTTTTTTCTCATATAATCTGACCTTCTATGGAATTGTTCATTTTTACACTTCTCATAATATACCTTTTAAACACACAAACAGCAAATGGCATTCTAGCGGGACTATATTTTTTCCAATTGATTTTTTTATATTTCTGACTATTTCTGACTATTTCTGACTTTGAAAAAAATATCGAAATTTTTCTTTCAACTTTTCTTTATTTATTATGAAAATTTAATTTTTCAGTTGATTTTTCATTTTTCTTTCAACTTTTCTTTATTTATTATGAAAATTAAATTTTTCAGTTGATTTTTCATTTTTGGGACTTAGAAAAATTTTCGATTTTTTTTCTCATATAATCTGACCTTCTATGGAATTGTTCATTTTTACACTTCTCATAATATACCTTTTAAACACACAAACAGCAAATGGCATTCTAGCGGGACTATATTTTTTCCAATTGATTTTTTTATATTTCTGACTATTTCTGACTATTTCTGACTTTGAAAAAAATATCGAAATTTTTCTTTCAACTTTTCTTTATTTATTATGAAAATTTAATTTTTCAGTTGATTTTTCATTTTTCTTTCAACTTTTCTTTATTTATTATGAAAATTAAATTTTTCAGTTGATTTTTCATTTTTGGGACTTAGAAAAATTTTCGATTTTTTTTCTCATATAATCTGACCTTCTATGGAATTGTTCATTTTTACACTTCTCATAATATACCTTTTAAACACACAAACAGCAAATGGCATTCTAGCGGGACTTAGAAAAATTTTCGAAATTTTCAAGAAAAAAAATTTTTGACATACACCTCAGTTTCATTGAGAAGTCTCTATTTCAAATGAATTCCACTTAAAAATCATATATATATTTTTTCCAATTGATTTTTTTATATTTCTGACTATTTCTGACTTTGAAAAAAATATCGAAATTTTTCTTTCAACTTTTCTTTATTTATTATGAAAATTGAATTTTTCAGTTGATTTTTCATTTTTCTTTCAACTTTTCTTTATTTATTATGAAAATTAAATTTTTCAGTTGATTTTTCATTTTTGGGACTTAGAAAAATTTTCGATTTTTTTTCTCATATAATCTGACCTTCTATGGAATTGTTCATTTTTACACTTCTCATAATATACCTTTTAAACACACAAACAGCAAATGGCATTCTAGCGGGACTTAGAAAAATTTTCGAAATTTTCAAGAAAAAAAATTTTTGACATACACCTCAGTTTCATTGAGAAGTCTCTATTTCAAATGAATTCCACTTAAAAATCATATATATATTTTTTCCAATTGATTTTTTTATATTTCTGACTATTTCTGACTTTGAAAAAAATATCGAAATTTTTCTTTCAACTTTTCTTTATTTATTATGAAAATTTAATTTTTCAGTTGATTTTTCATTTTTCTTTCAACTTTTCTTTATTTATTATGAAAATTAAATTTTTCAGTTGATTTTTCATTTTTGGGACTTAGAAAAATTTTCGATTTTTTTTCTCATATAATCTGACCTTCTATGGAATTGTTCATTTTTACACTTCTCATAATATACCTTTTAAACACACAAACAGCAAATGGCATTCTAGCGGGACTATATTTTTTCCAATTGATTTTTTTATATTTCTGACTATTTCTGACTATTTCTGACTTTGAAAAAAATATCGAAATTTTTCTTTCAACTTTTCTTTATTTATTATGAAAATTTAATTTTTCAGTTGATTTTTCATTTTTCTTTCAACTTTTCTTTATTTATTATGAAAATTAAATTTTTCAGTTGATTTTTCATTTTTGGGACTTAGAAAAATTTTCGATTTTTTTTCTCATATAATCTGACCTTCTATGGAATTGTTCATTTTTACACTTCTCATAATATACCTTTTAAACACACAAACAGCAAATGGCATTCTAGCGGGACTTAGAAAAATTTTCGAAATTTTCAAGAAAAAAAATTTTTGACATACACCTCAGTTTCATTGAGAAGTCTCTATTTCAAATGAATTCCACTTAAAAATCATATATATATTTTTTCCAATTGATTTTTTTATATTTCTGACTATTTCTGACTTTGAAAAAAATATCGAAATTTTTCTTTCAACTTTTCTTTATTTATTATGAAAATTTAATTTTTCAGTTGATTTTTCATTTTTCTTTCAACTTTTCTTTATTTATTATGAAAATTAAATTTGTCAGTTGATTTTTCATTTTTGGGACTTAGAAAAATTTTCGATTTTTTTTCTCATATAATCTGACCTTCTATGGAATTGTTCATTTTTACACTTCTCATAATATACCTTTTAAACACACAAACAGCAAATGGCATTCTAGCGGGACTATATTTTTTCCAATTGATTTTTTTATATTTCTGACTATTTCTGACTATTTCTGACTTTGAAAAAAATATCGAAATTTTTCTTTCAACTTTTCTTTATTTATTATGAAAATTTAATTTTTCAGTTGATTTTTCATTTTTCTTTCAACTTTTCTTTATTTATTATGAAAATTAAATTTTTCAGTTGATTTTTCATTTTTGGGACTTAGAAAAATTTTCGATTTTTTTTCTCATATAATCTGACCTTCTATGGAATTGTTCATTTTTACACTTCTCATAATATACCTTTTAAACACACAAACAGCAAATGGCATTCTAGCGGGACTTAGAAAAATTTTCGAAATTTTCAAGAAAAAAAATTTTTGACATACACCTCAGTTTCATTGAGAAGTCTCTATTTCAAATGAATTCCACTTAAAAATCATATATATATTTTTTCCAATTGATTTTTTTATATTTCTGACTATTTCTGACTTTGAAAAAAATATCGAAATTTTTCTTTCAACTTTTCTTTATTTATTATGAAAATTTAATTTTTCAGTTGATTTTTCATTTTTCTTTCAACTTTTCTTTATTTATTATGAAAATTAAATTTGTCAGTTGATTTTTCATTTTTGGGACTTAGAAAAATTTTCGATTTTTTTTCGATATTTTTTCTCATATAATCTGACCTTCTATGGAATTGTTCATTTTTACACTTCTCATAATATACCTTTTAAACACACAAACAGCAAATGGCATTCTAGCGGGACTATATTTTTTCCAATTGATTTTTTTATATTTCTGACTATTTCTGACTATTTCTGACTTTGAAAAAAATATCGAAATTTTTCTTTCAACTTTTCTTTATTTATTATGAAAATTTAATTTTTCAGTTGATTTTTCATTTTTCTTTCAACTTTTCTTTATTTATTATGAAAATTAAATTTTTCAGTTGATTTTTCATTTTTGGGACTTAGAAAAATTTTCGATTTTTTTTCTCATATAATCTGACCTTCTATGGAATTGTTCATTTTTACACTTCTCATAATATACCTTTTAAACACACAAACAGCAAATGGCATTCTAGCGGGACTATATTTTTTCCAATTGATTTTTTTATATTTCTGACTATTTCTGACTATTTCTGACTTTGAAAAAAATATCGAAATTTTTCTTTCAACTTTTCTTTATTTATTATGAAAATTTAATTTTTCAGTTGATTTTTCATTTTTCTTTCAACTTTTCTTTATTTATTATGAAAATTAAATTTTTCAGTTGATTTTTCATTTTTGGGACTTAGAAAAATTTTCGATTTTTTTTCTCATATAATCTGACCTTCTATGGAATTGTTCATTTTTACACTTCTCATAATATACCTTTTAAACACACAAACAGCAAATGGCATTCTAGCGGGACTTAGAAAAATTTTCGAAATTTTCAAGAAAAAAAATTTTTGACATACACCTCAGTTTCATTGAGAAGTCTCTATTTCAAATGAATTCCACTTAAAAATCATATATATATTTTTTCCAATTGATTTTTTTATATTTCTGACTATTTCTGACTTTGAAAAAAATATCGAAATTTTTCTTTCAACTTTTCTTTATTTATTATGAAAATTGAATTTTTCAGTTGATTTTTCATTTTTCTTTCAACTTTTCTTTATTTATTATGAAAATTAAATTTTTCAGTTGATTTTTCATTTTTGGGACTTAGAAAAATTTTCGATTTTTTTTCTCATATAATCTGACCTTCTATGGAATTGTTCATTTTTACACTTCTCATAATATACCTTTTAAACACACAAACAGCAAATGGCATTCTAGCGGGACTTAGAAAAATTTTCGAAATTTTCAAGAAAAAAAATTTTTGACATACACCTCAGTTTCATTGAGAAGTCTCTATTTCAAATGAATTCCACTTAAAAATCATATATATATTTTTTCCAATTGATTTTTTTATATTTCTGACTATTTCTGACTTTGAAAAAAATATCGAAATTTTTCTTTCAACTTTTCTTTATTTATTATGAAAATTTAATTTTTCAGTTGATTTTTCATTTTTCTTTCAACTTTTCTTTATTTATTATGAAAATTAAATTTTTCAGTTGATTTTTCATTTTTGGGACTTAGAAAAATTTTCGATTTTTTTTCTCATATAATCTGACCTTCTATGGAATTGTTCATTTTTACACTTCTCATAATATACCTTTTAAACACACAAACAGCAAATGGCATTCTAGCGGGACTATATTTTTTCCAATTGATTTTTTTATATTTCTGACTATTTCTGACTATTTCTGACTTTGAAAAAAATATCGAAATTTTTCTTTCAACTTTTCTTTATTTATTATGAAAATTTAATTTTTCAGTTGATTTTTCATTTTTCTTTCAACTTTTCTTTATTTATTATGAAAATTAAATTTTTCAGTTGATTTTTCATTTTTGGGACTTAGAAAAATTTTCGATTTTTTTTCTCATATAATCTGACCTTCTATGGAATTGTTCATTTTTACACTTCTCATAATATACCTTTTAAACACACAAACAGCAAATGGCATTCTAGCGGGACTTAGAAAAATTTTCGAAATTTTCAAGAAAAAAAATTTTTGACATACACCTCAGTTTCATTGAGAAGTCTCTATTTCAAATGAATTCCACTTAAAAATCATATATATATTTTTTCCAATTGATTTTTTTATATTTCTGACTATTTCTGACTTTGAAAAAAATATCGAAATTTTTCTTTCAACTTTTCTTTATTTATTATGAAAATTTAATTTTTCAGTTGATTTTTCATTTTTCTTTCAACTTTTCTTTATTTATTATGAAAATTAAATTTGTCAGTTGATTTTTCATTTTTGGGACTTAGAAAAATTTTCGATTTTTTTTCTCATATAATCTGACCTTCTATGGAATTGTTCATTTTTACACTTCTCATAATATACCTTTTAAACACACAAACAGCAAATGGCATTCTAGCGGGACTATATTTTTTCCAATTGATTTTTTTATATTTCTGACTATTTCTGACTATTTCTGACTTTGAAAAAAATATCGAAATTTTTCTTTCAACTTTTCTTTATTTATTATGAAAATTTAATTTTTCAGTTGATTTTTCATTTTTCTTTCAACTTTTCTTTATTTATTATGAAAATTAAATTTTTCAGTTGATTTTTCATTTTTGGGACTTAGAAAAATTTTCGATTTTTTTTCTCATATAATCTGACCTTCTATGGAATTGTTCATTTTTACACTTCTCATAATATACCTTTTAAACACACAAACAGCAAATGGCATTCTAGCGGGACTTAGAAAAATTTTCGAAATTTTCAAGAAAAAAAATTTTTGACATACACCTCAGTTTCATTGAGAAGTCTCTATTTCAAATGAATTCCACTTAAAAATCATATATATATTTTTTCCAATTGATTTTTTTATATTTCTGACTATTTCTGACTTTGAAAAAAATATCGAAATTTTTCTTTCAACTTTTCTTTATTTATTATGAAAATTTAATTTTTCAGTTGATTTTTCATTTTTCTTTCAACTTTTCTTTATTTATTATGAAAATTAAATTTTTCAGTTGATTTTTCATTTTTGGGACTTAGAAAAATTTTCGATTTTTTTTCTCATATAATCTGACCTTCTATGGAATTGTTCATTTTTACACTTCTCATAATATACCTTTTAAACACACAAACAGCAAATGGCATTCTAGCGGGACTATATTTTTTCCAATTGATTTTTTTATATTTCTGACTATTTCTGACTATTTCTGACTTTGAAAAAAATATCGAAATTTTTCTTTCAACTTTTCTTTATTTATTATGAAAATTTAATTTTTCAGTTGATTTTTCATTTTTCTTTCAACTTTTCTTTATTTATTATGAAAATTAAATTTTTCAGTTGATTTTTCATTTTTGGGACTTAGAAAAATTTTCGATTTTTTTTCTCATATAATCTGACCTTCTATGGAATTGTTCATTCTTACACTTCTCATAATATACCTTTTAAACACACAAACAGCAAATGGCATTCTAGCGGGACTATATTTTTTCCAATTGATTTTTTTATATTTCTGACTATTTCTGACTTTGAAAAAAATATCGAAATTTTTCTTTCAACTTTTCTTTATTTATTATGAAAATTTAATTTTTCAGTTGATTTTTCATTTTTCTTTCAACTTTTCTTTATTTATTATGAAAATTAAATTTTTCAGTTGATTTTTCATTTTTGGGACTTAGAAAAATTTTCGATTTTTTTTCTCATATAATCTGACCTTCTATGGAATTGTTCATTTTTACACTTCTCATAATATACCTTTTAAACACACAAACAGCAAATGGCATTCTAGCGGGACTTAGAAAAATTTTCGAAATTTTCAAGAAAAAAAATTTTTGACATACACCTCAGTTTCATTGAGAAGTCTCTATTTCAAATGAATTCCACTTAAAAATCATATATATATTTTTTCCAATTGATTTTTTTATATTTCTGACTATTTCTGACTTTGAAAAAAATATCGAAATTTTTCTTTCAACTTTTCTTTATTTATTATGAAAATTGAATTTTTCAGTTGATTTTTCATTTTTCTTTCAACTTTTCTTTATTTATTATGAAAATTAAATTTTTCAGTTGATTTTTCATTTTTGGGACTTAGAAAAATTTTCGATTTTTTTTCTCATATAATCTGACCTTCTATGGAATTGTTCATTTTTACACTTCTCATAATATACCTTTTAAACACACAAACAGCAAATGGCATTCTAGCGGGACTATATTTTTTCCAATTGATTTTCTTATATTTCTGACTATTTCTGACTATTTCTGACTTTGAAAAAAATATCGAAATTTTTCTTTCAACTTTTCTTTATTTATTATGAAAATTTAATTTTTCAGTTGATTTTTCATTTTTCTTTCAACTTTTCTTTATTTATTATGAAAATTAAATTTTTCAGTTGATTTTTCATTTTTGGGACTTAGAAAAATTTTCGATTTTTTTTCTCATATAATCTGACCTTCTATGGAATTGTTCATTTTTACACTTCTCATAATATACCTTTTAAACACACAAACAGCAAATGGCATTCTAGCGGGACTATATTTTTTCCAATTGATTTTTTTATATTTCTGACTATTTCTGACTATTTCTGACTTTGAAAAAAATATCGAAATTTTTCTTTCAACTTTTCTTTATTTATTATGAAAATTTAATTTTTCAGTTGATTTTTCATTTTTCTTTCAACTTTTCTTTATTTATTATGAAAATTAAATTTTTCAGTTGATTTTTCATTTTTGGGACTTAGAAAAATTTTCGATTTTTTTTCTCATATAATCTGACCTTCTATGGAATTGTTCATTTTTACACTTCTCATAATATACCTTTTAAACACACAAACAGCAAATGGCATTCTAGCGGGACTTAGAAAAATTTTCGAAATTTTCAAGAAAAAAAATTTTTGACATACACCTCAGTTTCATTGAGAAGTCTCTATTTCAAATGAATTCCACTTAAAAATCATATATATATTTTTTCCAATTGATTTTTTTATATTTCTGACTATTTCTGACTTTGAAAAAAATATCGAAATTTTTCTTTCAACTTTTCTTTATTTATTATGAAAATTGAATTTTTCAGTTGATTTTTCATTTTTCTTTCAACTTTTCTTTATTTATTATGAAAATTAAATTTTTCAGTTGATTTTTCATTTTTGGGACTTAGAAAAATTTTCGATTTTTTTTCTCATATAATCTGACCTTCTATGGAATTGTTCATTTTTACACTTCTCATAATATACCTTTTAAACACACAAACAGCAAATGGCATTCTAGCGGGACTATATTTTTTCCAATTGATTTTTTTATATTTCTGACTATTTCTGACTATTTCTGACTTTGAAAAAAATATCGAAATTTTTCTTTCAACTTTTCTTTATTTATTATGAAAATTGAATTTTTCAGTTGATTTTTCATTTTTCTTTCAACTTTTCTTTATTTATTATGAAAATTAAATTTTTCAGTTGATTTTTCATTTTTGGGACTTAGAAAAATTTTCGATTTTTTTTCTCATATAATCTGACCTTCTATGGAATTGTTCATTTTTACACTTCTCATAATATACCTTTTAAACACACAAACAGCAAATGGCATTCTAGCGGGACTATATTTTTTCCAATTGATTTTTTTATATTTCTGACTATTTCTGACTTTGAAAAAAATATCGAAATTTTTCTTTCAACTTTTCTTTATTTATTATGAAAATTTAATTTTTCAGTTGATTTTTCATTTTTCTTTCAACTTTTCTTTATTTATTATGAAAATTAAATTTTTCAGTTGATTTTTCATTTTTGGGACTTAGAAAAATTTTCGATTTTTTTTCTCATATAATCTGACCTTCTATGGAATTGTTCATTTTTACACTTCTCATAATATACCTTTTAAACACACAAACAGCAAATGGCATTCTAGCGGGACTTAGAAAAATTTTCGAAATTTTCAAGAAAAAAAATTTTTGACATACACCTCAGTTTCATTGAGAAGTCTCTATTTCAAATGAATTCCACTTAAAAATCATATATATATTTTTTCCAATTGATTTTTTTATATTTCTGACTATTTCTGACTTTGAAAAAAATATCGAAATTTTTCTTTCAACTTTTCTTTATTTATTATGAAAATTGAATTTTTCAGTTGATTTTTCATTTTTCTTTCAACTTTTCTTTATTTATTATGAAAATTAAATTTTTCAGTTGATTTTTCATTTTTGGGACTTAGAAAAATTTTCGATTTTTTTTCTCATATAATCTGACCTTCTATGGAATTGTTCATTTTTACACTTCTCATAATATACCTTTTAAACACACAAACAGCAAATGGCATTCTAGCGGGACTATATTTTTTCCAATTGATTTTTTTATATTTCTGACTATTTCTGACTATTTCTGACTTTGAAAAAAATATCGAAATTTTTCTTTCAACTTTTCTTTATTTATTATGAAAATTTAATTTTTCAGTTGATTTTTCATTTTTCTTTCAACTTTTCTTTATTTATTATGAAAATTAAATTTTTCAGTTGATTTTTCATTTTTGGGACTTAGAAAAATTTTCGATTTTTTTTCTCATATAATCTGACCTTCTATGGAATTGTTCATTTTTACACTTCTCATAATATACCTTTTAAACACACAAACAGCAAATGGCATTCTAGCGGGACTATATTTTTTCCAATTGATTTTTTTATATTTCTGACTATTTCTGACTATTTCTGACTTTGAAAAAAATATCGAAATTTTTCTTTCAACTTTTCTTTATTTATTATGAAAATTGAATTTTTCAGTTGATTTTTCATTTTTCTTTCAACTTTTCTTTATTTATTATGAAAATTAAATTTTTCAGTTGATTTTTCATTTTTGGGACTTAGAAAAATTTTCGATTTTTTTTCTCATATAATCTGACCTTCTATGGAATTGTTCATTTTTACACTTCTCATAATATACCTTTTAAACACACAAACAGCAAATGGCATTCTAGCGGGACTATATTTTTTCCAATTGATTTTTTTATATTTCTGACTATTTCTGACTATTTCTGACTTTGAAAAAAATATCGAAATTTTTCTTTCAACTTTTCTTTATTTATTATGAAAATTGAATTTTTCAGTTGATTTTTCATTTTTCTTTCAACTTTTCTTTATTTATTATGAAAATTAAATTTTTCAGTTGATTTTTCATTTTTGGGACTTAGAAAAATTTTCGATTTTTTTTCTCATATAATCTGACCTTCTATGGAATTGTTCATTTTTACACTTCTCATAATATACCTTTTAAACACACAAACAGCAAATGGCATTCTAGCGGGACTATATTTTTTCCAATTGATTTTTTTATATTTCTGACTATTTCTGACTTTGAAAAAAATATCGAAATTTTTCTTTCAACTTTTCTTTATTTATTATGAAAATTTAATTTTTCAGTTGATTTTTCATTTTTCTTTCAACTTTTCTTTATTTATTATGAAAATTAAATTTTTCAGTTGATTTTTCATTTTTGGGACTTAGAAAAATTTTCGATTTTTTTTCTCATATAATCTGACCTTCTATGGAATTGTTCATTTTTACACTTCTCATAATATACCTTTTAAACACACAAACAGCAAATGGCATTCTAGCGGGACTTAGAAAAATTTTCGAAATTTTCAAGAAAAAAAATTTTTGACATACACCTCAGTTTCATTGAGAAGTCTCTATTTCAAATGAATTCCACTTAAAAATCATATATATATTTTTTCCAATTGATTTTTTTATATTTCTGACTATTTCTGACTTTGAAAAAAATATCGAAATTTTTCTTTCAACTTTTCTTTATTTATTATGAAAATTGAATTTTTCAGTTGATTTTTCATTTTTCTTTCAACTTTTCTTTATTTATTATGAAAATTAAATTTTTCAGTTGATTTTTCATTTTTGGGACTTAGAAAAATTTTCGATTTTTTTTCTCATATAATCTGACCTTCTATGGAATTGTTCATTTTTACACTTCTCATAATATACCTTTTAAACACACAAACAGCAAATGGCATTCTAGCGGGACTATATTTTTTCCAATTGATTTTTTTATATTTCTGACTATTTCTGACTATTTCTGACTTTGAAAAAAATATCGAAATTTTTCTTTCAACTTTTCTTTATTTATTATGAAAATTTAATTTTTCAGTTGATTTTTCATTTTTCTTTCAACTTTTCTTTATTTATTATGAAAATTAAATTTTTCAGTTGATTTTTCATTTTTGGGACTTAGAAAAATTTTCGATTTTTTTTCTCATATAATCTGACCTTCTATGGAATTGTTCATTTTTACACTTCTCATAATATACCTTTTAAACACACAAACAGCAAATGGCATTCTAGCGGGACTATATTTTTTCCAATTGATTTTTTTATATTTCTGACTATTTCTGACTATTTCTGACTTTGAAAAAAATATCGAAATTTTTCTTTCAACTTTTCTTTATTTATTATGAAAATTTAATTTTTCAGTTGATTTTTCATTTTTCTTTCAACTTTTCTTTATTTATTATGAAAATTAAATTTTTCAGTTGATTTTTCATTTTTGGGACTTAGAAAAATTTTCGATTTTTTTTCTCATATAATCTGACCTTCTATGGAATTGTTCATTTTTACACTTCTCATAATATACCTTTTAAACACACAAACAGCAAATGGCATTCTAGCGGGACTTAGAAAAATTTTCGAAATTTTCAAGAAAAAAAATTTTTGACATACACCTCAGTTTCATTGAGAAGTCTCTATTTCAAATGAATTCCACTTAAAAATCATATATATATTTTTTCCAATTGATTTTTTTATATTTCTGACTATTTCTGACTTTGAAAAAAATATCGAAATTTTTCTTTCAACTTTTCTTTATTTATTATGAAAATTGAATTTTTCAGTTGATTTTTCATTTTTCTTTCAACTTTTCTTTATTTATTATGAAAATTAAATTTTTCAGTTGATTTTTCATTTTTGGGACTTAGAAAAATTTTCGATTTTTTTTCTCATATAATCTGACCTTCTATGGAATTGTTCATTTTTACACTTCTCATAATATACCTTTTAAACACACAAACAGCAAATGGCATTCTAGCGGGACTTAGAAAAATTTTCGAAATTTTCAAGAAAAAAAATTTTTGACATACACCTCAGTTTCATTGAGAAGTCTCTATTTCAAATGAATTCCACTTAAAAATCATATATATATTTTTTCCAATTGATTTTTTTATATTTCTGACTATTTCTGACTTTGAAAAAAATATCGAAATTTTTCTTTCAACTTTTCTTTATTTATTATGAAAATTGAATTTTTCAGTTGATTTTTCATTTTTCTTTCAACTTTTCTTTATTTATTATGAAAATTAAATTTTTCAGTTGATTTTTCATTTTTGGGACTTAGAAAAATTTTCGATTTTTTTTCTCATATAATCTGACCTTCTATGGAATTGTTCATTTTTACACTTCTCATAATATACCTTTTAAACACACAAACAGCAAATGGCATTCTAGCGGGACTATATTTTTTCCAATTGATTTTTTTATATTTCTGACTATTTCTGACTATTTCTGACTTTGAAAAAAATATCGAAATTTTTCTTTCAACTTTTCTTTATTTATTATGAAAATTGAATTTTTCAGTTGATTTTTCATTTTTCTTTCAACTTTTCTTTATTTATTATGAAAATTAAATTTTTCAGTTGATTTTTCATTTTTGGGACTTAGAAAAATTTTCGATTTTTTTTCTCATATAATCTGACCTTCTATGGAATTGTTCATTTTTACACTTCTCATAATATACCTTTTAAACACACAAACAGCAAATGGCATTCTAGCGGGACTATATTTTTTCCAATTGATTTTTTTATATTTCTGACTATTTCTGACTTTGAAAAAAATATCGAAATTTTTCTTTCAACTTTTCTTTATTTATTATGAAAATTTAATTTTTCAGTTGATTTTTCATTTTTCTTTCAACTTTTCTTTATTTATTATGAAAATTAAATTTTTCAGTTGATTTTTCATTTTTGGGACTTAGAAAAATTTTCGATTTTTTTTCTCATATAATCTGACCTTCTATGGAATTGTTCATTTTTACACTTCTCATAATATACCTTTTAAACACACAAACAGCAAATGGCATTCTAGCGGGACTTAGAAAAATTTTCGAAATTTTCAAGAAAAAAAATTTTTGACATACACCTCAGTTTCATTGAGAAGTCTCTATTTCAAATGAATTCCACTTAAAAATCATATATATATTTTTTCCAATTGATTTTTTTATATTTCTGACTATTTCTGACTTTGAAAAAAATATCGAAATTTTTCTTTCAACTTTTCTTTATTTATTATGAAAATTGAATTTTTCAGTTGATTTTTCATTTTTCTTTCAACTTTTCTTTATTTATTATGAAAATTAAATTTTTCAGTTGATTTTTCATTTTTGGGACTTAGAAAAATTTTCGATTTTTTTTCTCATATAATCTGACCTTCTATGGAATTGTTCATTTTTACACTTCTCATAATATACCTTTTAAACACACAAACAGCAAATGGCATTCTAGCGGGACTTAGAAAAATTTTCGAAATTTTCAAGAAAAAAAATTTTTGACATACACCTCAGTTTCATTGAGAAGTCTCTATTTCAAATGAATTCCACTTAAAAATCATATATATATTTTTTCCAATTGATTTTTTTATATTTCTGACTATTTCTGACTTTGAAAAAAATATCGAAATTTTTCTTTCAACTTTTCTTTATTTATTATGAAAATTGAATTTTTCAGTTGATTTTTCATTTTTCTTTCAACTTTTCTTTATTTATTATGAAAATTAAATTTTTCAGTTGATTTTTCATTTTTGGGACTTAGAAAAATTTTCGATTTTTTTTCTCATATAATCTGACCTTCTATGGAATTGTTCATTTTTACACTTCTCATAATATACCTTTTAAACACACAAACAGCAAATGGCATTCTAGCGGGACTATATTTTTTCCAATTGATTTTTTTATATTTCTGACTATTTCTGACTATTTCTGACTTTGAAAAAAATATCGAAATTTTTCTTTCAACTTTTCTTTATTTATTATGAAAATTGAATTTTTCAGTTGATTTTTCATTTTTCTTTCAACTTTTCTTTATTTATTATGAAAATTAAATTTTTCAGTTGATTTTTCATTTTTGGGACTTAGAAAAATTTTCGATTTTTTTTCTCATATAATCTGACCTTCTATGGAATTGTTCATTTTTACACTTCTCATAATATACCTTTTAAACACACAAACAGCAAATGGCATTCTAGCGGGACTATATTTTTTCCAATTGATTTTTTTATATTTCTGACTATTTCTGACTTTGAAAAAAATATCGAAATTTTTCTTTCAACTTTTCTTTATTTATTATGAAAATTAAATTTTTCAGTTGATTTTTCATTTTTCTTTCAACTTTTCTTTATTTATTATGAAAATTAAATTTTTCAGTTGATTTTTCATTTTTGGGACTTAGAAAAATTTTCGATTTTTTTTCTCATATAATCTGACCTTCTATGGAATTGTTCATTTTTACACTTCTCATAATATACCTTTTAAACACACAAACAGCAAATGGCATTCTAGCGGGACTTAGAAAAATTTTCGAAATTTTCAAGAAAAAAAATTTTTGACATACACCTCAGTTTCATTGAGAAGTCTCTATTTCAAATGAATTCCACTTAAAAATCATATATATATTTTTTCCAATTGATTTTTTTATATTTCTGACTATTTCTGACTTTGAAAAAAATATCGAAATTTTTCTTTCAACTTTTCTTTATTTATTATGAAAATTGAATTTTTCAGTTGATTTTTCATTTTTCTTTCAACTTTTCTTTATTTATTATGAAAATTAAATTTTTCAGTTGATTTTTCATTTTTGGGACTTAGAAAAATTTTCGATTTTTTTTCTCATATAATCTGACCTTCTATGGAATTGTTCATTTTTACACTTCTCATAATATACCTTTTAAACACACAAACAGCAAATGGCATTCTAGCGGGACTATATTTTTTCCAATTGATTTTTTTATATTTCTGACTATTTCTGACTATTTCTGACTTTGAAAAAAATATCGAAATTTTTCTTTCAACTTTTCTTTATTTATTATGAAAATTTAATTTTTCAGTTGATTTTTCATTTTTCTTTCAACTTTTCTTTATTTATTATGAAAATTAAATTTTTCAGTTGATTTTTCATTTTTGGGACTTAGAAAAATTTTCGATTTTTTTTCTCATATAATCTGACCTTCTATGGAATTGTTCATTTTTACACTTCTCATAATATACCTTTTAAACACACAAACAGCAAATGGCATTCTAGCGGGACTATATTTTTTCCAATTGATTTTTTTATATTTCTGACTATTTCTGACTATTTCTGACTTTGAAAAAAATATCGAAATTTTTCTTTCAACTTTTCTTTATTTATTATGAAAATTTAATTTTTCAGTTGATTTTTCATTTTTCTTTCAACTTTTCTTTATTTATTATGAAAATTAAATTTTTCAGTTGATTTTTCATTTTTGGGACTTAGAAAAATTTTCGATTTTTTTTCTCATATAATCTGACCTTCTATGGAATTGTTCATTTTTACACTTCTCATAATATACCTTTTAAACACACAAACAGCAAATGGCATTCTAGCGGGACTTAGAAAAATTTTCGAAATTTTCAAGAAAAAAAATTTTTGACATACACCTCAGTTTCATTGAGAAGTCTCTATTTCAAATGAATTCCACTTAAAAATCATATATATATTTTTTCCAATTGATTTTTTTATATTTCTGACTATTTCTGACTTTGAAAAAAATATCGAAATTTTTCTTTCAACTTTTCTTTATTTATTATGAAAATTGAATTTTTCAGTTGATTTTTCATTTTTCTTTCAACTTTTCTTTATTTATTATGAAAATTAAATTTTTCAGTTGATTTTTCATTTTTGGGACTTAGAAAAATTTTCGATTTTTTTTCTCATATAATCTGACCTTCTATGGAATTGTTCATTTTTACACTTCTCATAATATACCTTTTAAACACACAAACAGCAAATGGCATTCTAGCGGGACTTAGAAAAATTTTCGAAATTTTCAAGAAAAAAAATTTTTGACATACACCTCAGTTTCATTGAGAAGTCTCTATTTCAAATGAATTCCACTTAAAAATCATATATATATTTTTTCCAATAGATTTTTTTATATTTCTGACTATTTCTGACTTTGAAAAAAATATCGAAATTTTTCTTTCAACTTTTCTTTATTTATTATGAAAATTGAATTTTTCAGTTGATTTTTCATTTTTCTTTCAACTTTTCTTTATTTATTATGAAAATTAAATTTTTCAGTTGATTTTTCATTTTTGGGACTTAGAAAAATTTTCGATTTTTTTTCTCATATAATCTGACCTTCTATGGAATTGTTCATTTTTACACTTCTCATAATATACCTTTTAAACACACAAACAGCAAATGGCATTCTAGCGGGACTATATTTTTTCCAATTGATTTTTTTATATTTCTGACTATTTCTGACTATTTCTGACTTTGAAAAAAATATCGAAATTTTTCTTTCAACTTTTCTTTATTTATTATGAAAATTGAATTTTTCAGTTGATTTTTCATTTTTCTTTCAACTTTTCTTTATTTATTATGAAAATTAAATTTTTCAGTTGATTTTTCATTTTTGGGACTTAGAAAAATTTTCGATTTTTTTTCTCATATAATCTGACCTTCTATGGAATTGTTCATTTTTACACTTCTCATAATATACCTTTTAAACACACAAACAGCAAATGGCATTCTAGCGGGACTATATTTTTTCCAATTGATTTTTTTATATTTCTGACTATTTCTGACTTTGAAAAAAATATCGAAATTTTTCTTTCAACTTTTCTTTATTTATTATGAAAATTTAATTTTTCAGTTGATTTTTCATTTTTCTTTCAACTTTTCTTTATTTATTATGAAAATTAAATTTTTCAGTTGATTTTTCATTTTTGGGACTTAGAAAAATTTTCGATTTTTTTTCTCATATAATCTGACCTTCTATGGAATTGTTCATTTTTACACTTCTCATAATATACCTTTTAAACACACAAACAGCAAATGGCATTCTAGCGGGACTTAGAAAAATTTTCGAAATTTTCAAGAAAAAAAATTTTTGACATACACCTCAGTTTCATTGAGAAGTCTCTATTTCAAATGAATTCCACTTAAAAATCATATATATATTTTTTCCAATTGATTTTTTTATATTTCTGACTATTTCTGACTTTGAAAAAAATATCGAAATTTTTCTTTCAACTTTTCTTTATTTATTATGAAAATTGAATTTTTCAGTTGATTTTTCATTTTTCTTTCAACTTTTCTTTATTTATTATGAAAATTAAATTTTTCAGTTGATTTTTCATTTTTGGGACTTAGAAAAATTTTCGATTTTTTTTCTCATATAATCTGACCTTCTATGGAATTGTTCATTTTTACACTTCTCATAATATACCTTTTAAACACACAAACAGCAAATGGCATTCTAGCGGGACTTAGAAAAATTTTCGAAATTTTCAAGAAAAAAAATTTTTGACATACACCTCAGTTTCATTGAGAAGTCTCTATTTCAAATGAATTCCACTTAAAAATCATATATATATTTTTTCCAATTGATTTTTTTATATTTCTGACTATTTCTGACTTTGAAAAAAATATCGAAATTTTTCTTTCAACTTTTCTTTATTTATTATGAAAATTGAATTTTTCAGTTGATTTTTCATTTTTCTTTCAACTTTTCTTTATTTATTATGAAAATTAAATTTTTCAGTTGATTTTTCATTTTTGGGACTTAGAAAAATTTTCGATTTTTTTTCTCATATAATCTGACCTTCTATGGAATTGTTCATTTTTACACTTCTCATAATATACCTTTTAAACACACAAACAGCAAATGGCATTCTAGCGGGACTATATTTTTTCCAATTGATTTTTTTATATTTCTGACTATTTCTGACTATTTCTGACTTTGAAAAAAATATCGAAATTTTTCTTTCAACTTTTCTTTATTTATTATGAAAATTGAATTTTTCAGTTGATTTTTCATTTTTCTTTCAACTTTTCTTTATTTATTATGAAAATTAAATTTTTCAGTTGATTTTTCATTTTTGGGACTTAGAAAAATTTTCGATTTTTTTTCTCATATAATCTGACCTTCTATGGAATTGTTCATTTTTACACTTCTCATAATATACCTTTTAAACACACAAACAGCAAATGGCATTCTAGCGGGACTATATTTTTTCCAATTGATTTTTTTATATTTCTGACTATTTCTGACTTTGAAAAAAATATCGAAATTTTTCTTTCAACTTTTCTTTATTTATTATGAAAATTTAATTTTTCAGTTGATTTTTCATTTTTCTTTCAACTTTTCTTTATTTATTATGAAAATTAAATTTTTCAGTTGATTTTTCATTTTTGGGACTTAGAAAAATTTTCGATTTTTTTTCTCATATAATCTGACCTTCTATGGAATTGTTCATTTTTACACTTCTCATAATATACCTTTTAAACACACAAACAGCAAATGGCATTCTAGCGGGACTTAGAAAAATTTTCGAAATTTTCAAGAAAAAAAATTTTTGACATACACCTCAGTTTCATTGAGAAGTCTCTATTTCAAATGAATTCCACTTAAAAATCATATATATATTTTTTCCAATTGATTTTTTTATATTTCTGACTATTTCTGACTTTGAAAAAAATATCGAAATTTTTCTTTCAACTTTTCTTTATTTATTATGAAAATTGAATTTTTCAGTTGATTTTTCATTTTTCTTTCAACTTTTCTTTATTTATTATGAAAATTAAATTTTTCAGTTGATTTTTCATTTTTGGGACTTAGAAAAATTTTCGATTTTTTTTCTCATATAATCTGACCTTCTATGGAATTGTTCATTTTTACACTTCTCATAATATACCTTTTAAACACACAAACAGCAAATGGCATTCTAGCGGGACTATATTTTTTCCAATTGATTTTTTTATATTTCTGACTATTTCTGACTATTTCTGACTTTGAAAAAAATATCGAAATTTTTCTTTCAACTTTTCTTTATTTATTATGAAAATTGAATTTTTCAGTTGATTTTTCATTTTTCTTTCAACTTTTCTTTATTTATTATGAAAATTAAATTTTTCAGTTGATTTTTCATTTTTGGGACTTAGAAAAATTTTCGATTTTTTTTCTCATATAATCTGACCTTCTATGGAATTGTTCATTTTTACACTTCTCATAATATACCTTTTAAACACACAAACAGCAAATGGCATTCTAGCGGGACTATATTTTTTCCAATTGATTTTTTTATATTTCTGACTATTTCTGACTATTTCTGACTTTGAAAAAAATATCGAAATTTTTCTTTCAACTTTTCTTTATTTATTATGAAAATTTAATTTTTCAGTTGATTTTTCATTTTTCTTTCAACTTTTCTTTATTTATTATGAAAATTAAATTTTTCAGTTGATTTTTCATTTTTGGGACTTAGAAAAATTTTCGATTTTTTTTCTCATATAATCTGACCTTCTATGGAATTGTTCATTTTTACACTTCTCATAATATACCTTTTAAACACACAAACAGCAAATGGCATTCTAGCGGGACTTAGAAAAATTTTCGAAATTTTCAAGAAAAAAAATTTTTGACATACACCTCAGTTTCATTGAGAAGTCTCTATTTCAAATGAATTCCACTTAAAAATCATATATATATTTTTTCCAATTGATTTTTTTATATTTCTGACTATTTCTGACTTTGAAAAAAATATCGAAATTTTTCTTTCAACTTTTCTTTATTTATTATGAAAATTGAATTTTTCAGTTGATTTTTCATTTTTCTTTCAACTTTTCTTTATTTATTATGAAAATTAAATTTTTCAGTTGATTTTTCATTTTTGGGACTTAGAAAAATTTTCGATTTTTTTTCTCATATAATCTGACCTTCTATGGAATTGTTCATTTTTACACTTCTCATAATATACCTTTTAAACACACAAACAGCAAATGGCATTCTAGCGGGACTTAGAAAAATTTTCGAAATTTTCAAGAAAAAAAATTTTTGACATACACCTCAGTTTCATTGAGAAGTCTCTATTTCAAATGAATTCCACTTAAAAATCATATATATATTTTTTCCAATTGATTTTTTTATATTTCTGACTATTTCTGACTTTGAAAAAAATATCGAAATTTTTCTTTCAACTTTTCTTTATTTATTATGAAAATTTAATTTTTCAGTTGATTTTTCATTTTTCTTTCAACTTTTCTTTATTTATTATGAAAATTAAATTTTTCAGTTGATTTTTCATTTTTGGGACTTAGAAAAATTTTCGATTTTTTTTCTCATATAATCTGACCTTCTATGGAATTGTTCATTTTTACACTTCTCATAATATACCTTTTAAACACACAAACAGCAAATGGCATTCTAGCGGGACTATATTTTTTCCAATTGATTTTTTTATATTTCTGACTATTTCTGACTATTTCTGACTTTGAAAAAAATATCGAAATTTTTCTTTCAACTTTTCTTTATTTATTATGAAAATTTAATTTTTCAGTTGATTTTTCATTTTTCTTTCAACTTTTCTTTATTTATTATGAAAATTAAATTTTTCAGTTGATTTTTCATTTTTGGGACTTAGAAAAATTTTCGATTTTTTTTCTCATATAATCTGACCTTCTATGGAATTGTTCATTTTTACACTTCTCATAATATACCTTTTAAACACACAAACAGCAAATGGCATTCTAGCGGGACTATATTTTTTCCAATTGATTTTTTTATATTTCTGACTATTTCTGACTATTTCTGACTTTGAAAAAAATATCGAAATTTTTCTTTCAACTTTTCTTTATTTATTATGAAAATTTAATTTTTCAGTTGATTTTTCATTTTTCTTTCAACTTTTCTTTATTTATTATGAAAATTAAATTTGTCAGTTGATTTTTCATTTTTGGGACTTAGAAAAATTTTCGATTTTTTTTCTCATATAATCTGACCTTCTATGGAATTGTTCATTTTTACACTTCTCATAATATACCTTTTAAACACACAAACAGCAAATGGCATTCTAGCGGGACTATATTTTTTCCAATTGATTTTTTTATATTTCTGACTATTTCCGACTATTTCTGACTTTGAAAAAAATATCGAAATTTTTCTTTCAACTTTTCTTTATTTATTATGAAAATTTAATTTTTCAGTTGATTTTTCATTTTTCTTTCAACTTTTCTTTATTTATTATGAAAATTAAATTTTTCAGTTGATTTTTCATTTTTGGGACTTAGAAAAATTTTCGATTTTTTTTCTCATATAATCTGACCTTCTATGGAATTGTTCATTTTTACACTTCTCATAATATACCTTTTAAACACACAAACAGCAAATGGCATTCTAGCGGGACTTAGAAAAATTTTCGAAATTTTCAAGAAAAAAAATTTTTGACATACACCTCAGTTTCATTAAGAAGTCTCTATTTCAAATGAATTCCACTTAAAAATCATATATATATTTTTTCCAATTGATTTTTTTATATTTCTGACTATTTCTGACTTTGAAAAAAATATCGAAATTTTTCTTTCAACTTTTCTTTATTTATTATGAAAATTGAATTTTTCAGTTGATTTTTCATTTTTCTTTCAACTTTTCTTTATTTATTATGAAAATTAAATTTTTCAGTTGATTTTTCATTTTTGGGACTTAGAAAAATTTTCGATTTTTTTTCTCATATAATCTGACCTTCTATGGAATTGTTCATTTTTACACTTCTCATAATATACCTTTTAAACACACAAACAGCAAATGGCATTCTAGCGGGACTATATTTTTTCCAATTGATTTTTTTATATTTCTGACTATTTCTGACTATTTCTGACTTTGAAAAAAATATCGAAATTTTTCTTTCAACTTTTCTTTATTTATTATGAAAATTTAATTTTTCAGTTGATTTTTCATTTTTCTTTCAACTTTTCTTTATTTATTATGAAAATTAAATTTTTCAGTTGATTTTTCATTTTTGGGACTTAGAAAAATTTTCGATTTTTTTTCTCATATAATCTGACCTTCTATGGAATTGTTCATTTTTACACTTCTCATAATATACCTTTTAAACACACAAACAGCAAATGGCATTCTAGCGGGACTTAGAAAAATTTTCGAAATTTTCAAGAAAAAAAATTTTTGACATACACCTCAGTTTCATTGAGAAGTCTCTATTTCAAATGAATTCCACTTAAAAATCATATATATATTTTTTCCAATTGATTTTTTTATATTTCTGACTATTTCTGACTTTGAAAAAAATATCGAAATTTTTCTTTCAACTTTTCTTTATTTATTATGAAAATTTAATTTTTCAGTTGATTTTTCATTTTTCTTTCAACTTTTCTTTATTTATTATGAAAATTAAATTTTTCAGTTGATTTTTCATTTTTGGGACTTAGAAAAATTTTCGATTTTTTTTCTCATATAATCTGACCTTCTATGGAATTGTTCATTTTTACACTTCTCATAATATACCTTTTAAACACACAAACAGCAAATGGCATTCTAGCGATTTTTTTTCTCATATAATCTGACCTTCGATGGAATTGTTCATTTTTACACTTCTCATAATATACCTTTTAAACACACAAACAGCAAATGGCATTCTAGCGGGACTATATTTTTTCCAATTGATTTTTTTATATTTCTGACTATTTCCGACTATTTCTGACTTTGAAAAAAATATCGAAATTTTTCTTTCAACTTTTCTTTATTTATTATGAAAATTGAATTTTTCAGTTGATTTTTCATTTTTCTTTCAACTTTTCTTTATTTATTATGAAAATTAAATTTTTCAGTTGATTTTTCATTTTTGGGACTTAGAAAAATTTTCGATTTTTTTTCTCATATAATCTGACCTTCTATGGAATTGTTCATTTTTACACTTCTCATAATATACCTTTTAAACACACAAACAGCAAATGGCATTCTAGCGGGACTTAGAAAAATTTTCGAAATTTTCAAGAAAAAAAATTTTTGACATACACCTCAGTTTCATTGAGAAGTCTCTATTTCAAATGAATTCCACTTAAAAATCATATATATATTTTTTCCAATTGATTTTTTTATATTTCTGACTATTTCTGACTTTGAAAAAAATATCGAAATTTTTCTTTCAACTTTTCTTTATTTATTATGAAAATTTAATTTTTCAGTTGATTTTTCATTTTTCTTTCAACTTTTCTTTATTTATTATGAAAATTAAATTTGTCAGTTGATTTTTCATTTTTGGGACTTAGAAAAATTTTCGATTTTTTTTCTCATATAATCTGACCTTCTATGGAATTGTTCATTTTTACACTTCTCATAATATACCTTTTAAACACACAAACAGCAAATGGCATTCTAGCGGGACTATATTTTTTCCAATTGATTTTTTTATATTTCTGACTATTTCTGACTATTTCTGACTTTGAAAAAAATATCGAAATTTTTCTTTCAACTTTTCTTTATTTATTATGAAAATTTAATTTTTCAGTTGATTTTTCATTTTTCTTTCAACTTTTCTTTATTTATTATGAAAATTAAATTTTTCAGTTGATTTTTCATTTTTGGGACTTAGAAAAATTTTCGATTTTTTTTCTCATATAATCTGACCTTCTATGGAATTGTTCATTTTTACACTTCTCATAATATACCTTTTAAACACACAAACAGCAAATGGCATTCTAGCGGGACTTAGAAAAATTTTCGAAATTTTCAAGAAAAAAAATTTTTGACATACACCTCAGTTTCATTGAGAAGTCTCTATTTCAAATGAATTCCACTTAAAAATCATATATATATTTTTTCCAATTGATTTTTTTATATTTCTGACTATTTCTGACTTTGAAAAAAATATCGAAATTTTTCTTTCAACTTTTCTTTATTTATTATGAAAATTTAATTTTTCAGTTGATTTTTCATTTTTCTTTCAACTTTTCTTTATTTATTATGAAAATTAAATTTGTCAGTTGATTTTTCATTTTTGGGACTTAGAAAAATTTTCGATTTTTTTTCTCATATAATCTGACCTTCTATGGAATTGTTCATTTTTACACTTCTCATAATATACCTTTTAAACACACAAACAGCAAATGGCATTCTAGTGGGACTTAGAAAAATTTTCGAAATTTTCAAGAAAAAAAATTTTTGACATACACCTCAGTTTCATTGAGAAGTCTCTATTTCAAATGAATTCCACTTAAAAATCATATATATATTTTTTCCAATTGATTTTTTTATATTTCTGACAATTTCTGACTTTGAAAAAAATATCGAAATTTTTCTTTCAACTTTTCTTTATTTATTATGAAAATTGAATTTTTCAGTTGATTTTTCATTTTTCTTTCAACTTTTCTTTATTTATTATGAAAATTAAATTTTTCAGTTGATTTTTCATTTTTGGGACTTAGAAAAATTTTCGATTTTTTTTCTCATATAATCTGACCTTCTATGGAATTGTTCATTTTTACACTTCTCATAATATACCTTTTAAACACACAAACAGCAAATGGCATTCTAGCGGGACTTAGAAAAATTTTCGAAATTTTCAAGAAAAAAAATTTTTGACATACACCTCAGTTTCATTGAGAAGTCTCTATTTCAAATGAATTCCACTTAAAAATCATATATATATTTTTTCCAATTGATTTTTTTATATTTCTGACTATTTCTGACTTTGAAAAAAATATCGAAATTTTTCTTTCAACTTTTCTTTATTTATTATGAAAATTGAATTTTTCAGTTGATTTTTCATTTTTCTTTCAACTTTTCTTTATTTATTATGAAAATTAAATTTGTCAGTTGATTTTTCATTTTTGGGACTTAGAAAAATTTTCGATTTTTTTTCTCATATAATCTGACCTTCTATGGAATTGTTCATTTCTACACTTCTCATAATATACCTTTTAAACACACAAACAGCAAATGGCATTCTAGCGGGACTATATTTTTTCCAATTGATTTTTTTATATTTCTGACTATTTCTGACTATTTCTGACTTTGAAAAAAATATCGAAATTTTTCTTTCAACTTTTCTTTATTTATTATGAAAATTTAATTTTTCAGTTGATTTTTCATTTTTCTTTCAACTTTTCTTTATTTATTATGAAAATTAAATTTTTCAGTTGATTTTTCATTTTTGGGACTTAGAAAAATTTTCGATTTTTTTTCTCATATAATCTGACCTTCTATGGAATTGTTCATTTTTACACTTCTCATAATATACCTTTTAAACACACAAACAGCAAATGGCATTCTAGTGGGACTTAGAAAAATTTTCGAAATTTTCAAGAAAAAAAATTTTTGACATACACCTCAGTTTCATTGAGAAGTCTCTATTTCAAATGAATTCCACTTAAAAATCATATATATATTTTTTCCAATTGATTTTTTTATATTTCTGACTATTTCTGACTTTGAAAAAAATATCGAAATTTTTCTTTCAACTTTTCTTTATTTATTATGAAAATTGAATTTTTCAGTTGATTTTTCATTTTTCTTTCAACTTTTCTTTATTTATTATGAAAATTAAATTTTTCAGTTGATTTTTCATTTTTGGGACTTAGAAAAATTTTCGATTTTTTTTCTCATATAATCTGACCTTCTATGGAATTGTTCATTTTTACACTTCTCATAATATACCTTTTAAACACACAAACAGCAAATGGCATTCTAGCGGGACTTAGAAAAATTTTCGAAATTTTCAAGAAAAAAAATTTTTGACATACACCTCAGTTTCATTGAGAAGTCTCTATTTCAAATGAATTCCACTTAAAAATCATATATATATTTTTTCCAATTGATTTTTTTATATTTCTGACTATTTCTGACTTTGAAAAAAATATCGAAATTTTTCTTTCAACTTTTCTTTATTTATTATGAAAATTGAATTTTTCAGTTGATTTTTCATTTTTCTTTCAACTTTTCTTTATTTATTATGAAAATTAAATTTGTCAGTTGATTTTTCATTTTTGGGACTTAGAAAAATTTTCGATTTTTTTTCTCATATAATCTGACCTTCTATGGAATTGTTCATTTCTACACTTCTCATAATATACCTTTTAAACACACAAACAGCAAATGGCATTCTAGCGGGACTATATTTTTTCCAATTGATTTTTTTATATTTCTGACTATTTCTGACTATTTCTGACTTTGAAAAAAATATCGAAATTTTTCTTTCAACTTTTCTTTATTTATTATGAAAATTTAATTTTTCAGTTGATTTTTCATTTTTCTTTCAACTTTTCTTTATTTATTATGAAAATTAAATTTTTCAGTTGATTTTTCATTTTTGGGACTTAGAAAAATTTTCGATTTTTTTTCTCATATAATCTGACCTTCTATGGAATTGTTCATTTTTACACTTCTCATAATATACCTTTTAAACACACAAACAGCAAATGGCATTCTAGCGGGACTATATTTTTTCCAATTGATTTTTTTATATTTCTGACTATTTCTGACTTTGAAAAAAATATCGAAATTTTTCTTTCAACTTTTCTTTATTTATTATGAAAATTTAATTTTTCAGTTGATTTTTCATTTTTCTTTCAACTTTTCTTTATTTATTATGAAAATTAAATTTGTCAGTTGATTTTTCATTTTTGGGACTTAGAAAAATTTTCGATTTTTTTTCTCATATAATCTGACCTTCTATGGAATTGTTCATTTTTACACTTCTCATAATATACCTTTTAAACACACAAACAGCAAATGGCATTCCAGCGGGACTATATTTTTTCCAATTGATTTTTTTATATTTCTGACTATTTCCGACTATTTCTGACTTTGAAAAAAATATCGAAATTTTCTTTCAACTTTTCTTTATTTATTATGAAAATTTAATTTTTCAGTTGATTTTTCATTTTTCTTTCAACTTTTCTTTATTTATTATGAAAATTAAATTTTTCAGTTGATTTTTCATTTTTGGGACTTAGAAAAATTTTCGATTTTTTTTCTCATATAATCTGACCTTCTATGGAATTGTTCATTTTTACACTTCTCATAATATACCTTTTAAACACACAAACAGCAAATGGCATTCTAGCGGGACTTAGAAAAATTTTCGAAATTTTCAAGAAAAAAAATTTTTGACATACACCTCAGTTTCATTGAGAAGTCTCTATTTCAAATGAATTCCACTTAAAAATCATATATATATTTTTTCCAATTGATTTTTTTATATTTCTGACTATTTCTGACTTTGAAAAAAATATCGAAATTTTTCTTTCAACTTTTCTTTATTTATTATGAAAATTGAATTTTTCAGTTGATTTTTCATTTTTCTTTCAACTTTTCTTTATTTATTATGAAAATTAAATTTTTCAGTTGATTTTTCATTTTTGGGACTTAGAAAAATTTTCGATTTTTTTTCTCATATAATCTGACCTTCTATGGAATTGTTCATTTTTACACTTCTCATAATATACCTTTTAAACACACAAACAGCAAATGGCATTCTAGCGGGACTTAGAAAAATTTTCGAAATTTTCAAGAAAAAAAATTTTTGACATACACCTCAGTTTCATTGAGAAGTCTCTATTTCAAATGAATTCCACTTAAAAATCATATATATATTTTTTCCAATTGATTTTTTTATATTTCTGACTATTTCTGACTTTGAAAAAAATATCGAAATTTTTCTTTCAACTTTTCTTTATTTATTATGAAAATTTAATTTTTCAGTTGATTTTTCATTTTTCTTTCAACTTTTCTTTATTTATTATGAAAATTAAATTTTTCAGTTGATTTTTCATTTTTGGGACTTAGAAAAATTTTCGATTTTTTTTCTCATATAATCTGACCTTCTATGGAATTGTTCATTTTTACACTTCTCATAATATACCTTTTAAACACACAAACAGCAAATGGCATTCTAGCGGGACTTAGAAAAATTTTCGAAATTTTCAAGAAAAAAAATTTTTGACATACACCTCAGTTTCATTGAGAAGTCTCTATTTCAAATGAATTCCACTTAAAAATCATATATATATTTTTTCCAATTGATTTTTTTATATTTCTGACTATTTCTGACTTTGAAAAAAATATCGAAATTTTTCTTTCAACTTTTCTTTATTTATTATGAAAATTTAATTTTTCAGTTGATTTTTCATTTTTCTTTCAACTTTTCTTTATTTATTATGAAAATTAAATTTTTCAGTTGATTTTTCATTTTTGGGACTTAGAAAAATTTTCGATTTTTTTTCTCATATAATCTGACCTTCTATGGAATTGTTCATTTTTACACTTCTCATAATATACCTTTTAAACACACAAACAGCAAATGGCATTCTAGCGGGACTATATTTTTTCCAATTGATTTTTTTATATTTCTGACTATTTCTGACTATTTCTGACTTTGAAAAAAATATCGAAATTTTTCTTTCAACTTTTCTTTATTTATTATGAAAATTTAATTTTTCAGTTGATTTTTCATTTTTCTTTCAACTTTTCTTTATTTATTATGAAAATTAAATTTTTCAGTTGATTTTTCATTTTTGGGACTTAGAAAAATTTTCGATTTTTTTTCTCATATAATCTGACCTTCTATGGAATTGTTCATTTTTACACTTCTCATAATATACCTTTTAAACACACAAACAGCAAATGGCATTCTAGCGGGACTTAGAAAAATTTTCGAAATTTTCAAGAAAAAAAATTTTTGACATACACCTCAGTTTCATTGAGAAGTCTCTATTTCAAATGAATTCCACTTAAAAATCATATATATATTTTTTCCAATTGATTTTTTTATATTTCTGACTATTTCTGACTTTGAAAAAAATATCGAAATTTTTCTTTCAACTTTTCTTTATTTATTATGAAAATTGAATTTTTCAGTTGATTTTTCATTTTTCTTTCAACTTTTCTTTATTTATTATGAAAATTAAATTTTTCAGTTGATTTTTCATTTTTGGGACTTAGAAAAATTTTCGATTTTTTTTCTCATATAATCTGACCTTCTATGGAATTGTTCATTTTTACACTTCTCATAATATACCTTTTAAACACACAAACAGCAAATGGCATTCTAGCGGGACTTAGAAAAATTTTCGAAATTTTCAAGAAAAAAAATTTTTGACATACACCTCAGTTTCATTGAGAAGTCTCTATTTCAAATGAATTCCACTTAAAAATCATATATATATTTTTTCCAATTGATTTTTTTATATTTCTGACTATTTCTGACTTTGAAAAAAATATCGAAATTTTTCTTTCAACTTTTCTTTATTTATTATGAAAATTGAATTTTTCAGTTGATTTTTCATTTTTCTTTCAACTTTTCTTTATTTATTATGAAAATTAAATTTTTCAGTTGATTTTTCATTTTTGGGACTTAGAAAAATTTTCGATTTTTTTTCTCATATAATCTGACCTTCTATGGAATTGTTCATTTTTACACTTCTCATAATATACCTTTTAAACACACAAACAGCAAATGGCATTCTAGCGGGACTATATTTTTTCCAATTGATTTTTTTATATTTCTGACTATTTCTGACTATTTCTGACTTTGAAAAAAATATCGAAATTTTTCTTTCAACTTTTCTTTATTTATTATGAAAATTGAATTTTTCAGTTGATTTTTCATTTTTCTTTCAACTTTTCTTTATTTATTATGAAAATTAAATTTTTCAGTTGATTTTTCATTTTTGGGACTTAGAAAAATTTTCGATTTTTTTTCTCATATAATCTGACCTTCTATGGAATTGTTCATTTTTACACTTCTCATAATATACCTTTTAAACACACAAACAGCAAATGGCATTCTAGCGGGACTATATTTTTTCCAATTGATTTTTTTATATTTCTGACTATTTCTGACTATTTCTGACTTTGAAAAAAATATCGAAATTTTTCTTTCAACTTTTCTTTATTTATTATGAAAATTGAATTTTTCAGTTGATTTTTCATTTTTCTTTCAACTTTTCTTTATTTATTATGAAAATTAAATTTTTCAGTTGATTTTTCATTTTTGGGACTTAGAAAAATTTTCGATTTTTTTTCTCATATAATCTGACCTTCTATGGAATTGTTCATTTTTACACTTCTCATAATATACCTTTTAAACACACAAACAGCAAATGGCATTCTAGCGGGACTATATTTTTTCCAATTGATTTTTTTATATTTCTGACTATTTCTGACTTTGAAAAAAATATCGAAATTTTTCTTTCAACTTTTCTTTATTTATTATGAAAATTAAATTTTTCAGTTGATTTTTCATTTTTCTTTCAACTTTTCTTTATTTATTATGAAAATTAAATTTTTCAGTTGATTTTTCATTTTTGGGACTTAGAAAAATTTTCGATTTTTTTTCTCATATAATCTGACCTTCTATGGAATTGTTCATTTTTACACTTCTCATAATATACCTTTTAAACACACAAACAGCAAATGGCATTCTAGCGGGACTTAGAAAAATTTTCGAAATTTTCAAGAAAAAAAATTTTTGACATACACCTCAGTTTCATTGAGAAGTCTCTATTTCAAATGAATTCCACTTAAAAATCATATATATATTTTTTCCAATTGATTTTTTTATATTTCTGACTATTTCTGACTTTGAAAAAAATATCGAAATTTTTCTTTCAACTTTTCTTTATTTATTATGAAAATTGAATTTTTCAGTTGATTTTTCATTTTTCTTTCAACTTTTCTTTATTTATTATGAAAATTAAATTTTTCAGTTGATTTTTCATTTTTGGGACTTAGAAAAATTTTCGATTTTTTTTCTCATATAATCTGACCTTCTATGGAATTGTTCATTTTTACACTTCTCATAATATACCTTTTAAACACACAAACAGCAAATGGCATTCTAGCGGGACTATATTTTTTCCAATTGATTTTTTTATATTTCTGACTATTTCTGACTATTTCTGACTTTGAAAAAAATATCGAAATTTTTCTTTCAACTTTTCTTTATTTATTATGAAAATTTAATTTTTCAGTTGATTTTTCATTTTTCTTTCAACTTTTCTTTATTTATTATGAAAATTAAATTTTTCAGTTGATTTTTCATTTTTGGGACTTAGAAAAATTTTCGATTTTTTTTCTCATATAATCTGACCTTCTATGGAATTGTTCATTTTTACACTTCTCATAATATACCTTTTAAACACACAAACAGCAAATGGCATTCTAGCGGGACTATATTTTTTCCAATTGATTTTTTTATATTTCTGACTATTTCTGACTATTTCTGACTTTGAAAAAAATATCGAAATTTTTCTTTCAACTTTTCTTTATTTATTATGAAAATTTAATTTTTCAGTTGATTTTTCATTTTTCTTTCAACTTTTCTTTATTTATTATGAAAATTAAATTTTTCAGTTGATTTTTCATTTTTGGGACTTAGAAAAATTTTCGATTTTTTTTCTCATATAATCTGACCTTCTATGGAATTGTTCATTTTTACACTTCTCATAATATACCTTTTAAACACACAAACAGCAAATGGCATTCTAGCGGGACTTAGAAAAATTTTCGAAATTTTCAAGAAAAAAAATTTTTGACATACACCTCAGTTTCATTGAGAAGTCTCTATTTCAAATGAATTCCACTTAAAAATCATATATATATTTTTTCCAATTGATTTTTTTATATTTCTGACTATTTCTGACTTTGAAAAAAATATCGAAATTTTTCTTTCAACTTTTCTTTATTTATTATGAAAATTGAATTTTTCAGTTGATTTTTCATTTTTCTTTCAACTTTTCTTTATTTATTATGAAAATTAAATTTTTCAGTTGATTTTTCATTTTTGGGACTTAGAAAAATTTTCGATTTTTTTTCTCATATAATCTGACCTTCTATGGAATTGTTCATTTTTACACTTCTCATAATATACCTTTTAAACACACAAACAGCAAATGGCATTCTAGCGGGACTTAGAAAAATTTTCGAAATTTTCAAGAAAAAAAATTTTTGACATACACCTCAGTTTCATTGAGAAGTCTCTATTTCAAATGAATTCCACTTAAAAATCATATATATATTTTTTCCAATAGATTTTTTTATATTTCTGACTATTTCTGACTTTGAAAAAAATATCGAAATTTTTCTTTCAACTTTTCTTTATTTATTATGAAAATTGAATTTTTCAGTTGATTTTTCATTTTTCTTTCAACTTTTCTTTATTTATTATGAAAATTAAATTTTTCAGTTGATTTTTCATTTTTGGGACTTAGAAAAATTTTCGATTTTTTTTCTCATATAATCTGACCTTCTATGGAATTGTTCATTTTTACACTTCTCATAATATACCTTTTAAACACACAAACAGCAAATGGCATTCTAGCGGGACTATATTTTTTCCAATTGATTTTTTTATATTTCTGACTATTTCTGACTATTTCTGACTTTGAAAAAAATATCGAAATTTTTCTTTCAACTTTTCTTTATTTATTATGAAAATTGAATTTTTCAGTTGATTTTTCATTTTTCTTTCAACTTTTCTTTATTTATTATGAAAATTAAATTTTTCAGTTGATTTTTCATTTTTGGGACTTAGAAAAATTTTCGATTTTTTTTCTCATATAATCTGACCTTCTATGGAATTGTTCATTTTTACACTTCTCATAATATACCTTTTAAACACACAAACAGCAAATGGCATTCTAGCGGGACTATATTTTTTCCAATTGATTTTTTTATATTTCTGACTATTTCTGACTTTGAAAAAAAATATCGAAATTTTTCTTTCAACTTTTCTTTATTTATTATGAAAATTTAATTTTTCAGTTGATTTTTCATTTTTCTTTCAACTTTTCTTTATTTATTATGAAAATTAAATTTTTCAGTTGATTTTTCATTTTTGGGACTTAGAAAAATTTTCGATTTTTTTTCTCATATAATCTGACCTTCTATGGAATTGTTCATTTTTACACTTCTCATAATATACCTTTTAAACACACAAACAGCAAATGGCATTCTAGCGGGACTTAGAAAAATTTTCGAAATTTTCAAGAAAAAAAATTTTTGACATACACCTCAGTTTCATTGAGAAGTCTCTATTTCAAATGAATTCCACTTAAAAATCATATATATATTTTTTCCAATTGATTTTTTTATATTTCTGACTATTTCTGACTTTGAAAAAATATCGAAATTTTTCTTTCAACTTTTCTTTATTTATTATGAAAATTGAATTTTTCAGTTGATTTTTCATTTTTCTTTCAACTTTTCTTTATTTATTATGAAAATTAAATTTTTCAGTTGATTTTTCATTTTTGGGACTTAGAAAAATTTTCGATTTTTTTTTCTCATATAATCTGACCTTCTATGGAATTGTTCATTTTTACACTTCTCATAATATACCTTTTAAACACACAAACAGCAAATGGCATTCTAGCGGGACTTAGAAAAAATTTTCGAAATTTTCAAGAAAAAAAATTTTTGACATACACCTCAGTTTCATTGAGAAGTCCTCTATTTCAAATGAATTCCACTTAAAAATCATATATATATTTTTTCCAATTGATTTTTTTATATTTCTGACTATTTCTGACTTTGAAAAAAATATCGAAATTTTTCTTTCAACTTTTCTTTATTTATTATGAAATTGAATTTTTCAGTTGATTTTTCATTTTTCTTTCAACTTTTCTTTATTTATTATGAAAATTAAATTTTTCAGTTGATTTTTCATTTTTGGGACTTAGAAAAATTTTCGATTTTTTTTCTCATATAATCTGACCTTCTATGGAATTGTTCATTTTTACACTTCTCATAATATACCTTTTAAACACACAAACAGCAAATGGCATTCTAGCGGGACTATATTTTTTCCAATTGATTTTTTTATATTTCTGACTATTTCTGACTATTTCTGACTTTGAAAAAATATCGAAATTTTTCTTTCAACTTTTCTTTATTTATTATGAAAATTGAATTTTTCAGTTGATTTTTCATTTTTCTTTCAACTTTTCTTTATTTATTATGAAAATTAAATTTTTCAGTTGATTTTTCATTTTTGGGACTTAGAAAAATTTTCGATTTTTTTTCTCATATAATCTGACCTTCTATGGAATTGTTCATTTTTACACTTCTCATAATATACCTTTTAAACACACAAACAGCAAATGGCATTCTAGCGGGACTATATTTTTTTCCAATTGATTTTTTTATATTTCTGACTATTTCTGACTTTGAAAAAAATATCGAAATTTTTCTTTCAACTTTTCTTTATTTATTATGAAAATTTAATTTTTCAGTTGATTTTTCATTTTTCTTTCAACTTTTCTTTATTTATTATGAAAATTAAATTTTTCAGTTGATTTTTCATTTTTGGGACTTAGAAAAATTTTCGATTTTTTTTCTCATATAATCTGACCTTCTATGGAATTGTTCATTTTTACACTTCTCATAATATACCTTTTAAACACACAAACAGCAAATGGCATTCTAGCGGGACTTAGAAAAATTTTCGAAATTTTCAAGAAAAAAAATTTTGACATACACCTCAGTTTCATTGAGAAGTCTCTATTTCAAATGAATTCCACTTAAAAATCATATATATATTTTTTCCAATTGATTTTTTTATATTTCTGACTATTTCTGACTTTGAAAAAAAATATCGAAATTTTTCTTTCAACTTTTCTTTATTTATTATGAAAATTGAATTTTTCAGTTGATTTTTCATTTTTCTTTCAACTTTTCTTTATTTATTATGAAAATTAAATTTTTCAGTTGATTTTTCATTTTTGGGACTTAGAAAAATTTTCGATTTTTTTTCTCATATAATCTGACCTTCTATGGAATTGTTCATTTTTACACTTCTCATAATATACCTTTTAAACACACAAACAGCAAATGGCATTCTAGCGGGACTATATTTTTTCCAATTGATTTTTTTATATTTCTGACTATTTCTGACTATTTCTGACTTTGAAAAAAATATCGAAATTTTTCTTTCAACTTTTCTTTATTTATTATGAAAATTGAATTTTTCAGTTGATTTTTCATTTTTCTTTCAACTTTTCTTTATTTATTATGAAAATTAAATTTTTCAGTTGATTTTTCATTTTTGGGACTTAGAAAAATTTTCGATTTTTTTTCTCATATAATCTGACCTTCTATGGAATTGTTCATTTTTACACTTCTCATAATATACCTTTTAAACACACAAACAGCAAATGGCATTCTAGCGGGACTATATTTTTTCCAATTGATTTTTTTATATTTCTGACTATTTCTGACTATTTCTGACTTTGAAAAAAATATCGAAATTTTTCTTTCAACTTTTCTTTATTTATTATGAAAATTTAATTTTTCAGTGATTTTTCATTTTCTTTCAACTTTTCTTTATTTATTATGAAAATTAAATTTTTCAGTTGATTTTTCATTTTTGGGACTTAGAAAAATTTTCGATTTTTTTTCTCATATAATCTGACCTTCTATGGAATTGTTCATTTTTACACTTCTCATAATATACCTTTTAAACACACAAACAGCAAATGGCATTCTAGCGGGACTTAGAAAATTTTCGAAATTTTCAAGAAAAAAAATTTTTGACATACACCTCAGTTTCATTGAGAAGTCTCTATTTCAAATGAATTCCACTTAAAAATCATATATATATTTTTTCCAATTGATTTTTTTATATTTCTGACTATTTCTGACTTTGAAAAAAATATCGAATTTTTCTTTCAACTTTTCTTTATTTATTATGAAAATTGAATTTTTCAGTTGATTTTTCATTTTTCTTTCAACTTTTCTTTATTTATTATGAAAATTAAATTTTTCAGTTGATTTTTCATTTTTGGGACTTAGAAAAATTTTCGATTTTTTTTCTCATATAATCTGACCTTCTATGGAATTGTTCATTTTTACACTTCTCATAATATACCTTTTAAACACACAAACAGCAAATGGCATTCTAGCGGGACTTAGAAAAATTTTCGAAATTTTCAAGAAAAAAAATTTTTGACATACACCTCAGTTTCATTGAGAAGTCTCTATTTCAAATGAATTCCACTTAAAAATCATATATATATTTTTTCCAATTGATTTTTTTATATTTCTGACTATTTCTGACTTTGAAAAAATATCGAAATTTTTCTTTCAACTTTTCTTTATTTATTATGAAATTTAATTTTTCAGTTGATTTTCATTTTTCTTTCAACTTTTCTTTATTTATTATGAAAATTAAATTTTTCAGTTGATTTTTCATTTTTGGGACTTAGAAAAATTTTCGATTTTTTTTCTCATATAATCTGACCTTCTATGGAATTGTTCATTTTTACACTTCTCATAATATACCTTTTAAACACACAAACAGCAAATGGCATTCTAGCGGGACTATATTTTTTCCAATTGATTTTTTTATATTTCTGACTATTTCTGACTATTTCTGACTTTGAAAAAAATATCGAAATTTTTCTTTCAACTTTTCTTTATTTATTATGAAAATTTAATTTTTCAGTTGATTTTTCATTTTTCTTTCAACTTTTCTTTATTTATTATGAAATTAAATTTTTCAGTTGATTTTTCATTTTTGGGACTTAGAAAAATTTTCGATTTTTTTTCTCATATAATCTGACCTTCTATGGAATTGTTCATTTTTACACTTCTCATAATATACCTTTTAAACACACAAACAGCAAATGGCATTCTAGCGGGACTATATTTTTTCCAATTGATTTTTTTATATTTCTGACTATTTCTGACTATTTCTGACTTTGAAAAAAATATCGAAAATTTTCT